>NW_019060147.1:238835-272136 GCF_000696155.1 Zootermopsis nevadensis | reverse complement strand
TACGCCATGGCTCTACAGTCCTTCAACGACCTTAGCCTTCAAACTACACGGGACTGCACAACACAGAAAGACGCGGATAAATATCCATGCCTCAGACGGGATTCAACCCACGATCCGCGTGTCCAACCGACAAGGGTCCATTCCCCCGCCAGGACGCGCCGCTGTCATCAGCTGATTCTCCTGGCTGCTCGCACAAACCGGTAGCCACATTCCGTCAAGAAACACGTCATCCTCATAACTATCAACATCACCACCACACACTTAAATAAGTTACGCCACCATGGCGGCTGCTACTTCGTCCAGTTGTCTTTCCAGAGGTCGTCCAAATCATCGTCTTCCTGCGGGGTGGTATTTTAACATCTGTTTTGGCAGCCTGAGGTTTTCCATTCGATGGACGTGTTAAAGTCAGTTTTTATATGCAGACCAGGGGGCGGCTAACATTAACCAGGTCTGTAAAGTTCAGGTCGACATGTTACATATTTTAACACTAGCACAAAGTTGTAAATAAGTCTTACGCGATTGAAATTATTTAATCTTCCGTCTAACTTTTCTGTCTATCGTGTTTTCTTACTAGACGGCTACAACGAATATCGATAAATTGAAACTGCAGATGGAATGGCCGAGAAAGATATTAATTCTCGAACACAAGCAAAAAATTCAAGATGATAGTTCAAGATTAAAAGCGCTGAAGATGTACTTCGCTTGCAAGACCTTTCTGACGTGGAAAATCCTTCAAACTGTGAACATCACCACAACGCAAAACTCAGGCGTCAAATTCTTCTCGTTTCAACTCCACGTAAGGAGAAAACAAACTGCGATCCGAACACCCGCCGATGTTGCCTGGACGCTCTTGAGTGACGACGTGGACTTCATTCATTTTGGCGTCGTGTCATGGCCGCATCTATACATATGAAGCATTCAGACAAGCTACATCAAGATTCACATCAATTTTATTGAACCCATATTTTTATTACCATGTTAACAACATCCTACATGTGGACAGTAACCTGACTAACACTCACGTACTATTTCCTTAAGATACATTTTAGTATTATCCTATCGCAAGTTTCCTCTTACGTTCAGATGTGACTAAAAATACATTTATCATGCCCCAACCTAGTTAGATCTCCTGAAGAGTGCAAACTACGTACGATTTCACTAAGCAATTTTCTCACTTCTCTTGCTTGCTCCGTCTCATGTCCAGTTATTCTGTTATCGGGCACTCTTTATATGTCCCCAACCCTTACTGTGAGACCTCTGCCTTGTTCTAATATCAGTGACCACCCTCGGAGTCTCAGTAAAACAATGAGCTCAAATTGAATGCAAGCCTCCAGCCCCAAAGCATGCTGGGTACAGCATTTTGCCAGGCTGTGCGACGTTCGGCCGTTTTCGCTTTACTTCCAACAGCGAACACTCGCAAATGCGACCCTCGACGTAGCGACACGACAGCACAAAGTTTAAATGACCCCTCTTGTGCATCAAATATCTTGCGGTCACCGGGTAATTATCAGTACCATGTCTGCGTAGACACGCCATGAAAGTGCGGCTTCTGACTCCACTTTCTGGCCATTTCCGGACATGAGCCAAGGACTGTCAGTGGCGTACAAGCGAAAGTCAACGACAGTTTCCTTTTGTTGATCTTCTAGGTTGTATCTTGCAGCGTAGCGTGTGATACCTATCACCTCTGTTTTCAGGGTAGACGTTTCCAACCCAACTGGCCACAATTAAAAAATTCAAACTATTTTCTCAAAAGAGTACTACGCTGTCGTATGAAGTGATTAAACTGTGGAGGTTGGATAAACGCTAGTTCTTCCAGTTTCTACTCGCCTGAAGCAACCGTTTCGACTTTCCATCACTAGCGTCTGTTTGCGAGATACGAGTTTCCAGCATCAAGTACTGAGTAGATGGACAGCGCTGCGTCGTCTGTCTTCTGTTCGGGACGTACCCACTCCGAGTTTATGTCCCAGATACAGACATCGTTTTCGACTGTCATTTACTAGACACGCGTTACTGAACTGAAGGTTTCATTTGCAAGACTGTCCGACTGGTCCCTCGCCCAATTATTCTCATTACCGAAAACTGAGGAAATTAAAACTAAACTTCTCGAGAAGCCGATCAAAAATTTCACCGCTTATACAACCCAAAGTTTCATTATCATATTGCTGTCTATTTTGACCCAGATGAATCCAGTACACACACCTAAACCCTATTTGTGTAAGATACAATAATGTCAAATGCCTTAGTCTCCAAACTGCACTCTTCAAAAAAAACACCTTCGATTCAACTTTCCACATTTCTCTCTTCCATCATGAGTGCTACATGTCTTGCCCATCTCATCCTCCTTGCGACCAGCCTAAAGCTCGTTAAACAGAGGATGAAGCCCCTCTTTGTATGGAATGCATCGACATTCTTGTACCGCCTGGTTCTCTCTCGTCCCGCAACACGCCACCTCGCAGTAGCCTCGACGTCCTAATGGCAAAGAGAGAAGTCCAGGGCCCGTTTTCTGCGGTAGGGGCATAATAGCCAGCAGACAGTGAGGTTCTTGCACAGGAATTTCCAGTAGCATCGCTAAAGCGCGTACGGGAGCATAAATAGTTGCGGTCCAGCATCTCCGTCTGCCTCCACCGGGTAGGCGGTTACACTTTCTCCGGATCCTTACGAACGTCAGAGCCCTCGTCGGTTTCCATCTGCAAGCGCCCCTGTCTTCAGTGCACTTCAAATGTTATTTAACGAAGCATGAACGTACGTGTCCTCATGCTTATTTAACCAATACGCCACAAACACGTATGGGGGAGAGGAGTTACAGCTCCACGCATTCTGAACCTTGGCACAAAATGTATCATACAATTGACGTATTGGTCAGGTGAAACGTTTGTCAGTCCCCCGACCTGTTAATAATGGTAACAAAAATGACAGAAAAAATCAGACTGAGAGAATGATCCACCCACAGTATGACGTTGCTCGAATAAATGACCTACTATACACAGCAGAGTCATTCATTATTTAAAGGCGCTGAGATCATGAAGAAATTAACGGGACTTTACGGAACCCAACGTTTCATTACCGTTTCTAAGAAAAGCTACTTGTTGCAGATGAGTCCACAGCTTCTCCATGCCTCCAAAATTAGTACTTTACGATCCGTTTTAATAATATTTTCCCCATCTACGCCTAGACCTTCCGAGAAGCGTCCACACTTCAGGCCTTCGATAAGAAATCTTTTAATATCTTTCATTTATCCACGCGCTCTACATGCCCCGTCCAACTAATCCTCTTTAATTCCATCGTCTTAATAACATTTCATGACGATAACGAAACATGAATACTTGAATATGCGGTTTTCTCATGCGTTCTCTTACGTTAATGCTCGTATCCTAAAAGAATCAAAGACTTTCTTTGAAGTACTAAAATTCCTGATAAAGCTACTTTTTCGCTGTACCGACTGTTTTGGATAAAATTTCGTATACATTTGATACTTAATTTGATATGAATGATATTTCTAGTCTGCAAATTCTTTATTTCAGAAAGAATTAATCTGTTGATCGCCATACTCCATCTCAGAAGCTATTTGCTGATGAACTAGTTGGGAGTCGGAGGGGCTCAACGGAGGTTGAGGTTTACACAAATGGAGGATAATTTCTTAAAACTTTGCTCAGCTGCTCAAAAGTGACCCTGCCTTTTCGCTCCTATGTGATTTACTACTTATCTACATGTCTGAATTGTCTACACTCCGAAGATGTTGTGCCGTGTAGTTTAAGTTTACATGTTTACCGACGTATCGGCAGTGCTTGCCGTCTCTATAATCAATAACTATTAATATTATATAATTTTGATATTATATCAAATTATGATCTAATTTTACACTTCTTTTAACGATGATTATTATATCAAATTATGATCTAATTTTATTCGTTAATTTTACACTTCTTTTGAGTTGTGGTCTAATTTAAGATACATTTGCCTGAGCATACTGAAAGAAACAACGAAAAACCTTTATTCAAGACAGCCGGCCTCTGGGCCGAGATTTTAACCCATGACCTCCCAAATACGAAGCAGGGGTTATAACTATTCGACCAAGACGTTCGTTGATCGTTGATCGGTGATCAGCGTTAGAAGCCTCAAACCTGTTTCATGGTTTGGCCACAGTCACTTCATCTTCTTTTATCAAGACGTGGTCAGTCTGACTGCGGGCTTCCTGTCAGCAAAAACCAAGCGACACGAACACTTGATAAAACGCTAAATTGTGTGAAAGCGAAGGCAATGCATTATAACAGCGGGAACAAAAACAAAAGATAAAACACGGACAAACACAAAAAGCAAACAACAAACATCCGCTAGGCTTATATTTTTATAATTTATAGCTGAATGGGAAAAGTGTTAAACTTTTTTAAACTGTGGCAGTAAATTAATCATTTATATCAGTGTAATTAATAGGTTATTTAACCTAAACTCAAATAAACCTGAGTAGCATAATAACGATAGATAACAATATTAAATAAATAAATAAATAATTTAATATATAGTAAAACCAAAAGATTAGAATCCATATTTACAAGCTACAATAACAAATGAAAATAACAAAACATTTAATATAATTTTACTCCTGATGATGGTTTAATAAAACCGAAACATGTTGTAACTGTTCCAATTGTAAATCGATTATTCGATATGGAACACAGAATGATATTTTAATTATTTTAATTATCTTATTTTAAATACATTGTGATTTGACGGAATAACCAAATAATTTAATTTTAATTTAATAAATCACAATATGACGCAACTACACTATCTTAAAAACAGACAAACTTAACCAGGACAAAACACGGGCATTTTAAAAAAAACATTACGATAACAGACATTGTTATAGATAGATTAATTTTATTAATATCATCATAAACAATGGTTACAGAGAGTCATGTCTTTAGATGGGCAAATTTAACTTCGAAACATGTCACTGTAAATTTTAATACGACTTCAAGTGCAATTAGATCTAAAGTAATTTAATTTAAAATCGTTGTGTGACGACAGTTAACTAATTAAAATTCTAACAGACCCACAACACGGCACTAAAACAATATCTGGCTTAGTCGTAAATTTTTAAACGTGAAATATTACGAACTCCAGAAGAAGATATTTTGAAGCGGTAAAGCTACTTCTCCAATTCCATTATCATTATTACCTCCTTGATGGTTGCTGCCACCAGCTCCAGGTTTTAAAATATCTTATCTGCCCTGCGTCTGCCGTAGAAACTCCTAACAAAACTTTATGCTTTATTCCTGGAAATTGATTGAATACATGCTCCAATTCCTGACAAAGGCTGTCCTACGTTTCATCAATTTTACCTTCAGCCTCTGCGTGGAAATTTAGAACAAAAATATCCCACCAACGGCCTCTTAGTATTAGCTGCTGGCTGCTTGTAACAAAGCGAAAGACCTACAGTGCTGCCACCATCGGGTTTTAATTAAGAACGGCGAAGGGGAGGACCCGTTTCGTCGCTGTAGTCGGCCACGCAGTTTGTGACGTGTGGGTTCGACGAATTGCGGGTCGCCGAGAGCATTGCTAATAGCCGTTTTTACTGCCAGGTCACCCTTTGCGTCTACAGCCTACCTAATCGACGAACTACGGGCAAACCACGAGAAGGCGCCAAAGCCGATTCAGGAGTAGAGAACGGCTTAGTTATTACTCAGATATCCATCCATTTAACGCGAAGGTACATCGCCGATGTGGCTATTACTATCACAGGAAAATTATGCGAGAAAGTACAAAGTTTGAAATGATCGTCTAGGAAGAAAATTCATCACACGATCCACGATTTTAGATTTAAAGACATTTTTGTTGCCGCTAGTACAAGCTGGAAAATGATTAAGATATATTTATGACGCTTTTATGAACACTCTTATGAACACAATATCGACAGAAGTGTCTTTCTTGTAGTTTATTTTGGGATGGTCGCAAATATTTGACGAAAAACTAGCTCTGTCAAGTAAACATTTGGAAGTGCTGCTCATTCCAGAAAAAAAACAACAAAACTTGTTCAGTCTCTTCAAGTCGTATTTCGTCAACATAAAATTTACTCAACAAGAATTTCAGATCACGTAAGAGTCTGTCCATGTCATTAAAAAATGAAACCTCTCGATCGGAGCTTCACAATAAAAAACACATTCGGTGGGTCTATTATCAGTTCGGAGCATCATCGTAACGCCAACATGCTTCTTCGTGCCTGGAGTAAACCTCGTTATACTGTCCGCGAACCATGTCACGCGTTTGTCATTACGATGCCAGCATCGCACAACCCTGGATTGGAGAAATGTCTCGTTGGCTGATGTACCACTTTTGCTCTCGTATCGTATTCGCTTTTATTGTTTCTGCATGTTATTCCAAATCCTCACTTGCACTTTGACGCTAACCATGACGAGGACCTGTTATTTTAATGTACGTCAGTGATCTACGAACTGTATTGATCACTCCCAACAAATATTTCCGACATTATTGTCTTTATTATTTTAATTTATTTCACCTGGAATTTCTCTTTGTTCTACGTAAATTAGGTGCTCTGAAGAGGGCGTAGGTGTAAACTGGAATGCAAACGGCTGTCATCATTGTAATCATCAACTCAAAATTCTTCAAATACACATGAAATATCACGTGGAAGTGCGTGGTCGATGAAAGACATTTCCTTTGTAAGTGTGGAGGCCGGCCAAAGCGAGGGAAGATCCGAGTAGCGGGACGCGACGTCAAACTTCGATAGGAATCAACTCGTTCATCAGAAACGCCCGGAATTTTGGACTCTCTAACTAGCGAAAGACGCATCTCCGTTTATCAACTACTGGGCCATTTTAAGAGAAACTCATTTTTGGCATAGATCATAAAGGAAACTGCAAAAATATATATAGAACATTTCCTTACATGGTAATGTCTGCATGAGGTTGTATTTGGCAAATACATCGCACTCCGAGTACGTACTGGTGGCAATTAAGCGCTGAACTGGATCTTCAATTAAATTTAATTGAATTAATTTATAGATCTTCAATAATCTCGCCGTATGGACTGATGTTTTTTTTCAGCCCAAAATCTTCTTGTTTCGTCAATAAACTAGTTAGAAACTGATATAAATCGCGTAATTAAAACAAAATACACACGAGTTTTGGTGTGACGAGCCGAGGCGCAGTTCCAGGACACGGTCGCCGTTTTGACGTCAAGCTCCCGTCACGAGAGACTCATGCAAGTGCAGAAATAAAATCGCTCTTCAGGAGATTTCCCCGAAGCTAAACCCACTAGGGATTACAGGATGATCCTGTCGTCAGAAAACAAGCCGCCTTATCGACCGATGGCGGAACGCAGTGCTGTGATTTTTGTCAAAGAAAATTCCTAGGAATGAGAGCTGGAACAGTTGTACCGCATCTTCTGGGTTCATATCCCTACCGCGTCTTCCCGGCATTTATCTCGAACTAAATCCACGAAGCAATGCCCTTCTTTAGATGCTGATAGACACCCGAGTCGTGATGCAACCCTTAGCAACTTACGTATATGGAAACGGAAAATTCATTAGCTTCTTCACAACTGGCCAATGGATCATTTCCTGAGAAGGCTGAACCCAGTTTCCATCCTCAAAACAAATACTTTAAGATTAAATTTAATCTTAAAACCTTGCATACTGTTAGCTTCTTCACAACTGGCCAATGGATAATTTACTGAGAAGGCTGAACACAGTTTCCATCCTCAAAACAAATACTTTAAGATTAAATTTAATCTTAAAACCTTGCATACTGCGCAGTGTATTGATATATAAAATCATGCATACAAACAAAACTGTTTAAAGACTAAATAACACTTTGTGCCAAACACGTTTCGACCTCAAGAGATCATCATCAGTATAAAAACATTGATTCACTAGTCTGTCTATTAAAATCATACAAAGTGCTACCATTTACAGTGCTTTATAACAACACGTCATTTCATAAATTTCTATAATTTTAATAGAGAGACAAAAGAATTAATGTTTTACCGCTGATGATGACCCCTTGAGGTCGAAACGCGTTTGGCACAAAGCGTTATTTAATGTGTAAACAATTTTGTTCATATGCAGATTCATTTTAATATTATCCTCCTATTTACGCCTAGGTATCCAAAATAACTTCTCTTAAGGTTTTTCGAATATACTTTTGTGACTCCCAATGCATGCTACATGTTTCGCCCAGCTTATTTTACTTGATTTTCTCTCGCTAAAAGTATTTGGCGAAAGCTAAAAATGATTTGACTCTCTTTTGTAGATAAAAGTATTCTCGGCATTTAAGTGACAGAGAACATTTCACACCCACACCAAAAAAAATATAAGGAGAAAAACAGGCAGCGTTACAATTACTTTGATATACTTCAACCGAAAGTCTTTCAGAAACGAAGATTCTTAACTGAATTGTAGCAAATACTTTCCAAAATTAATCTGCTTTTTTGTAGTAATTTTCATGTGTTACTGTCATATGTAAACATAGTCACAAATTATCAAATTATCTATTACCCCTCTTTAAAACAACTTCGTTTATACTGTAAAAATGTCGTCCACATTTCTCATTATGTTTATGAGACACCGAAGTTTGTAAACGTGTAGATATGACCTAATTATTAGTTAATTTTAATTACAAACACACACACAAGACGAATATAACCCATGTTAACAGGCAGGGCCCTAAGAGCTATGCATCTTATTTGTTAATTCTTTTCTGTCGCCTAGCAACAGACTTTGGAACGAACTCTGAAAATCTCCAAAGTTCACCAGCTGAGAGGCGGTACCATTAATTAACTCAAGTGTATCAGTAGTCCCCCGTCTTATTACAAACACGGCCCATTCACGTGCTAGTAACAAAAAGGAAATGCTAGCCAGGAGGGCAAGTTAAGGCTGGCGCCGGCGCCGTGTCGAAATTAAGCCCGTACAAAACTTGCCAGAAGATTAATGGGCTCCCGATGACACTGCGGAACAAGTTGCTCGCTTGTTCCGCGCGCTTCGTCTTAATTTGTTTCAGTTTAACTACGAAACGGCTTTGATTCTTCCTTATTTAGTCTAATTCACTTAGTTCAGAATATAGGAGCCCTCGGAAGCGGAACAAGTTTTATTAAACCTGAAGGCTTACTTGCGTTTTACTTCTGTTTTGGACAGAAACACTAACTCCTGCGCATCCATTTTAATTCAGCGTCCGTACTGACTGTCACATTTCGATCGATTCTAAGCAGTTTGTGTGCTTGGTTCAGAGTCGATAAATAGCACACGGAAACATGATGCTTTCCTTGTGCTTTGGTACTGGATGAGGATGTTGCTTGCTACACGACTTTGATACTGGATGAGGATGCTGCTTGCTACACACTCCGGCTGTTTTACTCCCGAGGGCCTGCACGCTCAGACTTCCCCGACGTTCATCTTGGTACAGCAGCAGCGAACAGGAAATTCCTGCCCTGCCAGGAGTCAAACTGTAGTCATCCAGTCACTTTGCACCTAACGGAATCGTATTCACAGCGGAGGAAACAGTCCACTCACACGATCAAGACGAAGTGTACTCACGTGAAGAGAAGATTTTCTGCACGTAGCGAGCTGATGTAAAAAGACAAATTTTGTCAAATCCCTTCATTTCTCCTCATTTTACTCCTTGCTTCCTTAATTTTAATCTTATCATCATTCGTCTGCTTTTCCTTTAACTTCCTTATCACCTTTCTTTCCATTCTCTTTGCCATGCCTCCCTTCCTTTGATTCTTATTTTACCACAATTCTCTTCTTCTTCCGTCCCAATCTCTAATACTCTAACATTTTCTTTTGTTCCGATGTGTCTTGTGGGTTCTGACGCCGCGAAACCTCAAATCTCGTTATCTCCTTCCAAGTCCGTCCTCCTCTGACTCCAGTGGCCTGACCCTGCAAGATCCCGCGTCTCCAAGGGACACACGTGTTTCGTCTTCAGGTTCATACACGCATCCATTTCCTTCAGCTCTGCTTCTCCCGGAAACGGGTTCGACGATTGACAACACGCGTCCTTCTACCTTAATCACGTTTGTCCCGCTTTCTCTGTCTTTTTTTTTTATTTTCACTTTCCCCAGGCTTCTTAGAATCCCCACATGTAATTTATTTTGTATCCTTAAACTGTCTCTTTTACGGTCCACTGGGAGTTTTTAAGGACAGGGGAGACAGAGACCTCTTTAGATTGATCAAAACTGAACGGGTCGCATCCACTGGGGGAAGCAGTCGCGCTACATGGAACCCACTTTCCACTACACGTATAACCAAAATACACGGTTCTGTAACAGAATTCCAAATCGACAAAACTCGATGGAACAAAATGCACAATAAACAGTTTCATAACCTATCATTTTCTTCAAATACGCACAAGTAAGTGAAAAATACAAATATGAAGATATCATCCCTTATACGACCTTATTTTTCCTCGAGTTCCTTGTTTTTCCTCAGCCCTTCTCCTCAGTGCTCTGACGTCAACAGCTTCAACCCATGAAGATGGCCGACTTCTGGAATATTGTACCGTGTAGTCTGGTAGATATCTACCGGAATTTCAATACCTCTACCAGACAATATGGCGCAACATTCGAGAAGACAGCCATCTTCATTATCCTCTCCGTGATAACCTGAAATTATACCTTCGTTCCTGTTTTAACCTTCATAAAAGACAAAGTCTCAAACCCAAAGAAAACAAGTTGCAGAATTATGGTGCTGCATCTCTGCGTTTAAAAAAGCCAAACAGAATCTGTTCGTTAACTTTTCGCGAATTATTTTGATTTATTACCCTCTTTCCGAAGTTAACGAACAACTCAGAGCCTCGAAGACTTCGTATCAATACTGCTTAACTCATTGTCTTTCAATAATTCGACGCGCTGTGCTGGCTGTTAAAAGCGGCGTGAATCCTTTGTGGGTCATTTCACGAACGGGCAAGGTATAATTCATTTCGCAAAGGTGGCAATCCTGGATTCCCCTCAGCAATTACATAAAAGGCTAGCTCGAATCCTGTTTTCTACACTTGTTAGTCGAGAGTAACTGTGGCCATTGCATCTCTTATCCTAGCAGCAAGTTCCGACAGAGTGGTAGCCAACAGTGGCGCGTACGAAGCATCCTTGATAAACTGCTTAAAGAAAAGATCAAGGAAAGTAAGGTCAGGCGAACGGGGTGGCCAAGTGACAGGCCTGACCTTGAAAATCCATTTCTGTGGAAACCTGCGACGTAATTCCGCCATTTCCATGTGGCAATATGGATTCTCTTCGTGTTGTTGGAAAAGCATGCCATTAGACCTCATTTTTTCAAAATAGGCGTGAGAAATTCCTCTGCATGGGACGCCATTTTAACAGCTGTAGTTGAACGAATTACAAACTTTATACTCAAACGCCATTAACTTCCATTTCTCTGCTTGTTACTTTACGAGCAATACTACGGCGAAATGGTACATATTTCTTGTGTTCACTCTGTTATAATTGGACAGCAACTTAGGGAATAACAGATGAGCGGGGAAGGGAAATGTAGCGTGCGTGGGAGTAATAAGGCAACATTCGAAAAACCATAAGGGGGTGATATCGCTTATAAAATCTACGAGCAGACAGAAGAATACAAAACAAATGTTCTGTATTTTAACGAAGTGGGGAGTGAGGGCGTAGACGGAGTCCGCCTGCCACATAAGTTCTGGCCGTAGTTAACACGATAATGAATACGAGGTTCCATAAAAAGCGAAAAACTTTTATTGCCAACTGAGGAACTGTTGACTTCACCTAGAGGACTCTGCTTCCTATGCAACGCGACGGTATCAGTGGCTGAAGAGCGAATAGATAGACTGCGAGAGGTTGTGTTGTTGTCGGGGTCGATAGTGGGACGGATGCACCTATCTTGTGCGCCCTAACAAGGTACCTGGCTTGTTGAAATGAAGTAGAGTCTGCCCTGACGGGTAATAAAGGACGAATGATAAATGAACTTGAAAATAGAACCTCGCTATAAAACGAAATGACTGTCGTGCAATTTTCCTTTCGTCTGGTTTCTCTTCAAATGCACTCGAAGGAAAACATACAGAACTAACTCAAAATTTATGGTATAACTTTTCTCTTCATTTTATATAATTTAGTTCGTGCACTGAAGTGAAGTTCTCGTGAGAACTCTGAGCGACCGGCATTTGTCTCCTCAGATCTTTTGCCTTTGCCCAGCCCCAGGGACACAGCAGCTAAAATAACTCAGGCAAAAGAGACACAGCTGGACCCCAACACGAGGACTACGCTGTGTTGGGGGAGTTTTTTTTTGCAATTCCTAATCTCAGCATTAGTTATAAGCAACGCATCACGCTCCGGCCGTTTTATTTCAATCCACAAAGATACTGGTACAGGCATACCTCGGAGATATTGCGGGAGTGGTTCCAGAACACCGCAATAAAGCGAGTCAAACGATTTTTTTTTTTTGTTTCCCAGTGCATATAAAAGTTATGTTTACACTATACTGCAGTCTATTAAGTGCGCAACAGCATTATGTCTAAAAAAAACAATACGAGAATAACCAAAATGTGACACAGAGACACGAAGTGAGCACATGCTGTTCGAAAAATGGCACCGATAGACTTGCTCGACGCAGGGTTGCCACAAACCTTCAATTTGTAAAAAGAAACGCAATATCTACGAAGCGCAATAAAACCAGGTATGCCTGTATATCGGTGCTTGCTTGGGCCCCTGATGCAGGGTCAGGATTCGGCGGAGAAGTGAAATGCAATCCCTTTCCTGGGTTCGAACCCCGATCGTACAACAAATATTCATACAATTTACAGAGTTACTCCGCCCAGATCACTATAATTAAATTACAAAATGATAAAGATCAAGTTTTTTCATTAATTGTGAGCGTTGTGCTACGTTACTGTAGGTGGTAAATAATGCGTTATCGTTTGATTCCTGGGCTAATTAACGACGTTTCGAACCACAGAGGTTACAGAATTGCGGCAGGGTCCACAAACATTTCTTGAAAACTCGGAGGATTTTTCAATCCAAAACGTGAACTACCAAAAAATGCGCGTAAAGAAACATTACTTTTACCTTTTCGGGACCATTAATAAACCTACCGAAAACACTCTAAACAGTTCGACGTAAGGTTTGACCCACGTTCCTCTACTTCAACTGCGTATGTAAAAGTTCTCGCGGACACTAGAAGCCACACAAGCGGACCCGTTGGTGCCTGCGGACACACGGTTGGCGAACACATGCCTACAGCAATGAATCGTAGGATAAATGCATGAATTTCTATTGCAACGAGTGTATTGATTCGGGGGCATTGTCTGTTTAAAACACAGTCGCAAAAACTGTGTAGATGGGCTGAGAATATACACACAAAAAATACTCCGAATGTTTGGTGAACAGGCTGAGATTCGAAATCGGAATGTTTACAAATACGATACTGTGTGAACAAATTTACATCGTCAGTTCATTTTCTCTTGTGCAGTGATTCGTAAATGCGATGTACTCAGGAGTATCTTTCATTTCCTTCAACACACTTGAAATTACGACAACAGAAGAATATTTAAGATTTGAGTTTCTCGCGGCGGTAAATACAAAGACGACTGTCTTTGTTCGAATGTTATGGTTTGTTAAAAGCGCATTGTTAGCAGTTTACAGACAGGCACATAACAAGTTATTTTACGACAGAAGGTTGTATGAAATTTTATACGTAACATTACAAATAACACGCGAAAGAGGTCAGAAGCACTGTGGTTCGGAAACAAAATGGCAGTAGTTGCGTCGGCGGGAGTCGGGCGCTTACGTATCGGGTTTCACAGGAACTACACACAACCACTCGCCTCCTCACAAGTTGGAGCAAAGTTCCCATCGACAAGAGTGTCACGGCTCCCTGACAACACAATTAAAAGCCCCGGTTCCTTTATTGTTTATAGCCCAGCGTAGACAAAGTTGTAACGAACCTGATAAAAGTAGCAAGTTCTCGGAAGAACATACAACAGCTACTTCTCTCAAACTGCTTCTGAGGTTGCAAAGATGTACAAAGATGATCAAACATTTCATCAAATACTTATTACCGGCGGCGAGTGGGACGAGGGCCATCTTCTGCATTATTACCCGGTGTAGCCTCGTAGAAGTTCGCCGACGTTTCGGAGGTGCCTCTTGCCTTCATCTTCATGTATTAACTTATCTACATAACCACATCAGAGAGGATTATAAGATGGGCGGAAAATACAGCAATGTAGTCGAAAGAAGGAGGGGAAAATCATTTCGGATGATCAGACACATGGGAGGATAATATTAAAATGGATCTTAAACTAAATATGAAGGTTGGACAGGACTCAACTGGCTTATAAAATGATCTGGTGGCCGGTCATTGCCATGAGCATTGTGACGAAACGTCTGGTTAGATGAAAAATTCAGAATTTCCTGATCGGTTGAGCGAATATCAGATTTTCAAGGACTGTGCTCTATAGAGTTGGTTAATTGTCTACTGCTGTGCAAATAAGTGCCCTAAGTTTTCAGAAATATAATTTAGTTATTCGTAACGTCACCATAGTTTTCATACGTAATAAGTTTTTCAAAAAAATCCTAAAAAAATTCACATAAACGCCCCCAATAGTTTGCCAGATTTCGTCCGCCATGAAGTTTCGCCTCTTTTCAGGTCCTGCCGTTTCACTCCCATGACTCGCACTTTATTACAACTGACTGCAAATCTAGAAAAATTATTTTTTAATTTCATTAGAAACGTCAATATGAAACACTTCAAAAACCAGTGCTAACTATTGTGCTGCAAGCTTCAATATTCAATAACGCGGTACTTTCTATTAATAGGTTTCATATGATGCTCAGTGCAAACAGCGATTATTTCTTTAAACATCTGTAAATCAATTGTATATTTGTAATGGTGAAGTGTTATGTTTTCTTTGCGGTGCGGACTGAATTCTTAAATATTATTTAGACGAGCTTCGGCTTCAGAGGTTTAAAGGATAGTACCACAACACACGGTTCATAAAAGAAAGTAAATTATCAAAATGCAGCATAAATTTCTCACTGCCATCCTAGTTTTCAAAACCTGTTGCTCGGTTCAAGCTAAATGAATTTACGTAATCTGAAAACGCAAGACGTCAAACGCAGTGGAAATCTGAGTAACTAAATGGAAAACGGAATTTGTGAAATACATAGTTAATGAGCTTGAAACAAACAGCAAGATCAAACATTGGAGAGACTTGTACAGAAGCATACATGAACGCAGGAACGATTACTAACTTAGACCCAACAGAGTACAAGATGAACTTGCAGATTCCTACGACATTCTGAACCCGGAGAACTACTTTTGTCAGCTATTGAGTCTAAGTTTTGGCGGGCTTAAATGTGAGCAACTGAGCCATTACTACCTGATAAAACCTGTTTCGAGGATGACAGAGCTACTTAAAATCCTAAAAATTATAAATAATCAGGAATAACTGTTTTTCAGAAGGCAAAATAGTATATCCCGATATCCAAAAAACTTATTTCTTAAGTTTCGAGTGAAGAAGAACTAATTACTGGCCAGTGACACGAATCTAGTATTGTGCCTGTTTATAAAAAGAATTATAAACCTGGCTGTAATTATTATCGAGGAATATCGCTGTTCTGAACTACACACAAATTTCTATCGAATATTCTTCTGTCTCGATTGACTCGATACGTAGACGAATTGATTTGAAATCATCAATGTAAATTTCGACATAACCAATAAACAGCGAACAGAAAAATGGAAGCAGAATGGAACTGTACATCAGATATTCATAGACGTGTACAAAGCCCATAATTCGGTCAGGAGGTAAGATCACATTCTACCATTTAAGAAACAGCCCAAAAGCAATCACGTACTGTGAAATCAGAAACAGGTAAGTCCCCCCATATAATCCTCTCTCCAAACCAATCCTCGTGACACTCGAGTGTGAAGGTTATTCTGATTGCTAGGTCGCTGCGCGCGGCAGTTTCGCAAAAGCTGTGCACGTGCGAAAGCGATCTGTTCATGAGCAGAACCTTTGTCCATTTCCAAACATTACTTTGCATCTAAATCTTTCGCTACTGTTCATAAAACACTTAGCAATGTCTTTCCTGGCAGGAAAATACCGAGAACGACAGAGATACATCGACTAACAACAACATTCTGAGTGGATGCTAGACTTCAGGAAGGACCTGCTATGAAAATGTTGTACAGTTTCTTCCTGACAAACAAATACTAAAAAAACTCGTCTTGTTATATTGATGTTAAAAATGTTTACAAATACCGTTCTAGTTTCCGCTAAAGTGATCATGCATCAGCCCTGAAGATGGAGACAAACGCTGATATGTATCGAAGAGGCTACACGGGACCAAACCCCATGTGAACATTAAACCTTGGTGTGTTTGTTCGTCCAATTCGCAAGAGTACAAATTGAGACGAGTTATATTTTTATGCTCTATTGAACAGCATACAAAATCCGATGGTAACAGATTTTCAGCTTCAATTTCAATAATATGGGTTTGGTCATAGGCTGCCGTGGATTTAATAAAAAAAGCAGAGATCAGTAATTGTAGAAGCTACCCGCCGGATTGAATTTCAGGGAAATAAGAACGAAACTTTATTTTAGCGTGGGGTTGGGTGTTCGAACGTGTGCCAAATTATGATGTTTTATATCATGAAAGGGATGCGAGCACTCTTTTGTAATTGCAACGTGCAGTAATGATTCCCTCTGCCTTTATAATGACGATATACGAGCCATCCGGGCGCAAGTAACACATCGCTAAAAATGCTATTACATTCCCAACAGTGCATTATTTTATGAACACTGCGCCATTTACATATTACATGCCTCTATATGTGAGGGCGGTTTCATCCAGGCAAAATTCATATAAGCGCAAAGAAAATGTCTGTAATTTCATGACGCACATATATACAGGAAAAAGACATGCCAGTGGGCTCATACAGAGTTTATTACCCTGAAATCAAACCTCTCATCCAGGCGTAACAATTACTCGTTGCCGTGTTGATAACAGCTTATCACTGGGTCGTATATTGCGCCAGAAAAACAAGGCTACAGAAGACGTTAAAACAAACAATTTGATGTGATGTTGTGATCAAAGCAACGTTACTATATTAATAAAATCTTCCCGGGCCTGCAGCTGCGTCGAAACGTCGGCAGAGTTTAACCAAGTGAAGCGGCTGCTGGCCCGAGAACATTTTATTAGTGACATCCACTGAGAAAGCTTCACATCATAAAACGTTACTTCCTGTTCTAGAATTTTCTTTTAATTGTTTCATATTGTTACTATTATTACTATCCCATCTATTCACCATTTTATAGGGTATTTACTTCTATGTACCCGAGATAAACCTTGCCCCTGAGGTACATAGTGCAGCAGCTATTTCCGAAATACATTTTGTTTTTAATACGTGTTATATGTATTATATCGTTTATTGTGAGGGATGACTAAATATTTTACGACAGCGTCTTTTGAATGATGTATGATGATCATAAAATGGCAGTTTTCTGAAGTTCCCTGATGTCGTGTTCGCCCGGGATGTTGGCCAAATATTTTATGAGTGATTTGGAGACAGTTCCAGTTGCTCCTATAGCCTAATTATTGGGATTACGTTTGCTTTCACTTTCTACATTCGCTGTATTTCAATGAGAAGGTCCTTGAATATCAAGATCTTCTCTGCTGCTTTATCCTAATGATCATAATCATCATCCCCGATGTTCAATTCCTTTTGACACTATCTGTTGATATCTGTTTACCTCAGTTCTTCTAAAACAAGAAATTCTTCTCCTTTCACAGAACGCAAAGACTTTTACCGTGTTCACAGGAGCCCAAATTTGGGTCCAACCCTTAACCAGTTAAACCCAGTTCCCATTTACATATTACATGCCTCTATATGTGAGGGCGGTTTCATCCAGGCAAAATTCATATAAGCGCAAAGAAAATGTCTGTAATTTCATGACGCACATATATACAGGAAAAAGACATGCCAGTGGGCTCATACAGAGTTTATTACCCTGAAATCAAACCTCTCATCCAGGCGTAACAATTACTCGTTGCCGTGTTGATAACAGCTTATCACTGGGTCGTATATTGCGCCAGAAAAACAAGGCTACAGAAGACGTTAAAACAAACAATTTGATGTGATGTTGTGATCAAAGCAACGTTACTATATTAATAAAATCTTCCCGGGCCTGCAGCTGCGTCGAAACGTCGGCAGAGTTTAACCAAGTGAAGCGGCTGCTGGCCCGAGAACATTTTATTAGTGACATCCACTGAGAAAGCTTCACATCATAAAACGTTACTTCCTGTTCTAGAATTTTCTTTTAATTGTTTCATATTGTTACTATTATTACTATCCCATCTATTCACCATTTTATAGGGTATTTACTTCTATGTACCCGAGATAAACCTTGCCCCTGAGGTACATAGTGCAGCAGCTATTTCCGAAATACATTTTGTTTTTAATACGTGTTATATGTATTATATCGTTTATTGTGAGGGATGACTAAATATTTTACGACAGCGTCTTTTGAATGATGTATGATGATCATAAAATGGCAGTTTTCTGAAGTTCCCTGATGTCGTGTTCGCCTGGGATGTTGGCCAAATATTTTATGAGTGATTTGGAGACAGTTCCAGTTGCTCCTATAGCCTAATTATTGGGATTACGTTTGCTTTCACTTTCTACATTCGCTGTATTTCAATGAGAAGGTCCTTGAATATCAAGATCTTCTCTGCTGCTTTATCCTAATGATCATAATCATCATCCCCGATGTTCAATTCCTTTTGACACTATCTGTTGATATCTGTTTACCTCAGTTCTTCTAAAACAAGAAATTCCTCTCCTTTCACAGAACGCAAAGACTTTTACCGTGTTCACAGGAGCCCAAATTTGGGCCCAACCCTTAACCAGTTAAACCCAGTCCCCATCATCACAACCTCTCCCTACGTCTCCAACGTGATCAATTATCTTTAGGTTTATCGACTAAAATTCTATAATATTTCTTATATCTCCCTGCGTCATGATCAGGGGCATGCACGAGGACGGACAAGACGTAACAGCAAACTTATTGTCACGTGTCGTTGGTTCTTGATTAAAAGCGCGTACCTCTTGATATTTAAATAATTCAAAGAACTCTTACAATTATTTTCAAAATACCTATCTGCCCATAACAACCATGTTTAACACTCCCAAGAACGTCGCTTTAGACCAAAGCCCTATCTGAAGATCCAACAAAGATTTCCCTACGGGCCTATTTCTGTTCCGCCATCTTATTGAACTAAATGTAACGCCACTGGACATTGCCACTTCCAGTAGCCAACACTCCGGCCGGCTATACCGAATAACGTTTGCCCATGATATTACTTAGTCTGTCCCTAAATATATGTATAACTAGAGCAGTTTGAACGGAATGTTTTATGGTATCAAGAATAAAATTAATGAAGCATAATTATGTGGAAATTGTACATAGAATGATAAAAAATTTGCATTAAAAATATCCAAAGCTTTTATAATTCTGTTAATTTCAGTTACGTCAAAAATTAAACAGGAACATAACAAGAGAATCCGCGAGAATTTCGGGCGCAATTCTGGAATTAAATGAAAACAAAGTTTTTTTTTTCTGAAGGGTCTTCCAGACGCGAAGAGCCTCAGATATCGCCGAGGAATTTGAATAATAATAATTCAATTTACATAATACGAGAGAGCTGAAGAAATGTCTCCAGAGGATCGCAGTTTGTGTAAATGAACGTGACGCAAAAACAAATTAATGTCTGCCAACATGCTGACAGAAAATGCGTGGATTAGTCGGAGATCATTGGAAACAGTTATTACACAGACGGTTGCTGATTTTTTTATGCGCAGACGACGTACCACATACTAATTACTACTAAGATGACGACGGCGGAAATTTGTTCTAGATTTTTTCAACGACATTTTTGATCCGTTAGTTGACCTACGATTATATATGGAAAACTATAAATTATAAATTATTAAAAAATGTGTAAGTAGTAGTTCGCAGGTCATTCAAGGTACTATCCCAACATTTTCTTGGAGACTGAAAAAAGGACAAAACTTCTAGAGTTATGGTGGCCGATCTCGAGCTAAGAAACTCTTAAATACAGAACAGTTGACGGTGAAGTTTGGTTTGATTGTACCGGACGCCGATGAACGGAAATGGGAAAACAAAGGTAGTGGCCTATTTTAATTCTTTGAAACAATATATACTACTTATGACACTGAAGAAAATAGAAAATTACTTATAAATAACATCAGTCGGTATATGTCTGCAGGCTGATTCTATGTCACATTACATTTTTGGTAAAGAAATGACAAACGATTTAAGAACTTGATTCTAAATAGCCCCATGCGTTATACTAAAGCGTATATCGTGTTAGTAAGTTATAACAAATTCTAGTACGTGCAACGTGCCCCACTCATTGTTCTCCATCGCACCGATAGTACCCGAAGAACTAAAAATTTTGAGGATCCTTATTATGAATTTTTATATTACTTCTTTCCTCTTAAGCCAAGGCACTGTATTCAGCACTCCACAATCGTCTGCGTGAGAAAATCCAATGCCAACCGCTAGATGTTGGCCTCAGTTGGCCTGTTACATTAGCGACGGATCTACGATACCCATCAGCGTGTGGCAGATTTTGTCAGCGTTCAAGTGAGACCACGCGTCCCCTACGATTATTAACGGAGATACGTAAGACGCCATATTGCGTGCAATGCAATGAGAACTCAGGCGTGTCCCCGTGACACGTCCCACGAGAAATTTCCACAGGAAATATATGTGGATTTTTCGCCGGTAATCCTAAATCTGTCACTCATACGGACACTAATGGATTCTATCCTTAGGTAGCATCACGCAATCGGACACTAAGGTCGAAACTGATAAGACAGAAGAAAGAGTATGGAAACACGCCAAAGCAAGACGGCTTATTTTCTTCTGCGTAAAACGAACACTATCATGCGTAAAGATTTTTTCTATGTTAAATTTAAAGCACCAGTCTTGCACGGGCAACATTTTCATAGCTAATTCTGGGCCTATACAAAAATCAGTCGTAAACTTACAGAGAAAAAGTGAGAAGAGTGATACAGACCCCAGAAAGGAAGAGAGCAATTTGAGAAAATTAATATATATGTTTCATTTTAATATTTTAATTTATTTTTATTTAATGACGCTGTCAGTGGCACAGATAATTTAGCATTGAATTACAAGGCATAAATGAATAATTAATTTCAAAATATATGGAAGGAAACACTCCTGTTGAATTTTAAATGAAATTCAAGCTTGTGGACTCCATTCATTTGACAGAGGATATGGTCTGTGACAGATGACTGTGAACATGGTACAAGCATTTGACTTTCACAAAACTTTGGAAGTTTCCTGACTAACAATTCGACTATCAATGTATGGAGTAGGCAAATCCATGGAGTTTAGAAAGATGAATCATCCCTCACCAAATTGCGTGCTTCAAGGTCACAGCAAATTAATACAAACTCTTACTGAGTTAAGGACAGAAATGAGAGTTTATTAAAATGGAATACAGCAGCAATGAATCAGTTAAAATTAAACAATGTACCTGTTATTACATGGCAACCAATGAACCACTTTCGACTGAAGAGTATATACGTGTCCGCTAATCGTGTTTTACAATTTCGTAGGTTAAAAACAGTTACCATCATCATCACAGGTTCTACAGCCTATTACAGGCCTTGATCGCCACAAAAAACAGTTACCACGTTAGCTTTAAATTTGACATCGCGTCCCTTCGATCTTAGCCCCAGCATGATACAAATTCCTGTCCAAAAATGAATAACGCCTATCTGCTCCGGGTTGTCTGTTCCTACATTAAATGACAATCTCTTGAGGTGGAAACGCTCTAGTTTTGTCCACTCTCCAGAAACCTATTTCGTTCCGGCTGGAGCGAGCCTGGAAATACCTCAATTATGTGTTCCGACGCCGAACGTCGCCGGACGTCCTCCGATTTAAAACTAATTTTTTTTTTTGTTTCCTATTCGATAAATCTTCTGGTCTCATCAGTCGTGCGTTCTGATTGGACGGAAGCAGACTCTCCTTCAACCCGCGTCGGGCTATCTCAGAAGTGGACGATGGGGTTTCGCTCTGAAGAAAGTCTCAGGACAGAGGCGATCTCTGATCCTTGATTGCGTCACACAACAGCGTAAGAACGGAAATCTGTTGGCCGTTTACTGACACCGCCTTTCAGCTATAACAAAGCAAAGAAAAGTTGTAAGGGTGTGGCACTAGATGAACTAACTAACTAGATGGCTTACGGAACCCGAAGGTTCTTCACCGAACTAACCAAAGCCCTCCACCTGATCCTGTTCTGGGCCAACAAAATCCAATTGCTTTCAACTCCTATCTCCCATAGATCCCGCCTGATATTATCCTCCTATCTACGTCTAGGTCTCCCCAGAGGTCTCTTCCCCTCAGCCTTTTTAACCAATACCCGGTGCACATCTTCAGCTCCATCCATGCGCGCTACATGCCCCGCCCATCTCATTCTTGTCGTCTTAATCACCCTGACAATATTGGGGGAGGAGTACAGATTTTTAAGCTCGTCTTTACGTATTTTTCTCCATGCCCCATCGTCTTCTCTCGTGGGCCCAAATATCCTCCTCAACACCCTGTTCTTAAACACCTGCAATCTATGTTCCTCCCTCTGAGTGAGAGACCATGTTTCGTACCCATACAAAACAACAGGCAAGATTATTGTTTTATATACTTTAATTTTCAAGTTCTTAGAAATCAGACGGGAAGACAAAATATTTTGAATTAAGAAGTAGCAAGCATTTTCGGACACCAGATGAGGAAATAAATATTCTACGCTGTGGTATGTCCTCAACAGCAGTTGGCACGTGGTCCCATTTATATTTTATTTCAAACTGTAACTTACCGTTGATACTTTGGTTTAATGTTTAACTTTCCGATTAAACTGTCAGAAATTCAGTTAATTAACCAGTACGCGCAGCGTTGGAGGAACCCGCGCTGAACGAAGAATTATTTTTAACCAATTAATGGTTTTTTCTACATGAGTGGGTCTGAAAATCATGTATGTTCGTGACAAATATTGGCGTACATTAAGAGAAAAACAAAGTTCTACTTATTACCAGACATACAAACCACTTCATGAAGAAGTTACAACTTAACACAAAACATCAGAGAGAAAATAAACACTGGAAAGAATTAGTCATGAAGTCACCGGACGGTAATTCGCCTTCTGGTCTTGGAGAGATAACATTGACACAAAGAATGTCTTAAACCGTTGGCGTGTTAAAACGGCTGTGGGACGTCCACTCAGTTGCAGGGAGTTATATACCTACACCTTCTTCTGCTAACACCACAAGGCAGGGTCTCCATGAAGAACCCAACACTTGCCCGGCTTGTACTGAAGTTCCTCGTATCTTACGAAACACGGAAATCCATTACCTTGATTAAAGAGGCAGCTATTACTCGTTATCTAGAGCCGATCAGCTCAGTCTACAACCTAACACCTTAACTGAATATTATCTTTCCACCTATTCCTCCATTTCACAAAATCTCTTTTGTCTTCCGGTATTCACACTGAAAATTTGTACGCATTTCTCATGTCTCCCATGAGTATTACAGTCCCTGTTCCTTTCATTACACATGCTTTGATCACGTTAATGGTTTTTGGTGAAAATTAAATGATAACATCTACATTTACGACAGCGAGAATCGAAATAGTTGACTTAATAGACATCTAGTGAAGACGTCGAAAATTTATTAAGGTAAACTGTTGAGAAAATTAAATTGCTTCAATGGTTTATGTCCCGTTATTCCTTATCTTAATACCTTAAATAACACGTGGAAATTTGTGCACTACAAGACACAGCTTCACAGTTCTGGCGCGTTAGCGCTGTTGTTAACTGAGAAATTTGAATGTCTGAACGGTTTCCATTGTTGCAATTTTGCGACAGATGCACGAAAACATGGCGAACGAGCGAAATATCAGAATGTTCATAATCAGTAAAACTACTCTCGCGCCACACAAAAATCCCGATGTCATTGTCTCTAAAATTGCAAGCCTCACGGAAGATTATAATGTTTTATTTTCTTTTAAATGTTTCATGTTTGCTTTCAAAAAAATCTCTGTTCGCGTCCTTTCGTGTTGTCAGATTTTAACCGAAAATATAAGCTGTCGCCAAATTTTAGCAAAACTCCCCAGCATAAAATATAAATACAATCCATTTTGTGGTTCTGGACTTAAGGCTGAGCGCATTTTTGTGTTTTTTCGTTGTAAACGCGCGAAACAAAAAAGGACGTCACGTGATAATCATTTTTTTTACGAAAGTGCAAACTCATGATAGCTGTCTCTTCATGAATTAAAAGGTTCCTGGTAATAAAACTCTGATGGATTTACCTCGTTTTGTGCAACCGCAGAATTACAAGAAGAGAGAATGTTCACTGCGGGGTGGGAGGGCGGGCAAATGAACGCTTGTACGGGTAAAGCCTCTTTCGAGCACACATTTTTAAAAACTCTGAATTAATATTACATTCGCATTTTGATAAAAACAACATAAAATTGCATGCCAAAGGGCGGTGGACATTTACATGTAATATGCTTACGGTTTGTTTTTAAAAGAGATTTTATAGAAACGCCATTAACATTTCGGGATGTGATGATTTATCTCCCTATTCTCCACTCTGAGTGTGACAATCCCTATTCCTCCCCCACAACCGCACAGATCATGGACCAGTTAACGATTCCGGCACATGCGGTATAATTTAGACGTTCGAACGCATGAACTGTCATTGGCTTCATTCACAACCTGCACCGAAGGTCCAGAACACAGAATCGAACCTCTGATAGGGGATGGATATAACATAACATATGCAGATAAGGAAAACACGCAAATTAGTAAATAAAGCAAAGTAAAGTTCGTCCCACTATACGCCATGTAGGCGTTTGGGGTGAGTGGAGGTATAGCTCCTCTCTTCCTTGACCTCGGCACTAGATGGGGGTGAGTGGTCAGCATCACGCCCCGGCCGGCTTTACCCCCGGGAAAGGACCCCGGTACCCATTGGACAGGAGGCTGGGTGGGCCCCAGAGCCGGTCTGGACGCAGAGACTAGAGGAAAAATCCTCTGCCCCCGTCGGGGATCGAACCCCGGTCGTCCAGCCCGTAGCTAGTCACTATACTGACTGAGCTATCCCGGCTCATACACGCAAATTAGTACATTTTGAAAAGGGAATTTAAAAACCGGATACAATAACCTATCTGTGTGAATATATTCAGATCTGGTAGCGTGAATTGAGACGAAGAGCCATGAACTCGATGAGATTTTAAAAGTCGTATGATTGAGGTCATCAACATTGGCATGCCACGCACTATAGAGGATGGAATAAATTAATTTTGTGTTTGGGAATAAACATTTTCCGCTAACTCGCAACGAAATTCACTTCAAAATGCGACAAGCCGACTACAAGGTTCTGAAGGTTTTGGTTCAAAATTTTTGGGGCTAACGGAAAAACAAATTATATATTACGTCGCCTTATCTGAGACCACAGAAATGTATGGAAGTAAAACAGCAAAGTTACAATAAAATATGTAGCATTATTAAGACAAATTTTGGCGGAATAATGCTATCAGAAATGCAATTAATAGGTGTTGCACAAAATATTAATTATAGCGATTTTTTAAATTTTCTAGTGAGAGTTGCGTATTAAGAAAATAAAAACCGGACGGAGAACAAATGTAGTCCTTGAAACGTTTGTAGGGCATTGCAAGATCACTTAGCCGACGTCAGAAGAGAAGGCAATTATAAGTGAAATTGAAAACTAACAAATGACGAACAGAACACAAAAGCGGGCTCTAGGAATCAAACAGCTGGACGGCTGGAGAAATTGTGGCAAGACTTAGAGTTAACTCAGCTTATATCCTGTATGGTTTACGATATCATCACGAAGATGTCAGCAAAATTCATTTATATCTTATGCCGCAAGATTCTTGGTCCCCATTCAACTTAGTCTTATCTGGAAACACAGATATTGAATTTGTTTTCTGAATGCGGATTTCGCCAAAAATTCGAAATATCTGCGTGTGAAGCTATAAATAAATGTTAACAGGCGCAAAGAATAAATTAAGAAAAAATATAATTCAAAAATGCATCGGCATTTTACCACCTGGAAATAAGGATAATGAATATAAATGAGATCCCGCATAAAAATCAAATTATGAGAATTATAATAATATACACAGGATGTACTTGTTATGACAAACTTACGTGTCGTACCACCTATTTTCAACTTATAAAAAATTACTCGCCAGTGCCACGGTAAGCAGATACAATCCAAAATAATTCAAGAAACAAAACACGTTTTTCGGAAAGTTATCATACACCAGGTTTTATTTATTTCATTTAAACTTTATCTACACATGTTCACACAATTCATGCGTAAATCCAAAATGACAGTTTATCCAATTTATAAGCGTTAAAGTGGCAAAAACTGCTGTTGAAATTTTTTGATTTAAATCCATAGCCAGTCGTTTCGTTCAGGTATGAAACGATGTAATTTACAGGTACACTAAAACAGATAATTCGGGAAAATATTTGAACCTAAAAAGGATAAAGTAGGTACACAATTTAGGACATTACGTAAAATCGCATTTTGTAATACATATAAGATCCTCAGTATTTTAACAACTGTCAAATTTAGAGGGCTCCGATTAGCTGGTCAGGTATGTAGATTGAATTTTGGAATATCTCACTCGGGGGCCACTGAGATGAACAGTGATCTTGAGGAATACGTTTTTAAGGATAATAACAGAAAATGGCTTCGGATCATGTCAAATAAAAGGCTTCTTAACAGCGGTGATAACACATCGCATTCTGTTACCACAGTATCAGTCAGTACAGTTGGTCGGTGCACGCGTTCCTTAAAACTAAAAAAAAAATCCTCAACGTTTTCTGAAACCTTTGGATTTCTCATCTATAAATCCATATGGATGGCGGGATGGGGGAGCTGAACACAGTCATTGCTTTCAAGTATAGTAAAGAAGTTTATAAGCATCCGCGAGCCCTGTCTTTGACAGGAAGAAAGCTGTTATTCATATATATCGATTTATAATTCCTGCGTCATTTCGATACGGACACCGAGGGGGGATAATGCGATGCTGACGCAGAAATAAACACCGGAAGCTGATCACGAGAGCGTCCTGCCATCTGGCGACGGCGTCAGCAATCCATTCTCACTGACTATCGAAAATACTTGAGTGAACAAAGAAGCATGCCTGTTCGGAGACGCTCTATCAAGAAGTGGCAACTGTTTCCTTCATTAATATTAATGAGTTCCAGTGTCTCAATCACAGTGACACTAAATCATACTGGCTTGGCTTTTATGTATTCTTTCTTTTGTTACACGTTTCAGAAGCAGATAAAATGTTTATTAGGGAATTCTGTATTGTAATGCTGTATGTGGTTACCGTTTAGGAGAGAACAGTACAGCCTCCATCTTCAGGGTAGAAGGTGATTACGCCCCTTTGAAACTTAACCCACCATCTTTTATGTTACAAGACATCACAAGGCACAAGATCGTAATCCACAGACTGTATAATATGGAGAGTGTAGCATTTAAAACGCAACACAAAAGCAACCAAGTAGTGAGGAGAAAAATACTGAAATGGATCTGAAAGAAATAGTTTGAGGAAGTGAACTAGATATGGCTAATGATTGGATCCAGTGAATCGATCGTATGAACACTGGGGAATCATCGAGGGCTAGAAATTCCGTGGCTAACTCAGGGATTGTCAGCTTCTGACTAATATTTGATTTTACCTCAGGGGTGAATTTTATACCACATGATCGGCGAGCGTTTTGATGTATAAACTGCAGCGGAAATTCAGCATGAAATGACGTGATGATATGATTGTAGGGTATACAATGGTCTGAAATGAACTGAATACGAGCCGACAGTTGCCTATTTCAAAACACTTCTCGCGACAGGAAGTAATGATGAAACACAAGACTCAGCTACCGCTGGGAACAGCGATCCTTTCCCCATCTAGAGGCGATGTGGTCCACACGTCGAGAATCTGCTTTGCCTGCGGGATCTTCTACTTCCTTTAATTTTCTCGCTTCTTATGTTTCACTGGTCATTCGTCGTTCCTTTTTAAATGATTTCAAAGTGACCAATCTCAAGCAGGCACCTCGTTCCGCTACTGCCACGCGGATCAAACTGTCTGTTACGTGATAAGGCTTAAACGTAATGTGCTGGATATGCAACACGCATGGCATCCCGGCTGCAAAGTTCTCCACGTGCAAAGGGTGCAACGAACCTCATTTTTTTGGACATAACTTGAACAAGATGGAGAAGGAACCAAATTTTAAGGAAGAAGCGAGGAACATGAGAATGAAAAAATAATAGAGAAATCGACAAAATAAAATATCAAACTATCGACTTCATAGTTGCGTTAAATTAAAAGAGTTCGACGTTTAAATAATTTTTATGCATGTTTTCTAGTGCCTAGAAGTTATCAGTTATGACGCTATACGTCAAAGGTACTACGTATTTTACAAATGCTGCTACCATAAGGCAGCTGTCAGAAATACTTCAGTGTTGTTCTGAGCTAAATGGCATTGAATAGGAATATATCAGATGGGAGGCAAGTAGCTGAAGGTACAAATGGAGAAAGAGAAACGAAAAAAATTGTGGTAAAGAAAAAATACAAAAAAAAAAATAATTCCCCTTTGCAGTATTTGAAGTTTTAGCGGCTATGAGTCCGAAGATGACTGTCTTCTGGGTTGCAGCGCCGTGTAATCTGCTAGAGTTTTAACGACGTTTCAGATGACGTTGCTACAGCCCAGAAGACAACCGTATTTATACTCGCCGCCATGAGAATCTCAAATCTTATTCAGTGTCTAACTTCGCGTGCCAAATTAGATTAGATATGACGGAGTAAAATTTCAAATTTTCCTCCTTCTTAACTTAGCCATCTTACTGCAACAGAAAATCGGTTTAACGTTTCCAAAGCGTATGCTTTATTTCCATAATTTCCTTCGCATTGACTACGTTGTTCTTCTGGATTCTAACGCCATGCAGACTCGTGGGTAGGTACCAAAGTTTCGGGGTAATATACTGTCTCCATCTTCAGGGCTTTGGCCTGGCGTCATAACCAGCATCATCAGATTCATCGCCGTAAGAAACTAACACTTTCCTCAGCTTTGATAAATCACCAGAATTTCCCCCACCATTTCAGAGAAGCCTTCCTAGCACAATAATAACACTATCAAGAATCAATCCATCCGTAATGCCCTTTGTAATAATTAGTACAATTAACCGTAACCAAAATTCTCTGTTATTACATTGTGGTTCTGAGTTAATATGACAACGTAATATCCCTACTACACTCACGTCACATGACATCCACTGCTTGTTCATTATATAACCTCGGTGTCAGAGATCATAACGTTTAATAGCTCCCACTGTGAATTGGATACTCATGTTAATTTGAAACTAGGGGGCTGTGGGGACTTTCGACAAAATATAATCATACAGATTATCAACTGCCTCTAGGGATTAAAGTTACAGGTTATTTCCAACTTCACTCGACAGAATTTCTGCCAACAGAGGCGCAACTGCGCGTTGCGTCTGGTCCCAGGTGCTCCAAGCGGCAGATTACGAAATGCGTCGCTGCTTACGGAAGGATAGAACGAGCACTTTCCCGTATGGCTCGGGAATTACGTATTCATGAGCTTCGTCTCTTCATTGAAAGTGTTTTCGCGTGTTTAATGTTTAAGAAAACCAGTTGGGAGACATAGCAGTAGATGGAATGATAATAACAGTGATCTCAAATAAACAGAATGCATGGGAAACTTTTTTGGAGTCGAGAGACTTTAATATTGTCAAGAATGACTAGATGGAATTTGTTATAGCCGTGTTTTCCAGATTAAGTTTCGATATCGGTAAAGGTTTTTGACATAAATTAATTGTGATAATTTTTCCCCCCTTTATGTGACTGGTTGATCAAGTTTTGTCAAGTGTCCATCTTGACACAATAATACAACGTAAATTTATGTACTCACACAATTATTTACTACGTATGTTCTATATAAATATACATATTTGGGACTAAATTATCCCATCTTCTGCCCTTTGGCTATCCTCACAAACCACATTGTCCTGGCGAATAAAATTGTGTGTGAAAAATTCCTTTTAATATCAGATATTTAAAACACTAACCTCTCTTTATCATTATGTCTTATGGAGAAATAAAATATTTTAGTAGATGTAGTTATTTAAACAGTGTCTGGTTAGAAAGTTTAAATTTGCTAAGAACTTTTAACAATCTCTAGTCGTATTACGACTTTGTTACTAAACGTGCCTTCGACATCTAAAGAATCTCTATACACTTCACTTGTAATTTTATTTCATTTTGATAACGTCGTTATTAAAATGGATGCTTTATCTCGAGGTATTTATGTAGGCCTATAACGTCTCCTCGCATGTCCTTGGACTGTGAGTTTATGTTGTCAATTTTTGGACAAAATTATACGCAGTTACTAACCTGCGGAATTATTTTAGAAAGTTTTCATGCTGGGATATGAACTCTATCTGCATCAATTACCTGTTATGCTATTCTTTCATTGTTATTTGTGTGTATTTATTTATTTTTACTGTATTCTGTATATAGCGCGGTTAGAAGTTGTACTTACTAATGGTAGTGCATTGTGTCACACGACTTGAGTAATGTGACGTAACTTATTGTGTGGCATGGAACACTGACTCTGTTTATATGCATACAGAAGGGGGGGTGTACTTTAGAGGGGGATAATGTATGTTGATTGTTATGGCGGCTGTATAAAATATTGCAAATGGAATAGCAATTACCTATATGAATCTCATTTACGTGTAAATATGAACATAGTTGAGAAAATGTTTCAAAAGTCAGACTTTTAGTTCAGATAAAAGAATGTCTACTTTTAGCACCAACGTTATGATACACAGAATTAAATTTGCCTTGTCTAAAATAAAAAAATCGGGAAACGTGTCATTATGTTCATATTACCACTGGCTATGGGGAATTAGAGCATCGGTTACAAAATTTAAATATCAGTTTAACTCACACGCGTCACCGATATGCAAGGGAAATTTTAAAAAAAGTTTAACAGAAGGTTTTTTCATTTATCGAACAAAAGAAAGCGATAAACCATTTCAAAACTTCCGTTCACACGTAATTTCTTTTTATGTTTCACGGTATTCCTACACTCCATGTATAATTTAAAACTTAAACAATCTATTAAATATATTCAATTACAACAGTAAAAGTGACTTAATTAATATTCTTATTCAAATCATTAAGCATAATACCCTACGTTAAACTGTGCTTATATTTCCCTCACGCGGGGTGATTATATTTCCCGGAACACTAATGTTCATTTCAAAATGTGGTAACAATGTTAGTTTCAGAGACTGAACACAAATCAACAACGAATTTACAACCAAAGACATACACATTGTTTTAAACATGGTATACAGTATTAATTTTACATTACTAACAGAAAAATATCTTTGTTCTCTAAGTTAAAATGTCGAGCTTATCAAAAATGAAGTTTGCATTCAATAAACACATTTCAGTCCCCAGTTCTATGAAAATGAAGCAGGAAAACAGAAGTTCTTATTCCACTACGCTCCCGCTACCAACACCACGAGCGAAGTTCCATGAAATTCCACAAAGTCACAGATACAATGAAAAACCGAAAGTGGTCATATTTACCTGAATTCCCCTAGAGTATCTGAACATATTCCCTTTATAGCAGTTTTATCAACGTCCAAGATGTCTTCTGTTGGTTCCCAGGGGCGAGTCTCTATTGTTACGTATTGTTCACATATTTTCTTTGTATACTCAGCTGAAATGTGCTCCTTTCCTGACCCAATCAATAAAGCGTACAGTCTTTGAATTTGAGATTCAGCCCTCCGCTGTCACTGAATTTCATTTTTATGTGTTCTTGGTTTTGACCAAGTGTGTTAAAAGCTAATTTTATGTTTTTATCCTCAAACAATATGTTGATGAGTCAAATCTGTTCCTTACATCTGTAAATACAGCACATCACCCCCACATAATTTGCGACTACGTAAGAACGCTATTATCATGTTGGTACGTAACTTAAGCGTTTGGGAAGGATTAGTTAACGGAACACGTTTATTAGTACAGCAGATGACCAACAACCTCCTTCAATGTATGGTCATAACGGGAGATCATTGCGGGGAAATTGTTTTCATTCCACGTATAAAACTATATTGTGACAGTGAATACCCATTTACTATGTGGAGACGCCAATTCCCCGTAACGCCTGCCTTCGTAATCACTATCAACAAAGCTCAGGGCCAAACGTTCAAAAGAATTGGCATTTATTTGGAACAGGATGCTTTCGCACATGGACAAATCTACGTCGCATTTTCACGTGCACCAAGCGATAATTGTGTATTTGTCTATCTAAAAAAGGGACGAAAAAATAATCTCATTAAAAACGTTGTCTACAGAGAAATATTGAACGAACAGAGTATGAGTTGCAGGAGAACACAAGACATTAAACAAAAAGAAGGAAAGCGAAAAATTGAAATTAATCTTGACGAAATTAAAAGTGAAGCAGTTGAACATGCAGTTAAACGTGTAAAAGTTGAAGGGAATATAAGAACAATAAGTGTTACAGAGGATGAACAGCCTATACGGAGAGTGAAGCAGAATGAAACGACGATTACACGTGAAATTGTACCAACTATCGAACATTTCAAACTCTTGAATGCCAATGGATCAGACTGCTTCTTGATTTCCTCAATAAACATGTTGCATTCAGCTACTGCGTTCGTTGAAAGTCTGAAAGAAATGATATTAAATGACTACGAGGGCGACAACAATGGTGCACAACTGATCTACGAGATTGCAAACGCATACAGTCATCCTCAAAACTTACATAATGTCATTTCAATACGACAAAACCTTAAAGAACATTTAAGAAGAGATTTTCAAAGTGTGTCCGAAACAATTTACAACATATTCGAGGAGTTACCAATTGCTATGCAAAACATGTTTGAGTATGAGACGGTGAATACAAAAACATGTAGAAATGGTCATCAACTTGAGGAACGTTATAAAAACCAAATATTGTTCATGAACTTACCACAAACGAACGTGATAAACTTCAAAGACTTATTGGAGTATCAAACCAAAACAGATGTGAACGGAACGTGTACGGAATGTCAACAACACTACATACGTGGAACGACAGAAATTGTTGTTGGTGACCGTCAAAAGTACATGATTTTGGAAATAAATA
>NW_019060147.1:193490-229448 GCF_000696155.1 Zootermopsis nevadensis | reverse complement strand
CTATCGACTCAACCGCAACTGTTCGATATTGAACATGGTCGATATAACCTTCACACCCACTTCATGCAACACGTGGTTGCATTTCAGATTGCTCGCACAAACGAAAGGATTACTCGGCCTCAGACCGCATTTACGCTGCGCAAATGTTTCTCATTACGTCTTATTATGTAATGTACGTGGATGCAGACGGGATTTATGGATTTGCTACGCACACGGTCCGAAGTGACCAACCTCTTTAATACGATGTGCAGGTCTACTGCAGAATCGGAGGAAAGTCCCCCGACGAACGTTCGCAGAAACTTTTTCTGTCCTCCCGCTCATTTAATTACAGAGATCAGCAAGGATAAGAATTATTAAACTTCTTTAAATTTCATCACCAGAATACGTCATTTCTGACCACACAATCACAGTGTGTTTTAAACGCCTTATCATCTTGTAAACACAACCCGGATAATGGAGACAGTATGTTCTTCCGAGACGTTGGCACATAGCCAAAACGTTAAACGGCGCAAATACCTCAAATCTTACACAATGTATTCCAACGTTCCTTGAAGGACCTTTGCCATCTCACATGTGGGATGTTTCTTAATCCATTTCGACATTTGGTAGACCTTGTAAGAGTGATAAGTCCTTCCTAAGACCTCGACCTACGCTGGACAGCACAAGACAGGAACACGACGAGGAACATGTAAGTACTGAGCGGGGTTCGAATTCGGGAACCCAGTGTCTGATGTCCCAGACTGCACGGCCACTGTGACCTGACCCTTACACGGCACTATTCGATTTGATAACATAAAATGCGGAAAATATCTGATCCAATTTAGTGACTACTAGCTTCTCGAGTAACCTGGTAACGCGTTAGGGACAGAGGCACTTAGTACATGCTACTTTCTCGCTTTATCCAACTGCTACCTAACAGCATTAAGATTGAGGTACAAAATTCATAATTTCACTAGCTCTCAAAATTGGATTCTCATTATGAGGAAGAAACATGCATACATTCTCGGAGTGCCCGAGAAAAGTTGCATTGGACTAAGGAAAAAAAAAAAACAGGATGATGGAGAAAAATATATAAGAAAAAGGTTAATAAATTTAACTCTCCACCAAGTTTCTTACGATTGCTGGAACGTCAGGGAACCGAGAAACGCATGCAATATATCACCGCGCCTACACGAAGATGGAACACTTCTTACGTTAAAGAATTAAGATGTGACAACGAGGGCTAGATTCAAATACCTCAGGACACAGATCACAGCGATTTGTTTGTGAAAACCACAACGAGCGTTTCTGTGCCATAAACGGCGGGGAAATTATTTTATACCTGAGCAATTGTTTCTCAAAAAACAAATCCTCATCAGGGAGGATCTTTGTTAGTATCGCGGTAAAAGTGAATGTTGAACAATCAGAACGCTTCATTATCGACACTGTTTTGTAGAATGTCCTTAATTACCTGTCCGCGAACATGCAACGCTGACCGTTTCCAAACAAGTTCTCCCAACTTTTTATATCTCTCCTTATCACAACAATATATTTATTTCCCTTCTGCCCAACTGAAAACAAGCAGCTGTCGTAATTTTCGGAAAGTTATTCTTCCATGTAACAAAGGAATTATTCTGCCTCACCCCAGCGTAATTAACAATAGATAATTATAAAGTTGGTGTTCAACAGAAACAAAAAAAGGAATGTGTAATTAAACAGTATATCTGCTGCCGTCTGAATGTCTGAGCGCACACTTTAAACATCACAAGTTGTGGTTTTTGGTACCGATTGGGTAAGCTCGACAATAGAGGACGCTTTATCCCGAACTATTTACCGTAAATCGCCAGTAACACAGCACAGGGATAACCTAACGTAACCTCGCGGAATGGTTCTAAATCCCCTTCTCCCTCAAACATGCGGCCGCGCTGTAAGACCGAAAATCAGTGGCTAATTATCGCTTCGATAAAGCATCATTGGCTGCCTGCACCAAAGAGAAACTCTTCAATTACTGTAAGCTTACATATTGCAACAAAGAACATGAATTCTCTACGAATAAATAAAAACGAAATTATGATTACACACTTCTAAATATAATACATATAAAAATCGTGAACATGAAACATCACAAAAGAAAATGGCGAGGCTGGTATGGATTGGTTTAGGGGATTCATGAAGAGGCACACAGATTTATCGCCGAGGACACCGGAGTCAACTTCTGCAGATCGTGCAACGGGGTTCAACAAGGTTGCTGTAACCTAATTTTTTGAACTGCTCGGTGATCTGGTAGTGTCTATGTTGAAGAGGACATCAAGAACGAAGGTCTTCTGAAAGTCGACGAAAAAATCAAGAGTGTCTGTACAAAATAGTTCAACCCCATTTTGCCCCACATACGGTGAAATTTACACTTTTTTTACATTGTCATTTTTCAAGTGAAAATGTTCTTCTTTTTCCACTACAATTTGTCACTGGTTACTTTAATAGTCAAAGTTAATAAATAAATACTTTTTTAAATGTTTCACTTTATTTAGTTTTTTGTAGCGTTGTTCAAATCTTAGCGTCCCCATCTTGCACCACTCTCCCCTACTCAAATTGCATCTGGTTTATTGCGTACGAAATATTGAGGTTTCTGGTGGCAAACCTGTTAAATGTTTACATTGGTGTAAGTTTACAAAATTATGGTTATTAGCAACTTATTTATTATTAGTGTAGATATGTTTACTAGAAAAATAATTAACACACACTAATAAAGAAAATAGATTTTATAAAATGATTACCCAGTGACCATAGTCCGGTAAATTTTGTCTAGATTTCAAATTATGCTGAATTATTTGATCAAATTCTGTTCCTTTCAATTAGTTTACTTACACCTAATACTGATTTCTGTTTGTTTCTTCATTATTTTCTCAGCAGGTATGATACATGGTGAACCAAAAATCTTGTATTATGTGCAAATAATATAATAGAGTCATATTCAGAGTTTGTCACTTTTGATTGCAACTCCTAACTTGTTCTACTTCTTGCTGCGTTCTGTGTTCGTGCAGCTGTATGTTAATTTCGCGATTGAGTGAATTATCACCTATTGTTTGTTTGCTTTAGTTTGAGTGTGTCGTGCGCGTCCAAATGAACTGCACCTGCGCGTTTGGTGTTTCATTTCCAAACAATTCACTGTTGTTTTTCAAACACTATCATAATCATTATTTGTGTTCATGTATGGATTTATCTATTATTTATAAATAAATGTATAATTACGCCTAATTTTTTTCAATTCTGATTGCTGCTCCTTTGACCTTGTTCCAATGCCCAGGGTCTTAAAGACGAAGCCGGTACGTGTCGTGACCCGTGTTCTTCCTGACCATACCTTCTCACCTAGTAAATCTGTAGCATCAGGAGCCATGATTGGTTCCGAAAAGTGTCCAGCTGCAAGTAGATGTGGCCGACGAGGGGCGTCGCGCGTTCTGTGGAACATCCCTCGTCTTTTCGTTGGAAAAACCGACGTGTGGCCGAACAGGCATGCTCGGACCTGGCACTAGAGTCCTACAGAGTTGAGTTCGTGTTCTTGAAGGAGCCATCTTATCCCTGAGGATGCTTTTCATTCTTTGATCTATTTTCCTTTATTCGGGTTGAAGATATTCTGACGTATTGCGCCGACCTTTAGAAATACTTCTTTCTTCGAAAATGTCATGTTGTTTGTTGGGCGTACGCCTCGCATATTTTGATTTGTTATTTTTATTATTGACATTATGAGTGTATTTTTACATCCTTTGTTTACTTAACGATCAGTCCGCCCTAGACCTACACGCAACATTTCAGAATGAAATTATACGTCCTTCCATAACGTCGGTAACAACCTACAAGACTACACAGCGTAATACACGCAAGACTGCACTCTGTAAATCAAATTACGAGTTAAAAATATCAATGTGAATTATCTGTTATATCTTTGTACGTAGCTCATACAACAAAAATAGCGCCAGACTGAAGGACGGAGGAGCGAACAAGGTCTCTTGCAACAATTTTACAATATAAAAAATGAAAAAATCCTTTAGTTCATTCTACAAATCCCATAATTTTATATTCCGTAAAGAAAAATATCAAATTCCTTTATTTTATTGCCAAATTACATGTATTTTACTGTAAATAAGAAAAAATTAAGACTGGATGAAGATGGCTGTCTTCAGGGTTGTAGTGCCGTGTAGTCTGGTAGAAGCTTACTGAAGTTTCAGGGTTCCTTGCTGCCTCAATCATCAGAGTTATAACCTTTAAAACGTCGGTAAACATCTATCACGCCACACCCAACCATATCTACGCTATCCGCTGTGAGCACTTGAAATATCACAATTAGTAACGTGTTTTGAAGAAAACAGCGATCTAAATTTGCATTTTGGTAACAGCATTTTTTTCCCGCACACAAAACTCCCTGCAGTTATAATCTAACAAAATATCCTCACAATAACCGCAGCAGAAAGACGTGTATTTATTGTCTTACTACATCGCAGTCGATATCTACGAGACATATCGATAAACCAATCGCCGAAGCAAAGTTTCCAGAATGTTCCAGAAACATCAAATTGTGAAGAGGCAGGTAGTTAACTAATGCTGCTACTTCCATATGAATTATTCGGAGACATCTGCAAAATATCCGGACGTTTCTACAGCAGGAGCAGTTATTTAACTGCGAATAAGCAAGAAAAATGACAAAAGAATTCGCATTTGCGGCGTGTGGACCTACGCGCATTTTTGCTGCGCAGACAAACTCCGTCCCATCTCGCAAGAGCTGAAGGCACCGTAAAAGTTTCCGTAGCGATCGTACTTTGTTTGCACTTCCGTCTCCGGTAGCGCGCATTCTATCCTCAGTAAAGAGAAACAAAGTGTTTCAAGGCAGCTGTGATGTAAAACTGATAGCGTACGTAACAAAGGAGGCGTAGGCAAGTTTCACTCTGCTACATTCTGGAACTAAAGTATAGAATTAAGGAACACATGCTGTCAGTACGAACACTTTTAAAACTTCATCCCTTAAAGCTGAGACTTGTTTAAACTATCTTTAGGAATTACTTCCGTATCTCGAAGGAAACATAACCACACTTCTCCATCACAAAGACCAATTGATTTAATACAGTGTCTGAGGAAACGGTCGCTGTTTACACTGAGACATATAAATACAAAAAGCAGTTTTACTGATTGCTGAAACTGATGGCATACCTACATATAGTTATCACTCACCTTTGAAGTGCTAAAGGTCGCAACTTATCTGGGCAACGGCTATCCAAGATCAAGGTATAAAACTGCATGGCGAAGTTCTAGAGAATAGCTTTTGAGTAATTTCAAAATTCAGTTATCCATTTCTGTGCATAATATAAACTGTTTATCCAATAGTAAAAGAACTGATATTTCCCACCGTCGCCATGTGACTTTTATTATATAATCAATATTTAATATAGAACCTGCGTACAACTGTGGTAAAGAACGATAAACAATTTAGTATGTCCAATGTTCAATGTTCATTTCTTACCACCATGAAGCCGAAAGCTAAATTCAGATATCATAAGGTCTCCATTTCGTTATTATATATTACTTCTACATAAAAATGACATCAGTAAACATTGCGTAATATTAACGTCTGTTACCGTAAGTGACGTCAGGATAATGCAGTAAACTTGGCGCTATATGCAAGCCAATTTTCATAAAAGTCCAGCTGATTCAGAAGTTATCATGTTGAGTCCCACAATTTGTTAGGTAATCTCCTGTATTCTTCGGAACCCTTAAGTTCATTACGGTCTTCACAAAAGTTAAACAATAGCCCCTGCCCTGAATTTTATTAATCCAGTACACGCGCTTTCATATTATTTACCAAAGATTCGTTTTAAAAATAACCATCATCTACTCCTAGGCCTCAAAAAGATTCTGTTTCTTTCACATTTTCCGGCTAAAGTTTATTATCGACTTTCTTTTTTTTTCCTGTAAATATTACCCACATATTTACAGCCGAAAATGTAGGCCCGGCGCCAAGTTCATTTTCTAAAATATAAAATAAATGTTTCCGTAAAGTTTAAAAATAAACTCCCTGTGAATTATGGTCTTCTGGACTATGAATCCACTTCTCTCATAGGCTGTTATCAACATTCCGGAACAGGAGAATTCCCTGAAGATTAAACTAACAGTTGCCTTCGAAACGATGACAATCACTTACATGACAAGACGGACAGAAGAGAAAAGATTCTTCACTCATTATCTATTCACAAGTTTCAACTTCGCTGATGAAATCAAACGGTCTAAATTAACTGATAGAAACAGTGCATACGCTTTAACATGATAACGCTGATAAAGACAGAATGTAGTTTAGAACGTAATATGAAGATACGCATGAAAACTGTGATTAAAAATATTTGTACTGCTTGTTCTATATTTATAACTAGACACGCTGGCAGTATTAAAAGCGCCTGCTAATGAGGAAGGTTCTTGTCGGCGCGGTACAGTCATATAACAAGTATGGCAAGAATTCGCGATAATTAAGTGCCACATTTCCCAAATTACAACGGTCCTTTGATGTTGACAAATTCACACAAGCAGTGGCGTTCCGTGCTCGCATTCATTCTGCGAGGAATGTCCCAAACGTCGGTTTATAAAATTAAGAGGACAGATGTTGTCATTAACAATTACAAACTACAATGTTAAATTAACACAACCTGACCCCAACAGATGTCACCACGGAGCAGCCGGTCATCAGGCTGATGGTATTCACATTCGATTGTAGTCGCAAATACTTCGAATAAACAGGCGCGGACAACCGACAAAGGGTGGTCTTCCAGCGCCTTCGTTTTGAGTGGACTAAGAACACTTCAACGTAAAAGACACAGTTTATTAGTAAATGTTGACATGAATTCTTTGAGTCTCAGATAAATAGCCGCGGTGTATAACGTTAGCGTGCGTAATAAAAAAAATACTTCGAAATATTTAAAAGTATATATATATATAATCCTGTCAGGATTACCATTACTTCGAGACCTGTAATATGTATTCAGAATATGAATAATGTAATAATCACGCCACATTATACTTTCACTATTCCAGCAAGACTACGAATGTAGAGCTGTCAATCATGAATCACGAAATGCTCGCCCACTATGAAATATTAACAACGCACAGCAGAAACTTCTGACACGTCACAACTCCATATTAGTTTCACTTCCAGATTCATTTAATTTTAACGATAAATTTAAGCGAAAGTTGTAAGTAACAAGTTGGCGCGAGCTTTAGCCTCAGTCCATGCAATTACGGGAGCACGAACACGCTAGCCTAACGTAATTGAACACACAGGGCAGTTTAGTTTAGTGGCCAGACCTGCGGTGACAGGCCTACCAACACGCAAACAGACGCGATGTTTGGAATTACAGTGACACCCTCAGATTTGTGTGAAATTTTTTACACAACTGTGAACCGAGATGGCTCTGTCCGTAAAATGAGTAGCTAATGGCTTGTACTAGTGAGGACTGCTTCCGGTCAGCCACGAGTTGCGGACCGGCCTTGAGACCCACTCAGCGGGTGCCGCGATGGTTGCTTATAGCAAGTCTTGAGTCTCGCCACTCACCTCAATTTAGCACCGAAGTAAAAAAGGCGTGAAGCTATAGTTTCATTTCTAGGTCGGTCCTAGTTAAGCACAGAAACAATTTTGCCCTCATGTTATTATAATTATTTATATAAATATGAATAAGAGGGACTGACCCGTAAACTATATGACAGACGAAGAACTCAACGTGACTCAATAGACGTGAAATGCGTCGGTATGCATGTGAGCAGAGTAAAAATAATTTCAAACCTGCTGTCAATGGTGCAATTATTTTCAAATTACGCTTCTTAACTTCTGTGCTACCTGGCATCTCATTATTAATTAAATTCCCAAAATGTTCAGGAAAACATTTTCCGACTCTCCTGAGCCCACACAAATGGACAATGCCTCACCTGGTGAACCGTTTACGACATGCGAACTCCTCACCAGGGCGCATCAAACGTGAAGAAAAGACAACGCTGAACGGGGTGGACATTTCCAACACTTCATACAACGCCGTACTTTGTTTTAGGATTTGAATCTTTTTGACAAATGAAACATACGTCAAGAATGGTTTGACTTCTCGATCAAAAGATTGTTTTAACAAAGCCGCATTCCGACTTTCAAGTGTTCTGTCTCGGTGAGAAGAGCTTCTGACCTAGTACGTAGAGGGGCATGCCCCAGTGACTGTTCGCTCATTCCTCTATCAACTGACCTAGCTGTTGATCCAGTCCCCAGCTTCCTTAAGACAAAAATCAACGAAACGTAGTTGGCCGGGAGAACGAGTAAACAAGCCGTTTAGGTGGAGTCAGTATCTCGTCCTGTTGGTCCATGGATCGGTCACACTCTCCACGACGTCCAAACTTTGTTAAAATCGGTCATTCTCGATTCTTCCATCAGCATGGCAGAAACAGTCTCACACAAATATTAAATAAACAGGCAAATTACAGTCCTTTTCTTTATATTTCAATGATCAGGCTTTTAAACAGGAATCGCATAGGCAACAGATTTTGAACTGAATGCTAACAAGTCTGCAAAAATACAAACCGTACCTGAAAACACACTTTCCACAGGCGTTCTTATCAAAGTTTAATTTCTATATGCACCTAACTTAACCTTACTCAACCTGCCCTAACCTAACCCAGAGGGAGGAGACCCAGCCTCAATTGGGGGCCTCTTTTGGGCCCCACCCGTTAGAATCCGCCCCACAACAGCTTCTACGTCGCTGTTTGGGGGCTCCTATCCACCAAGGAGAACTTCACCTCATCCAGTAGCTGAGTTCCGTTAAAAATAAAACACACACCAATGTCGTAAAGTCCGTACCACATTTTATCCAAATCCGTCCAGCGGTTCTCGAGTTACATCATGTGGACACAGAGACAGACGACCTGTTCATCCCTGCATGCATTAATTTCATGTACTTTGAGCAAAAAATGCGTAACAGTACACGGTAAATTCTGGAGAGATGTCACACGTTTCAGCAAATGCTTTTTGCTGCTGTGTTGCGAGAGAGCTGAAAAAATTGAATTATAAAAATATAATCCTTGGCGTAACAGCCCTCTGAGGGCCAAAGCCGAACATAATCTTCTCGTGACTTATTCGCGAATATAATTTTCCACAAATATTTAAAACGTGTTTTATTTTTGAAGTACTTGTTAGCTCTAAACTTAATTAAAACCGCCCTAGTTATTACACAAGTTTGCTGACAATATTATAGCGCACTGTAACACTTAATGATGCTTCCAACAAATCGGAGTACTTGAAGTTGTGGGGAACTTAACATAACGATTTAAGATTTAAATCTCGTCTCAGACGAAACTTTGCGACTAGTTTACTAACTCATCATAAACATAGAGTTTCTTATGTCTGCAGGGAAGTACTCTGCAGTTTAATAACAGACCAGTGAGCTGAAGTTTCTGATATACAAACAATCCGCTTTGTACTATTGGAGAACTGCAAAAGATTTCCTTTTCGTTCCGTTCGTATGTCAGACATGTAGCCTATCTATTTAGCGCCATTTTATTCCTGCCAAGTTATTCAAAGTCACACGTAACCGACATTTGTTAAAACGAGAGGAAGCAAAACCAGTGAAATTCTACGGGAATTGCTCAAGGTTTATCCCACAATTAAAACAATTTCGAGGCTTACGGAAGACAACAAGCTTCAGTCAGCACCGAAAGTTAGTGTTTCGTATCTTAGAAAAGGCGGCTTCTAAGCAAAAATGGTAAATAATAATAATAATAAATAAAAATATTAAGTTTCCCCCCAGCGCTTAGCTAAGCACCATGTCATGCAAAACTATTGGGGTCATGGAGGCATAGCTCCACGCATTAACCTCGGAACTAGACGAAGGTACAGTCCACGACTGTAATCTTGAGACTTGCGGGGTGAGGAAGTGGAGTGAAGGAGGAAGGGGGAAAGACAGAGTCTGCCTTTAACGCTACGGACTTCCTTGCAAGTCTCAAGATTATAGTCGTGGACTCTATGTAGTCAATTTCACGCACCGGTCATGTAACTCCCGAAGGATGAACCCTGTACACACCGGATAGGACGTTGAGAGGGACCCAGAGCGGATCTGGGCTTTGTAGCAAAGAGTGAAGCCCTGTCCTTCTGGGAATCGATACCCGATCGTCCAGCTCATGGCGTTGTAAAGAAGAAGAATTCTGGCAAAAATCAAATAAACTGTATCTATGTTCCTGATATCAAAGTATCTCATTATCAGCTAACGTTATGTAGTAGAGGAGTAACTGAGAGGTTGGTAATCACTCAGATGGCCAAGAAATTTTCCCGCACTTTTTTCTTATTCGTCATTTTGTTATCACCGCTCGTTGTATATTCAAAAGTTCGAAATTGAGGTCGAGCAGAATGGCATTACCTTCACGCCAAATTTAATCAAAATCAGTCTAGTGATTCTCGAGTTTAATAGACTGGATAGACGGACACGACCAGCCCACAATGCGTTCTCGATATGCACTTCGAGCAGGTAACTCAAAAAAAATTTCAGACCTAGTTTAGAATCATCGTGCAATATTATTTTAAACAATTTTCGATACATATGACGTCTGAGAACATAAAAGGAAATTTAATTTCTTTAAACCTGCGTGAAGAGTTCTGCTGGATAATCAGTTTACCTGCATAAATAATTTATGCCTGTGTAGTATCTGTACTGTTGAGTATCTCTGTAAAGAAAAAAGAAACACCAAGAACAATTAACTGTGTCTCACTGAAAGAATCACATTTTAAAACTGAGTACGTTGAGGTTAGTTTTCCATTCATATCGATGTACGACATTAAACGACATGCAGAGATGGAGAGCAACGCTGAGAACTACGTCACATCCTTTGAGATATATATATCGCGTAAGGAAACTTTGCATGTGAATGGTACCCCGTGAAGAAACACATTTCTTTGCTTCCCACACAGCATTGACGATTTTGAGTCGACAAAACATTAAAACCTACGTCTACATCTACATTTTGTAGCACAGAGAACCTTCTCCACGCGTCTCCTTCTTTATGATTTTTTTTCCTTTGAATTATCAAAGTGACACTTCTGTTCCCGCGATACACCCGCAATAATAGACTTTTTCTAACATAAAAAATCCAACACCAGATGGCAGAGCAGAGCAAAATGGCCGTCATCCATCAATTGGTTGACATTGCTTTATTTTCATCCATCAAGAGAAATTTTTCATAGCAATGTTCGTGGGTTTTTGTGTGTGAAGTGAGGTCAAGTGGTGAGAAGAGGGGAGCTCTGGGTGAAATTGGAGTATGCACGATATTGAATTAAAAACGGTTCAATCTTCTGAAATGACACACGCAGCCAGAGCAGATGGGGCACGGTTTTACGAGACAGACGCTTAACCAGCACAAAAAGATTTATCGATTGTAATTTTGGGTGCGAGCCATATCGAAAAAAAAATATCAGCTGAAGCTCCACCTCGACAAACGAGGCACAAGTGGCGCCCTTAAAACTAAATATCAAGTACTTCTTTATCCAGAAACAAACGAGCAACGCAACGCAAGGACAAAGTCATGACACACAACCAATACTTTGAAAATGTCCTGTAATAAAAGTATCTGACGACAGGTTCAAGTCTTCAATTGGAGCATATTCTAAGTAACTTAAACACTGTTCAAATCTTCACATACCATTTTTTTAACAATTTTAATATTATCTTCCCATCGACGTACAAGCCTGTTAGATATCAGAAGTAATGTCTTCTGCTTAGGCTCCATACAAAAATTCTGCATGTATTTTGAGTTTCTCCATGCGTTTTACACGTCCCACCCACCAAAACCTTTTTGTTTTCATAAACTTTCATGCGCAAAACGAATAAACTAATGTCAATACGCTTGGCAGAAAATAGAATTAACGCCACTAAATTATATCAAAATCAACCCCAGACGTTTCTGACGATCTGCATCATTGCATAGAATTACTTTCCGACAAAGAGGGGATAGCTGAGGGGTAAGAGACACTTCCGGTCCATTGGCAACACAGGGTGGTATAGCCTGATCTTGAGAAACTTCGATTTCCACTTCGTGTGTAAGCAGGACTTCATAAGGGCGTCTACCTTGCGTTAAATGATGACAGAAAGTAAGGGATCCATTTCTGTCACATAACAAAATATTTCGCACAGGATTTGCATTTGTACTAATTCGTGGGTACTAAATTTTACAAGCCCAGTTCTAATAATCCATTAATTACCACTCCAAAAACGGACACCTAGATACAGATTTCGAGAGGACACCATGTTGCCGTTATAAGTTCTACACAAATATTAAATCAATTATAGTAGTATAAAATACTTGGTTATCCTTCATTAAACAGCTACATCGATATTTTACACTTCATACATTCGCACAGTCGTCATGTTGGTGTTATTGTTGGCAAATAACTTAAAAAGCATTATGATGAAATGATATCCAATAGCATAATATTCATGTAGAATTTACGTATTAATTGGTTGATTTAAATTGAACACAGAGACAAAGAAATTATATTAGATATCATCTATTATCCACAATTTTTATATATAACATGTAACATTTTCAATTTTATATATCTTCACTCTGCTCTTGGTATATAAAATTACATAATCCTTACTTGATATATCAGAAGAAACAAGATGAAATCCGCTTCCAAAATAAACCTTCGAGGCAACAGCTTTTCACTCACCTGAAACAAAATAAACACTGTATTTGAGTCATAATGATTAAAAAGATACATCATGCATGTTCCAAACCTATCTCTACAGCAACAACGTGAATTTATTCCTTATTTCACTCCCTATATTAATCTCCGCAAAAATTAAATTATTTGAGATCACCCTGTAGATATCTATTACAATGCGTGTCGATCGATCGAACGAACCTTGCATTAAGTCAAGGGTATTAAGTGACGACTGCTGTAGGTGTTTACGGGGTTCAGTGACTGCGGAGGTGCTGAACCTTCCAAAGGATTACACCACACGTATTACCTTGCGAGAGTCCTCAGAACAGATATTGCCTTCCATCCTAACAATCCTGCGACGCCACTCAGCGTAACACTTTGGGGGGGGGGGGGGGGGGGGGTGTTAAGTCACGGCACCCGTTTAGAGGCGACAGTTTGTTCGAGTCTCGAGTTTGACCGTGACCATTAGAATCGTACATTATTTAACAGAACTGAATATATTATTTTATGTAGATTAATCTCGAAATATGAATTGAAAATGATTCGAAAGTAACGGTCGTTGGAAGTCATGAGCGTATGAAAGTCGATTTTCTTTTAAATGTAGAAAGAAAGGTCTTTTAAAAAGAAACCTCACCACAGATTTCTTAAATGTACGGGTGACTGAAAAGTCACGCAACCCCGTACAAAAATATCTATTAATTGTTACAATTCAATACGATCAGAGTGGATTAATAAACACACAATATCGATGTGACTACATAAGAGCCAACGCAGATGACGTCATGTTGTAACCTGCGCTTCTCAGCCCGTCACTTGTCTTGCAACAATCGAAGTGCGAGGATGTCTTTTTCACAGACGTAACGAGTGTTCATTGTCGAACACGACGTGGCGCCTGCTTAATTAACTCGGCAGAATGAGTTTTGGGGTACATGTCCCGACTCTAATCCTGTGCCACACAAATTTACAATGTCTCGTCTGGAAAAGCGTTTCTGTGAAAGAAGTCTTCACCGGGTTACATCAAACATGAGGAAAAGAGTGGATGCATGTATGGCTGAACGCGGTAGCCACTTTCAACACTCAATATAACATTGTTTTTTTCTCATTTCAGTATAAATTATTTTTTTGGAAATTACAGCATTTGTCCGTAATGGGTTACATGACTTTTCTATCACCTTATAGTTCCCTATGTCGTTGTATTTCTCAGATTCCCAGAAATATAGTTTCTAAGAGGCAAAAACGCAGCAGTAGCCTTCTTTAAAAGCAGATAGTCGCTCATCTGGACCCAGAAGATTCCCCTTTCCATGTGTCCGAAGTTTTCATTGACGTTTGTGCGCTGGTCCCTGTCCTGAGCCAGATGAATTCATCACTTATAATCAAGGTAGCATGGTCATTTGAAACGTCGGCAGGAACGATCTTCTGGTCGGTGCCAGCACCCGTCATCATCATCATCATTATCAATAACGAATCGCCTCGAAAGTAAAATTGTACGAATTCTGTCCACGTTACACCTAACAGCTATATGCTCCATTTTAATATTATTCGCCCATTTGTGTCTTGGTGTCCGAATTGGTCACTCCGCTTTACGTCTTTCGACTAAAATTTTGTACAAATTTATAATATATTCGACGAGTGCCGCCTGCGCCATTGATTTGGTCACCCTTAGCATATCTGATGATCTGTAAAAAAATTAATGTTTTCGTCGTATGGCTAGTCCTATATGCTACCTTTCAGGTCCAAATATTTTCATTTGAACTTTGTTCTCTAGAACATTCGATACATTACATTGTTCACGTTGTGTTGTAAAAGAAGCAGACAAATTCACATATCTAGGCCACATTGTTTCCTCTGCTCTTCTATTGTTAAGAGGAAGTTGAAACATTCTGCGCTGGTAGGGACCGTGCTTTGCCGAAACACACTAAAATGTTATCAGCAAAGCCCGTTGTTACGGAGGCCCTGGGTTCTAATCGGATGACAGTATTCATCCCGCTGTGCTGAACACAATAATCCTATTATAGGCCTGTCATGATTATTACAGCGTTATCTTTTCTGCTGTAACAGGCTTGCCAACTTAAGACGATTCAAGGAATTAGCTACTAACGTCTACGCACAAGAAAACATGTACCAGGATAAAAATTAATAGGTTTAGTCTTGTTTTGGAACTTAAAAGCGAAGCTTTAAGAATTTCAAGAACCGTCTTCAAAGGAGGCACGCAGAAGCTGGTTCAACAGGTAATTATGTTTTAATTACTCCTGTACGGGGTCACTAGAAATGAGGGATTAGCGGGAAGTTTAACGATGCTGTAATAGGTATAATTATTAAATGACATCGATCATCTGCGGAGGTCACAGAGTTTATAATACGATGGATGGAATTAGTAACTGAACGCTTTAAAGGTTATTTAATTAATCGTTTTGTGGTCTACAGTTGTTGTAATGGGCGTCGGGTCTGGAGTAACGATGTTGGTACATGCGTGTTAAACAGCGGACTTTACAGAAGACAATTATTTCCTGGACATTGTCCATCATCTAAGACCAAATAAAACCAATAAAACACGATGTTTAGGAGATTGGGCTCAAATGAGTAGGTTTTACCTGAAGACGGAGATAGACTCCTATCTCCGAAACGTCGTGTTTTATTGGTTTTAGCTAGTTTTGGACAATGGACAACGTCCAGGAAATAGTTTTCTTCAACAACGTACCATTGTCACAAGCTTTCAGAACTGAGCGGACTTTATAGGTGAGATTTAAGATTCTTACGGCAGCGAGTATGAAGATGGCTGTCTTCTGGTTTGTTTCGCCGTGTAGTCTTACAGAAGTTTAAGACGTTTTATAGGTACTTGCTGCCTCCATCATCAGGGCGATGAATCATCGGTAAACTTCTACCAGACAACACGGCGCAACAACCCAGGGGACAGTTACCTTCGGAACTTAAATGGATTTTATAACTTGTAAAAGGGTACGGATCGTAATTATCTTAGGCCAATGTCCTTTTGCGGCGTTTTACAGCCTGAAGAAATCAAATTAAGCCGGAAAGGAAGGTTTGAAGGCAGCGGTGAGGACTTATTCGTAGGTGATTTCACATATGCTGTATCAACTTCAGAGTTTACGTCGAACAAGTGTGAGGCTGACATTACATCTGTAATTTACCCCGGAAACTATGTCCCATAACTGCGCACAGAAGACACTGTAATATTACTACTGCTGACACTTTCCATCAACTTTATTAAAAATTAAAATATTAAGAGCTGTACTTAAGCCGGGCATATTCAGTCAGTAAATTTATGTAGCATTTGAGGTTTTCACGGCGTTGAATCTGAAGATTGCTGTCTTCTGTGCTGTTGCGTCTGGTAGACGTCCACCAACGTTTCAGAAGTCATGCTACCTCGGTCGTCCAGTCCGCAGACACCAATCTTCAGTCAGTAAATTACTGGCTGCGGACTGGACGACCGAGGTTCGATCCCAGCACAGCAACCAATTACAATTGGCTATGCAACCTATCCAGCCTCCCTCACATCGACCGATAACCCCAAGACATTTCCCAGATATAAAGACGTTCCACATACAAAGTGGGATATCCAGAAGCCCATATCCTGTGTCATTAACTTCAGATTAGTTTCGAATAAATCTCTCTGTGCCTTAAATAAATCAAGGTCACTTCAGTGAGGAACTTGACATGAGAAACAAACCGTAAGGAAATTTTGTAGCCCTCTCATTTCCCGTTTACGTTCAGAAATGCAGTTCGCCTAGCTGCAATGCAACAGTCGCAGAGATCTTTGAGATGAAAGAAATGTCAAGAAAGTAGCGCTTGAGGGGAACTGTGACGCACGAACACAGGATCGGCGGAACACCGCGTCTCCTTCCTACTGTAAGTGGTTCCCGGAAGAGCCCGCTCCTCCCACAGCCACTGAGCTCAAACAGGAGACGATCCAGACGAGGATATTGGTTTTAAAAGGCCTGAGGATTCTGTACACACACAGACATCGTATATCTTCCATGAGGTTCTGGGCCGTTTCTTGTTCAGTGGTTTAACATACGTCACGCTCTAGATAGAAGAGCGAATTTTATTTTTCTTCTGTGATCTGGAGCCTTCCTTATCTCCCTCTCGTCTTCTCATATTCATTTATCTTTTATGCTTGTTCTTTCTATTCTTTGTCTTGTTCTCTTTACATTTTTGTCTTTTATTGCTGTATATTCATACATCAACACTTAATATTATTTTGTCTTCTCTATCCTAACAATAAACATAAAACTACAAATTATAAAAGGACAATTTTACAAATTTTATATGCTTTTATGTGTGTGTGTAGAATTTTGAACTTTTGTCGTAGGAGAAAAACAGTGGTCTTATAACTAAATATTTCACGTACTTCCTTGTTCGTAACATTCTCTTCCTATTTCTGCTCTCCTTATCTACGTTTATAATTTAAATAGACCCCTTCCTCCTGTTCTTTTTCATGTAATCATCTTTACGTTCCTTCACTGTAATCAAATTGTCTTCATTACAACCGATAACCCCCCCCCCCACACCGCTCCAACCCTGTTCTTTATAAATTGACTAACACAAAGGGAATTTCCAGCGATAACGAACAGCTCAGCGTTTCAGAACGCGATGAAATTGCGGAATATCCCACCACCGACGGAAAACAAGTTGCTCTGCTATTATACACGGTTCGAGAAACGAGAAAATTAATTACAGCTTTATTTCTTCTTGGCCAACTCTTAACATCAACATCGATTCTGTACGAGACTTTTGAATAACGTAATCGTTGGACGTGACATTTTCCACCACAGTCCACCACATATAAACTAACAGTGCAGAAAGCGGAGAATGAAACTGCTTATTAGAAAGAACAACATTGAAGTCTCTAAATCTCATATTTCGACCACGAAGTCAGAAGAGGGTCCACTGCCGTCCTGAAAAACCGGAACCGAATCGGAGGGTAACAATCGACAGTCCTTGGACGAAAATCGATATACGAGTAGTTCGCCGTGCTGGTGCGGCAACTTCTCGGACACCACCTTATGACGTGTAATCTAATCAGACCACTAAGGCGTTTGCAGTAATATGTACAGATTGTACGACTGTCGTCCGCATACGTACCAACTTCGTGGACTATAAAAATTCTAACTATTCAGGCTCACAACAATATGAAAAAATTTCCCGATTCTGTAATACGAATAACGTTAAAGTTACTGTAAGTTGAGATGTGTAATTCGAAAAAAACATACAAGACTGGAAAAGGACTACGATAGTACTTAAAAAATTATAAGTTACAGAGCTCTTAAGACCTTCAACTGCAAGAAGAACTTCGTTCTCTTATTTAATAGTGTTGTTCACAAACATTTAAATATCGAAATATTTTCAAATAAATTGTAGCTTCGTTCCCTAAATTTGTGTTTCATGTTATAAGCATGTATTTAAATTTCATATAAATTTACTTCCTATCCAAGATATTCGAAGCACGCCATAAAATTCATAGTCGGACTTTATAAATATGCTTCTGTGCTCACAAAGTCGTGTGAGGGTGCGTATAATTCAGTTCTGCCGTCTCTTGCATTTCATTGCTGTCCTTCCACAAAATTCTCTCCAAATTTCTAAAAAACCTGCCACGATTCTGCTGATATTTCAGTGGTTAATCCGAGCGAGTGCTGGAGGCGCGAAAATAACAGCGTCCTTTACTCGAACATTAAACTCTGTGTGGAGCTATGCAAGAGCTCAGGTAATGTCAGGAGTCCTAGCTTCAGTTACACGTGAATTCAGGATAAATTTAATGATTCGACTGATACATTCATTAAAAAAAAATCTATACCATTTCGAAGTCACCAAGCTAAAATTCGAAGCTATCACATTATGTCATTTTTTTTTCGTATTCCCTGGTAATTACGGCTTTGTATTATCTGATTTATAGGCCTTAATGCTGTCATTTTATCCTGTTATGTGACTTACTCCTTTAAAGTAAAAGACCAGGTTTCACGCCCGTATAAACAAAAGCTTTGGTACGTCTGTAAACATGTATAAGTAAGAGTATGTAAAATCTCTTTCTAATCCATACAATGAACACATCTAAAACGCCTTTGTCTGGTTCGCTTTATCCATGAATACATATAATTCATTGTTTTCGATTAATTAGGATACGTTGGATTAAACTTACTAACAAAGTATCTGAAACGTTGGTTAACATCGACCAGACTACACAGCGCAATAACCCAGAAGACAGAAATCTTCAAAGTATTTTAGGTTTTGTTCGGTTTATATAAGCTTAAACAGAATGTGTTCAATTTGGTACGATTACTAAACCGTTAATCGATTGTTCTGCTTAGTTTTACTACACCTTCGTACCAATGAAGTAATTACCTCAAATACAAAGCATTTACACTGAACGCAATGGTGAATTACATATTACGGGACTCGTAAGTTCGTCGCCGATACAATAAAATCTCTCAATAGCAATGTTATGCAAACAGTAGCTCGCGGAACGACAGTGGTTCGAGGCTTCATTTCAGCCATATGCTGATTGTACTCAGCATTAAAATGTGCATATACCGTCTTTCAAAATGTGTAAGACAATTATAATTGGCTACATTTCGTGCATCAGAGCGGTTAAAACCATAAAATAACGAATTACAGGTACATAAACACTCCAAAATTCTCAGTCACATAATGTAGTTTACTAAATGGCCACTGCGACATTGGTGGCGTAGTTAATCTACTTTAGTTTACACTTGCAACTAATTGGATAAGCCTACTTTGTGTGTGACGTTGGGCCACTTACTCCTATTTGTATAAATCCCCGCCAAAATAACTTTACAAAAATTAATTTTCTTTTCGTTCCACCGGAGGAAACGAACAACAAATTTCATTGTTAATTGTAACGCTCGATGCGGATGATTATGGCTTTAGGATCGCAGGCATATTTGCATACTGTCATTTGTACTGAATGGTGTGAGACAGATTGCGTTATGCTTCTGCGAAAACAATCTGATGTTTTATTGGTCCGTGAATCATAAAAGTTGTGAAGTATTTTAGATTCTCACAGCAGTGAGTCTCAAGATGGCTGTCTTCTGGGTTGTAGCGCCGTGTAGTCTGGTAGAAGTTAACCATTTAAGAGATCCTTGCACGATGCTACAACCCTGAAGACAGCCATCTTATAAGCGTTGTGATCCACGCCAAATTCTGTATGATTGGAATGATTTCACGGGATTAACCTAGAACCATCTACGTAAGATCAATTCATGAAGATGGTCTTAGCAAACCAGTCCCTCGTGAGACGGTACAAATGTGCGTAAATGACTGCGAGATGGAAGACAGACATTCGATTCCAGGCAGGAAAAATAAAGTTTAAGATGGTTTCTGGGAGCTTGCCCAGTCTTCCTTCAAATAGACACCGATAATTAATTTCCCGGGGATAAAACCAACGAGGTATGAAGTTCACCAGTCACCTCAATCTAGTTTAAAAAATTAAGAATACGTGGAGCTATATCTGCGCTCCCCTACGAGTTTCTACGGCGTCATACTTCGGTACGAATAATCTACGCTTTCTCTTCACGAAGAGACAACTGGCGACTTCTGAAGACAAGATAACGAACCTTTATAATACAACCCTATAACCACAAATGCCTAAGCAGCTAGACAATTGTGTGGAAGGTGCGTGATATTGGGCTTTCTGTCAGGAAGCCACATTGCAGTCCGTCTCATTCTGTCCCCAGTCCCCTGGGACTGCCCACCGCTGACCACGCCGCTGACTAATTGTTCTGTGTCCCGTTATGTCAACAACAGGGACACGGTGAACCCTGGCTTGGACTGCTAGAGCGTGTACACCCCCCCCCCCCCATTTTTGAACGGATTCCACTTGGCAAGCCCTCGGCTGCCGCTAACGAAAAATGCCTCCTTTTTCCTGTCGACCAAAAACAAGAACATAACGAGATATAAACACAGAACGCGCTGCTACATGAATTGGCATGGCTCAGAAGGGTCAGCGACTACGATGCTGGGGCGAGGTGGAGGGAGACAGGAAGAGGATAGTACTACAGATAAATGGGCTTCAGGCGCTGAGAAATTGCTCGAATAGATGAATAATTTGCATTGAGATCCTTTCCGCTCTGTAGTAACCAAGCGACGTCTTACGCGCGCGTATTAATTATTTTGCCCCAGATTTTCCACTTTTCTCAGATTGAATCTTGCAAGAGAGCATCCACACACTGACATAGAAATGCTTCTGCTCCGGCAGCCATGTTCTTATTTACTCAACTATCTCTGTGTGTTTGTTCCGTCTGACAAAACAGTGGGCGATGTTCCATCGCTTCTCGATTAGCTGTTTCGATTGTAATCTTACATCATTCGATTTCTCACCGTGCTTTCATCTGTTCAGAGGAATATGCTGCCTCCATCTTAAGGGACGATGTTTGGCTTGTTTAATCAATGTTTCTATGAGTACTTTAAACGAGTTTCATAAAAATAAATGCATAAGTTTTATCTCCCCTTTTGTCTGTCAGTCCAGATATTTTAGGCCGATAACTACCCATCCGACTCCAATTAAACCGTTGTAAGCTGAGCCAATACCAACGGAAGATAAACATTTCACATTTTGGTTCGTATCTGTCCAAAAATAACCTCCTGTTTTATGTGCAAATCCTCTCGAACTCCGCTATCTAAAAAACTGCAGGAGGCAAAATTTATAGAACTCGTTAAGTCGCAAAATTCCTTGACATATTTTCAGTAGTGATATTTAAAGAAACACAATCAAAGAAATAAATCTCTTTGGTCCTCTGCATTTTATGTCTGTCTATAAATTACTAACTATAGTTCACAGGAGACCATTGTAATATATATTCAAATTAAACACTCTTCTGTGTTCGGCACATGAAAATCGTCACCACAGAGTCGCTCAAAAATATAAAGTCTACAAGTAAATTATTTTTATTATTAGTGTTCTGTCTGACGACAGGTCCATATGAACAGGATCGTTCCATCCTTTTCTCGGACTGGGACCTGTTCATATACGTTCTTGGCAGATGATCCAGAAGTGGTTTGCCATTGCCTTCTTCTGTGTGTGAATGGAGTAATTGGTGGGATGCCACGGAGAAACCGGGGAAGAAGCCCCCGGAGGAAAACTCCGTGGTGCCTAGACCACGGCCTTCCCCAACACAAGTTATAAAGTCGGCCACCGCCGGGAATCGAACCCGAGACCCCAGGATAACAAGGCCAGCGTTCTAACCGCTAGACTATTTATTTATTTAGTGTTCTGTCTGACGACAGGTCCATATGAACAGAATCCTTCCATCCTTTTCTCGGATCTACGGTCGGCCATTTTGTTGCGCGCAAAATACTGTGTTGCACGTCTTGTGTTTGTGCTTCGGAACATTGCTTTTTTTTTTAACCTCGTTCGATTCGGTGATGAGGCGAATGTCAGAGACCAAAACTGCAGCAAGAAGCGGTCGAAGTGAGGACGTGGGGAGGTAAAATCCAAAAGCGATTAAACTTGCGAAGACGTTGAGTGTGGGGGTAACTGAAGAGTTCCAAAAGCGTGCGTGCTGATTTAATGAATCAGGAGACATGTCAAGGACGAAATCTCATCTGTCTGGTTTGGTTACAGTGAAGTCGCTTCAGAAGCGGGGGGGAGGGGTACCAGGAACCCAAACGGAGGAGCGAAATCCTATTACATGCCTCCAAAATTCGTGTAATATGAAATGGGTCAGCGTCAGGAGCCTCAGTGTGTTACCAAGATCCCCTGTCTTGTTTGGAACATCACCTCGTCGCGTTGAAACCATTAAAGTGCCTGCGGCTAAGACAGGAAAAGCTCTTGTTGATGAGCGCGGAGATCCTTCAATCAGTTTCCTCCTCCTGGGAGATTCGCCCAGACTCATCCACGCCTTCTCAGCCAATTACAAAAGCAGACAGTGAAAGATTCGAACTAACTTTTCTCACCTGAATTTCTGAATATTAAGGTATTTCGCGAGACGCATTCTGAACATTTTGTAGCGAACGTTAATATACGTATCATTCGAATATGCGCATTCTGGTAAGTGCAATTCATTTTATGCTCGTGAAGATACCGGGCAGTGAAGTGAGAAAGACTTCATAAAAATAGCCATCTTATAAGTAAATATTTTCAGCTGTTTCAAGCATCGCGTTCATGTAAATAATATTTAAAAATTCTAGAAAGAATACGTTATAATGGAATCAGCTCCGACAGTGAAGGCAGCAAGAACCTCTTAAACTTTGGTAAACTTCTATCAGACTACACGGCGCTACAACCCAGAAGACAGCCATCTTCGGACTCAACGCTTTGAGAAATTTAAATCTAATTCGAACCTCAAAGAAAACACTTCACCATAAAATATAATTTTAATGATGTTTAATGAAGTGGTGTCCCTGTTCTGATAAACACACTATACCGACGAAAATACTGAAAAAATAATGTATTAATAGAATGATTTAATGTTACAGCAAACGGTTGCCACTGAGTTTTAAGCCGCGAAACAATCCGAATATTCTTGGGACAATGAAATAGCTACGTGGGCTCAAAAGATAGGCTTTCTAGGAAGAAGGGCCCCAGTTATATTTTTGCTCGACACTAATAAAGTGGGCTAAAAATCAACATTACATAACACGAGCATAAATATGTATATTATTGCCGACAAGCATCGTTCCAACATCCACACTATGAAAAAAAGATTATTCTACCCTTACGACCAAACAGCAGTAAGAAAAGGAGGTAATGATGTAGTTTCAATGCCGTATGTTTTTTTTTCCGCGATAAAAGATTTCGCGGAAAACTGTTATAACAGAAAGTTATTTAAATCCAATTTTCATTTTGTTTTAACGAGGTTTTAATTTGTTTGTTATTTCTTCGCTGCGATAATAATTAAAATTGATTATGAATAAGCCTATACAACAGCCCTGAAAGCAAAGTGTCATCGACATTCTGCCCCGTGAGCAAGTCCATCACTCCAAAGTTAATATGGTCTCCGATCAAAGCCAGCCATAATTCTATAAAACACACAGGACTCCGTTGAAGAGGACCAATCACTGCATAAGAGTTACGAATTCAATTTATTTTGGAAGCACTACTTGTTGATCATAAACCAATGTACCGTATTTACCCTGTTATATAGTTCAAACTCTTCAACACGTTCAAATGTTAAACAGAGTTTCTGTCATCCGTGTTCTCATTTTAGATTACAATGCACCGACATAAAGGGCCATCACGGACAAAGTGCGTCATGAACCGAAATGAACTTAGCGTCGCTGTGACCACTTGACGTATTATTCAGTAAAAGAATTACGTCAAATATTGTTGTAACATTAGACATTTTCATAATCAGTAGGCAAACGTTCACTTGCCAGCAAGGCTTCGACTACACTCAGGAAACATCCTTAAACTGACATACCGTGTGACATTTAAGGTTGTCACGGCGGTGGGTCTGAAGATGGCTGTCTTCTGGGTTGTTTTGTCGTGTAGTCTGATAGATGCATAACGATGTTTCGGAGGTTCTAGCTGCCTCCATCATCAGGGCGATGAGTGAGCCGCGGGCGAGGAATCGATCTGATATCTTGGGAATTAGTTGGAGAAGGTAGAACTTTGGACAGAAATTGGAGAAAAATGTGACGTAACTTTCATCAGACTACACGGCACAACAACCCAGAAGACAGCCATTTTCAAGATATGTAATCAAAATCTTCGTATATTAACCTCTGCTCCGGTTAAAATACGCCTTTGTCGCACGTCCCTACATCTTCTGATCCTCAGGTTTGCTGTTTTTTAGGGCAGCTTCCGGATTTGGATTTAGGCAATATTCACAGTTCCTCTGCCCGTTTATTTGAACACATTTTCACCATTGACATTTGTTGTTCTCGTTATATTATCACGTTTACGATGCTCCGTTTTACATCACGTGACAGCTCCATTTCCTCCGTCCCATAAGGCCTCGTTTTTTCTTTCGTTAACGACCAACATTCGAATCCATACAAAGCATGTATAAGACTGATTTGTGTTTTTGGACTTCTCGCAAGACCCAATTTAACAGCATACTCCTCCGGTCAGATACGAATTATTGCCCGCCCCCGGACTGATCTCTTTTAATATGTTTCATAACCACTTTGTTCCACTCAGTCCTCGTCCCTGATTGGCTCATCATTTCAGACCTCCCTGCCTTTAACCCTACATAAATTCCACCAATTACCAGTATCGACATTTACAAGCCTGAAGATTAAGACAGCATGTTTCACATATCGCCAGAACGTGCAAGAACCTCAAATCACTCGTCTTATTGCCACGAAGTGATAAATACTTTCTTAAATAAGTTGCGGTGATGAACGTGGCCAATTACACTGGGCTACGTAGACTGCAGGTCCAAGTTGTGGGTCTTTGTGACCAAGATAATAAATCTTTAAAAAAACAATTCCATAGATGGTTTCGGATTTCGTGAACAGCTTCGCAACTATCAGGTTCTCCAGAAACACGCTGCTCCATGGACTCAATTACTGATACTCTTGTCAGCGAAGGTCTTTATCGAGTGGTCAGCGACCCTGCTTTGTATTTAGGAGGGTCCCAGGTTCAAATCTCGACACGGAGACTCATGACGTGGTTTACCTTAATCTCTAGACGAAAATTCAGGGACATTGCCTTTGCATTCCACATATTTCCAAATTCACTGTTGGCTGTCACATTCTCATTAGACGTCGAACAGACTAAGCTACAGAGAGCATGGTTAAATAAATTATAAATGGACAAAGTAATGATTTTGGGGTGAATGTCATTCCACAATTTGTGTGTTATTTAGGGTAATATATTTAGGAGCTTACCGTCGCGTGAAATGGCAGGTTTTACCCGCTGTACTCTCGTACGTTTATTACGCCGTTAAATACTCGTCACTCGACCGCGTGTGCACAAAACACTTGGTTGTGCGTTCACCAGGAACAGCAAAACGAGGACCGACACGAACTGATCCTGCCGTAACTCAGGGCCAGCGAGAGGCTGCACTCCAGAGATAATCCTTAATAATGGAAACTTGGTTTATTTTCAGAAACTATTTCCCCAGCATGGACGCCATAACTTACAATGTTAAAGTTCCTTTTTTCTTCACCTCTACTTTGTTCATTTTCTTGAGGCAGTTTCAGAAACTACAGGCTCTTAGCTTGTAGACGCTAAACGTCATGAAGTCAGAGGTTAATACAGAACGTTCAAACCACAGTGTTACACTCGAGTTAAGTTGTACAGCTTGTATCTCGCTTTCTTGGGACAGAACTTAGAAATTCGAGAAATTTGTGTTAGTAGTGCTACATTTGAGAACAGATCTTTTGTTTTGTCAAATTTCCCGCCAACAGTCACACTCGTGCGAAGACAAATTTCCCATTTACTTGTCCTTCCACCGGACAATAATGACAATAATGTAGCAAAGTCCATGACCTAAAAAGGTAATTTAAGCGATCCACAGTTTCCCCCCGCCTTTAACAACAACAATTACAATAATGATAATAATAATTAATAAATAACCCGAAACAAAAATAGAACTTACCTCTTAAAGCGGAGAAGATCTTGAAATACAAGGACCTTCTTATTGAAATACAGCGAATATAGAAAGTGAAAGCAAAAGTAATCCCAATAATTAGGCTATAGGAGCAACTGAAACTGCTTCCAAGTCACTCAAAAAATATTTGGCCAACATCCCGGGCGAACACGACGTCAGGGAACTTCAGATAATTGCCATGTTAGGATCATCATACATCGTTTGAAAGACGCTGTCGTAAAATATTTAGTCATCCCTCACAATAAAACTATTTAATACCTGTAACACATATTAAAAACAAAATGTATTTCGGAAATAGCTGTTGCACTACGTACCTCAGGGGCAAGGTTTGTTTGGGGTACATGGAAGTGCATGCCCCGTAATATGGCGAATGAATGGAATAATATTAACTAATAATTTAAACACATTTATGCATCATTGGCCTTAACAGAAACTATGCACAGAAACATACAAATAAATGTTAATTAACAAACGAAAAAAGCCATGTAGCAGAGTTCTCCTTAATGAGAAAGGAGGACAAAACCCAATCTTTTGGGGCCCGTGGTCAAGTTAGACTAATAATTGGCCTAGTTCCGTCTTTCTTCCATTTGTAAAAATAATCGTAGCCAATATTTCAAAGGTTGTCTCTACCATAACATCCAGAAGATGAATAAAATCAAAAAAAGGTTTGGTTCCAAAAATGGCAGAGAATATTTTGACCAGATGCACCAATTCCGCTTTCCCAACAAAGACTCCGCTTCAATGACGTTAGTTGCAATTAAAATAGTTAGCAAAAATTATTTCACGTTATCCAATAACTAAAGTTTGTCACGTGAAATACTTCAAATACTTTACTCACAGACTGGTAACCATGGAAAGAAAAAAGAGTAGACAAACAAATTTCTTAACTTGGCTGAAACAGTTGAACCTATTAAGTCATCACGGGTGATGACATTCATCACATTTATACGCAGGATCGTGTGTAGTGACGTCATTTGTGTGCAAGATGAACGATGACATTGTCCAAACTCATAAATTCGAGAATCCGTCACGTTGGTATTACCTGTCATGAAACATGTCTTTATATTGGGTGATGGTTGAGGATCATATATAATGGTGCCATCTTACCAACTCACAAATTTTAGCATTCGTCACGTTGGTATTAGTGATAGTGGAAAATTAAAATATACAATTTTGGACCGGTAACCAACCCTAGCACAAAATTTTATAAAATTCCGTTCAGTTCATCTTGAATTATTCCATGTACAGAGACGGACAGATGGACAAAGTAGTTATCAGGCGCTACTGAGGAATATTGAGAACGCGCCTGGGATACAAGCCTGTGCACAATTTCGACTAAAAACCATCTCTGATTGCATTTAATGAGTGTAAATTATAAGCTTTATACCTCAGCCGCCTACACTCTAGGAATCCAAGGTGTACTTTGAACTGAACTTAGGAAATAAAAATGACTATATTTAACGACGTTTATTAACATTTGAATGTTGCAAAGTTCATGAATAATGAGTGGTAAATGCTTGGATATAAACAGTCGAGGCCTATTTTATGGCACTGTAACACATTTTGTAGATATTCATAAATTAGTCAAGGGCATAAAAGTGGAGGATAAGGAAGACATAATCTGAATATTTTGTAAATTTGTGCATTAAGTATCTACGCACGTCAGTTAGTCTTTGCTCAACGCCAATCAATAAAACGCGTTGACCCGCACAACTAGAAAGCGGCTTCTAGAAAACACGATTAGAGCATTACCCTGTGACTTGGTGTTTCTCGGGTGATTGGCAGACAAGGAAGAAACGAGTTAGGTAAAAGGGGTTCAAACTCAGTTTTCCAATTTGCCCAGGACCGCTCAATCCCCTCTCCTGCTGAGAAACATACGTTCCACAGTCACTGAACTAACTGCATTTCACAACCAGCAGCACACAACGCCAGACGGGATCTCCGGAAATTACGTACAACACACACAAGGGGTAGTTTATTTTCGGTAAGCAAAAAAAAAATATTAATGCACCAGATAACATCAGATTCCCCACAAATAACACATTCACGACTTGTCAGTGACGAGTGTGGTTCGCATAACTACCGCTGAGTCTCACGAATGCAAATATTAGTACAAAACTGTAGACAAAAAGAAACATGGCTGTACGTTATTTCCTGTCTGACAAAATGTAGAGGTGTGGTTAAATTGTTTGCGCATTTCACTTTTTGTGAAACAGCTCATTTAACAAAAGAAATTATGCTTACATACCCAAAATTCTTTTTTCAAATGTTCACGAAGTGGAACTGTTTACAATTAGGATCCTTAAACATTTTAAATCGAATATCAACTAAATAACATTTAAGAATTCAATCCTTACTGCAGTCATTATTACAAGACTCATCCGATGGCTAACACTGTTTAAGGATATAATCTCTGTTCAAATTCAGAATCATACAAATCTGCAGTATCTTGAATACGGATTTACGAGATTCATCAAATGTAATATCAGAGTTACGCATCTGCGACATATGTTTAATTGCTGGCAATTAATTCGTAATTTCTGTGTGTGTTCAATAAACACTGCGATAACATAGTTCACAAGTCTTTCTGATATCGATTATTACTTACAGCCGTCTAATCGGAAGCTAGATCTTCACTTCGCTTTCTTGCACTGTCGATCTTGTACATTATATACATTACACGCCGTAAGAAGTGTTGCACACTTTCGAAGGTATTTTAAAACATAATAAGTATCGCCAGTGTCGCTCCCACTTTACAAATGGACAAGGTTATCGTATGAACATTATTAATATTAAAAAATAAAAAATCACAAACGTGGAATGATTTCTTAGTGGCCATCTCCAAATTTAATGTTTCAAGGTCACAGCAAAATTATAATTTCAAGACTAACAGCAGCAGAGCCCTGGCGAGTGAAGACATGTCGGAACTTGCAACGTATCAATGCTTAGAGTCCTGCGAAAAGAGAGGGGGAACTTTAGTGACCTTGAAGCACATAATTTGGTGACGACTACAATAGCGGCATTATGATAATTGCCACGAACGTTAAAATTATTCAATTAACTCGAAATGTATTACTAGGAATTAATACACGGGCATAAGATACCGTAAGAATATCTTCCGCCTGTGAAACAAAGGAAGTAGATCACATAACCTCAAATGGAGCAGCCTGCAAACAGTCGGCAGTGAGGCAATGTATGAGAAATGCAACACAGTCGAAGATATTTAAGAACAGTGTGCGGAAGCTACAGAAGGATGGATACTATTACGTAATGAGATGCTGCATAATTGTAATACCCGTCAACAAACAGTATTAGTGTGATCAAATTGTGGGTGTGGCGTTCATGTATGTGTTCGTACGACACAGATGAGAATTGCATACAACATTTTAGTATGAAAATGTCAGAGGAAGAGATCACTTAGGAGACTCTGCAGTATACTGCATTATTAGAGAAAATGGGTTCATCTTATTCGCTAAACAACCAGTGGCGGACTCGTCTGTACACGCTAATAAGCCTTCGGGATACACAGAGATGGAGAATTTCTTAAATAGCTGAGCGACTATAAGCTTTTCGAGACACATATACTGTAGGGATTAGCATACTAGTCTAGTTTTTAAAACGTATCGGGTTCTACGCCAACAGTCGTCACTGATATTAGAAATATCAGTTTGACGGCATCTAACAACCTGAAGACGACAGAAGACGGAACTCCCGAAACGTCGTAGGTTTATTTTTGGTTTAGTTATGTGGCAATAACTAACGATTTATGGGAACTAGATAAGAGAAACTGTGCACCTTGAAATTTGTATTCAACACTACTTTATACTAAATCTGAATCTATGTGACGATGGTGTATAGTTAAAACAACGAGCTCTTGTTTGATTATTAAAAATGTGTTTAAACAAAAAATTAAGACACGGATAATGTTCAGAAAGCTAGTTGGTTTGACAATACACCATTAATTTTGTTAAAAAACACATTTCAAAAATGACAATGCAAATGTCCAGAAGGTTCGCTGTCTTAACTACTTTTTAAACTAATTTTTATAAACGTGGCGCGACTCTGTTAATCGTTTGTTGTTTATATCTCGTAAATTCAAAGTAGTATGAATTTACAGAAGTGAAAGTTTTGCACAAAGGTAGAGCTCTATATTATGCAGACTTAGTTAATTTATACGGTTGTATGGGATGTTCACCATATGAAGTAAAATAGGTTTTGTAAATTCATGTCACAGCTTGTTTTAGCCCAGAAGCCTGTTGACGTCTACTCACTAGATTGAGTAGAAGCCACTGGGTACCCCAGACAGTTCAGTCGGCTTGAAAAGACGACAGTCAAACTCAATTTCTGAACGCTGATGTCCATGTGGTTTCCTTACGAATTTTGAAGGCAGAGACCGGGCGGACAGAAAGACAGACGCAAATGAACACTTACAAAACAGTCATCTGAAGGGAGGAATTTTCATTATGACAACATTTCACACGCTACAGATTCCTTGTACTGGTATTCACTGGTTGGATGGCGAGTTACATTCTGATTAGATTTTGAGGTTCATAAAGTCAAGTTGTCCGAAGTTTGGAACTTAACCTGATTTTACGCGTGAACGAGAAAATAGATTCCAAAACACATTTAATCTTTGACTTGTCTGCTCTCCGTATGACTGTTGTAGCGTATTCCTCTCACAAAGGCGAGACAGCACAGCACTCAACGGGCTATTCAAATTAATTCGAATATTTGTTAAATACGTGGAAAGGACACATATAGAACGACCAGCTTTCCTTTGTCTTAACTAGTGTTTCGAGGACTAAAAGTGGTGGTGATAATGATGATGATAATAATAATAGAACAGAGTCGTTGGTATTCTGGTATAACATTCGTGTTCAGCTATCACCGTGCATCAGAACAATTCTTTATTTGTGTTATGTTTTTGCCTGCGCTCGCCGTGCCACAAACGTATGGGAGCACGCGTTAGAGAGATTTTTCCATCATATCATCGACTGTAATCCTCACGTTCCGTCACCAACACTTTTATTCACCGTCCAAAACTGTTCGCTCATCATGGGATATATGCACCAGAAAGGAAGATTAATCTCCAGATGGTATCTTAACCTTGAAGAGGCCCTCTTTGGGCGGGTGGAAGAGCTTGTGTGCACCGATGAACCTGAGGGCTATGCTGACGGTAGCGTAGCTACTGGTAGGGCGTCCCTTGCCAGACAGGCCGAAGGCGAGGTGCCGGACTAAAAAAAATCCCTGGTCCTCCAGGTTGGGGGTTGAGACGTCGGGCTAGATCCTCGGCACACGTAAAGATAAACAATTGCTATACGCCCCAAGGAATAGGATAATCGGAGGAAGCCGACAGACGTTTTAAACCGATATAATACTTCTAGAAATATCGATAAGTACAGGTAGTCTGAAGCAGAAAAGATAAAAAAGGTAACAAGGAGAAATAAAGATATGATGAAAGGGAAAGATGAGGAACGGGAGAGAGAGAAAACGGAGAACCAATAGAAAAGAAATAAAGTAGTAAGAGGAAATAAATAAATAGACTCACATAAAAAGCAGATGAGAAAAGATAAAGAAATCAAACAAAAATTATGAAAGAGGCAGACAAAGAGAATTTAGAAACGAAAAAAAAAAATGAGAGGCAGAAATGGAAAGAAAGACAAATGAGAGAGTAATAAAGTGGAAATAAAATAAGACGGAAAAGATTAAATTCACAATATCCAACTTTACAAGTGAGGTGGGACTGCAGGAAGCTGACAGTCCTCCTCCTCCTCCTTAAATCCGTATCCTGCTTGAACATGGCCGAAATCCTAAATGCAGCGGAGAAGGGGTGTTTTTTTTGGGGAGCAATTCTTGCCATTTTAATGAGATCCATAAAAATGTACGGACGGAAGATGCCGTGAAAATAAACTTTAAGAAAACTTTTTAGCAGAGACGGACAAAAAGAAAATTAAATGAAAAATAAACAACATTGAAACTCCTTTGGCTTTATCTGCATCCTTCGGCTGTAAGTTTAATATGAAATGGGACCAATAATCCCCCCCCCCCCCACTTCTAACAGCGGTCTCTAAATGGGAACCGTGCATTTCAAAAAGAACTTCATTCGGTACTAAAGGCTGTACAAATAAACAGACTGGATCCAATTATTAGAAGTAACAGACAGAAATAAGATCTCGTAGCCTGTCGCAAGATGGCGGAAGTCAACGAAGTCACTAGTTATTCTGCGAAGTCGTCTTGTGCATTTGCGCATTCTTTCGAAGATTTCCGTGTATTAATAAACCGAAAATCTTATTAAATTCGGAGAATTCAATACACTATTCAGAATATTCTATTATCCGGCTTAATATCTATAAAAGTAAAGATTAAAGTATGCCCCACACAAAACAATAATTGACCGCCGTTATTTCTAACTCTGAATGAAGAACACAGATTCACTGTATCCAAAAACTCGGTGCTGAGGGAAATATTCTATCTGAGACAGATCAAGTAACCGGAGACTAGAGAAAAATACATAATGTGGAGCTATATATTTGTACACACATCAAGAACATTACTAACCTGGTTACATCTCTGATGAGATTGACTTTGAAAAATGATAAATGCCTCAGTAAAAAAAAATCCTATCGATTGCGTAAAATCAAAACAGTTGCCAACTGGTGTAGCACTCAACCACGTGCGATTGTACGTATCGATCTGATGTGTTCTATCGATACAAGACGCCTTAGTAAATGTGTGACTGCTAAGTGGACTGCGGGTGTTTAAACCCCGCCTAACTGGGTGTAAAGTAAGGAAATAATCATACAAGGTGTCTGTCTGTCTGTCTGCTGCTAGTTAATGAATGACGGGAACATCACTACGCTCGTAAAGTGAATCGATCTTGGCTGAACGCGTTACGACAGGAGCTAACAATGCAAATTACTCAGGCCGCCTGCCTCATAGTCGCTTTGGCAAGCAGATTCCGAAACACGTTCATAATTCAATGGAACAGAATCGTTCTCCTGAAGCTGACTGTCGCTAAGATAGACAACTTCCCAGGTTTTCTTTTGGGTTAGTATCGTCTTCAGAACAGCCGGTCAGAGATCCTTACCATGAGTCAGATATCTAATCCAGACACGTGATACTTCGTGATACAGGGTCCAACTTGGGAAACTGTCGTTCAGATCTTCACGAATTAATCGACTTTAACTCAACGCAAAGGTTTATTACAGTGATCACAAAAACTGGTCATTTAATTTCACATTTTCCCCGTGCATGCTACAGTCCCCGTCAATCCCATGTTTCTTGATATTATCTTCCCAATAATATTAGGTAAAAGCACAAATTATGAAACTCCTAAGTGGTAAGTTGTATTACGTCTCCTGTCACGTTATCCGTCTTAAGTTCAAATATTCCACTTAGCGCCGCCTTGTACTAAAATATCTTAAGTGTTCTTCTCTCAACGAAAGGAATGGCAAAGTTTTACACTTATACGAACCAACAGGTAAAATTGTACTTCTGTACATTTTAATCTGCGCCTTTCCAGGTAGAAGGTAGGGAGATAAATACATTCTAAACCATGTGGCAAGAAGAGTTCTCGTAAGTAGGATTTGACATGTTCAAGGCGGCTGAATCCGAAGACTTCTGTCTTCTGGGTTGTTGCGCCGTATATTCTGGCAGAAGTTTACTGACGCTCTACGACACTACACGGTGCAGTAACCGAGATGACAGCCATCTTAAGAATTCTCTTGTACGAAGATTTCCCAAAATATATCCAGCGAAAGTGTTTCGGAGAAACATATTGCTGCCATCTGCAGGTCGTGTTTGCCGTTCAGGGTGTGAGACCAAATACAATTGTTCTAGTCTTTAAGGTTTGTAGATATGAGACAGGAAGATGAAAAATGTTGCGCCGAATTGTAATAAACATTCAATTAAACAAGTGTGACAGTAAAGGTTTCAGCACAGGCCTTGGAGGATTTGGCGTCAAGGCGTAACGTCACTGAAGAAACGGAAGGGTTTACGAATACACAGTGCCAGCTTACCTTGCTCAGGTTGCCATGGTTACAAAGCCAGGTCATCCTGTTGCTACTAATATCATTAGCCCAGGTTCACATCGGGATTTCGATCAATGCATTGAATATATGCATGAGGGGAGGATCAGCTGTAGAAAACTTTGGAGCCAAGTTCCTTCCGTCGAAACAGACTTTAAATCCCTTCTGATTTTTTTTTATAAAACAAGTGGAATAACATTTTAATGTAAACTGTTTTGTGACTTCTTTTTTCATTTCCTGGAATTAGATGAAAACATATTGAATTAAATTTATTCCTTCCTATAAAACCATCCGGGGTACTGGATTTACGTTAGCACGTATGGAGAAGATATAAAATGTATACAGAATTATTGTTGGAAAAAATTTAGGGAACATTTAATTCGGAACACTGACGTAAATGGGAGGATAATATTAAAATGTGACTTAAAATAAGTACAGTTTGAGAATGTACAATGGATTAAAGTGGCTCATAATAGGGTCCAGTGACGTGTTATTTTGAACGTAATAATGAAGATTTACATTCTGTCACAAATCGATAAATCCGTCACAAACTTTACGACTATTTGCATCGCAAGGAGAACTCTGTTCCATGAAATTTATTACAATAATAATTAACACAAAGTTTTATTATTGTGATGTAATGGAAGCACGTTTCTAAGAGTACCCAGGCGGGGAGCGGGCATTCGAATTCCGAGCAGGGATTAGATAGATACCTTTGCGGTAGTCTAAAACGTCAAAGAGCTCTGCATTTTCAATAGACTCACTTTTTGTAAGAATGGAAACAAAATATCAATGCCATAACAAACCCTATTTGATAGTAAGGCGACTGGTTCAGTTGCCACGTTTACGCGTTTAAGGATGCTGTACTCCTACAAAATTCTCACGATTTACATATTTTATATTTTCAAAAGCTACAATGCAGTTGGATGAAGAAATAATTCAATTATAAACAAGGTATTATGCTTTATACACGGATTAATAACACACACAACCTTAACAAGATAAATACATACACGTTTCCAGACACATTTAAATCTGTTTTCGTAACTATAACGTACTTTACGTTAAAGTACTTGTGTGTGAATTGTTTAATGATGCTTCCAATATTTGAGACTATTTATCGTCGAACCATGGATAAGAGGAATGTTGAGAAACGGGTTATAAAGCATGTGGTAGAAGGCGTCGTGGCATCTTCCCGTTTTCCGCCTGGAACGACTGATGAGAACCACGCAGAACATTTCTCATATTAAGGTGTCAGGGCCGATATTAAACTCGAGTTCTCCCGAATAAAAAGAATGAATGTTAACAGCACTCAGCAGTTTGTTACCTTACCATGTACAGACAATATTGAAACATAAGAGATTTGAGGTTCTTGTGGCGGTGAGGGTCACGATAGCCCTGTAGTTTCGTCGTTAGACACTGTGATCCTGAAGATGGAGGAAGCATATCTCTCCGAAACGTGTGCATTTACCTGCGAGTCTACACGGCACCAGAGTCCAGGAAAATGTCATTACGGCAAGTCTGACGTTGGCGAAATTCCGAAAGCATGTAATAAAAAGTGGGCATAAAAATTTGACCAAAGGGGGGGGGGGGGGGGATGCTCGGCTCGTTAGGTTACGCAGGTGGGCGAAAAATACCAATATCCCAGTCCACAGTAACATCAAATTCATGTACATAAAAGGGAAAAAACTCACAATTGTAGATA
>NW_019060147.1:163072-187194 GCF_000696155.1 Zootermopsis nevadensis | reverse complement strand
GTCAGAATATTACGAACGTCTCAGACGTCCTTGCTGCCTCCATCATCATGGTGATTGCACTAAGCAATTTTCGCCCAAACGTTTGAACATCTGACACAAAATACGTTACGTCCATATTTCAGCAAAAACTTTTTATTTTGTTATTAAATTATGCATAAACCAATATGATTGATTATTCCTAACATCGGGAATTTCACAGAACATACTGTTAATTGGGAAAATCTTAATTAAACTTACTACTGAGGAGAGATAATATTATAATATTAAAATTTGTATGCCCCTTAAATAAACAATGTGAAATTGTATAATGTATCCGGTAAACTCATAAAACTAAAAAATAAGCACATATAGGGCTGATTATGTTTATCTGTCTGTCCGCATGTTGAATTCGAGAACTCCAAGACAAATTTGGATTAAGTTCTGTATGGATGTTATCGCATTAGGATCTACCCTAAAATCAAATTTTTAATTTCCTGAAATCTGCTATACCAAAATGGAGGGCGAACAAACTTGGCTTTTTGAAAGAAAAAGAATATTGGCCTGACCAAGATTCAGTCCCATGACCTAAAACGTACAAAATCTGCCACCACAAACCCAAGGCACGTTACGACATATTCGTATTAATTTCCTCTGCTTAAATAAGACAGTAGGATCACATACCTTGTGTTGTTGGAAACTTAAATTGTCTAAGTAAGATATGTGAAGTAATCTTTTATCAACAATTCCGAAGTTGCAAAGTTCGTATATACGTATTCAGTATTTGCACACGTGACTCCTACGTCAATAACCACGAATCGTCTACTCACTAAAACTGTTCTACACACGAGAATTGTAAGGTAGATCGCTAACCGATAGACGAAACACAAATTGCAATCAGAATTTTATATGGCAAAAAGCAGACATTTATAGCATACATTTTATTTTGATATTAATTCCACTTTTTAAATTCATGTTACGTTTCATAATTCATACCACATTCAGACACGAAAAATTGTCATTTAACATTTCATCGTGAGTTCATTCCACTTCAACTGACCCATGAAATGAACAAAGAAGCCTGACGTCACCAACAAGATACGCTGACCTTTCGCCTGACTGGAAACATCACGTGACATTAATATGTAAATTGACTGTCATTAAATCAGGTACACGACTTTCTTAAGCTACGGTTTTCGCTTTTGGCGAAAATTCTTCGGAGTAGAACGTTCTCCCCCCCCCCCCTAACGCTAACATGGAGTATAGTGGGACAGCTTTACATTTTAATGCTACGTGTAGCTTTCCTAATGGTTGTAGATGTTAATAAGCTAAAACGTAAAACATAATTTACGTGTCCTATTGCAGGATTCAAATTCTGTCTGGCACTACGGACTCTGTCCCTGAAAGCTTCGATTACAACCCCATCGGATGCTCCCTTCTTCTTCTTTCCTTCCCCTCATTTCAGGAATTGAGAGACGAAACAGTTCGCCCTTCTACAGCTTCATGTACTAACCTAACCTCAATGTTCACACACGTCACGTGTGTCTATTCTGTTGAAGAAAGTGAATTATTGAGCCCAACAAATATTTATTTATTGTATTTCTATGGACGCGTGTAAAAAAAAATCACTTATACCAGGGGTGGGGAACCTGCTGCCTTAAGGCCACATGTGGCCTTCTAGGTCCTTAAGTGCGGCCTTTTGACTGAATCCAAATTTTACAGAACAAATCCTTTTATTTTTATTAATACATTTTTCAAGACGCCCTTAAGGTCACAAATGACGGATACCCATCTAGAGGATCAACTGAAACTGCTGCAACCAAACATTCAAATGCTTTCCAACAAAAAGCAGACACAACAAAGTCATTAAAAGATTAGTTAACTTTAAAATTAACAAATAGTTTTCATTTTTTGAAATTATTATGTACATAGTAGTCAGATGTTTACAAAATAATGTATTTTTTACGCACAACTAATTAAAGTTTCTTGAATGTGACCTTCCAACATGAAAAGGTTCCCCATCCCTGACTTATACCATTTAAAGACGATAAATACGTAAATTCATTAAACGAGTAATGCTAACAATGGAAGCCTGCTCTTATTATTAATTGCTAACCTTAAAGCAATCTGTGCCGTAAGGAGTATCCGTGGAACTCCGTGTTGTCCAAAGAGTACACTTATTAAATCTTATTGTGGTGTAATTGTGTAGAGTGTGTTATGAAGGCCTGCTAAATCTTTTCGTCCTGTCTCTCTGTTGGTATCCGGCTGTCGGGAGACCACTGCTAATTTCTGCGACACAAAATAATGGAGGTCTACCGCTGCTTTGGTGCTTGGTAACATTTTAATTAAAAAAAGCATCACCATGCGACGCTACGGTGGTAAAAAGAGCACAATATTGGCTGACGAGAATAAAAAATATGTATCTGACTGTCATAAAAAAATACGCAATTTCATTATTTCAACGCGGTCTTTTTAAGACTGACTGGGAGATGAACAGAAGTTTTCAGCAATTACGCACATCACTGGACTTTTTAATACAAATATTTATACCTCACGAAAGAGTGCAAATTCTGTCCTTGATCAACTCTTGAGTTTCACTAGGCGAGTGCAGCGTCAAATCAATGCACATTGCTGGAAGACAGAAACAAACGCAACGCAGCGCAGCGTCTTTCGTAGGCAAGCAGAGTTCTATCTACCCGACCTGCGATCCGTATAAACAGAACACTGATGCGATGCGTGGTTCAGTGTAGATAAGACCGCAGTACACGAAGCAAGGGGATGGCTGACACTTAATTCAACAATTTCAAAACTGATCTCAACTTAATCCTCCTGCACGATTGTGACATTTCATCATAAGCACTACGGGCATCGCATCACTGTTACTAACGATACATAAAACTGTCAGTGTTCATAACCACAAAGCAATGACAGTGGAGACGAATATCACAGGTACAACTGCACTCGACATTAACCTCGACGGGTCGAACGTACATTAGTTTCAGGCTCCAGCCCTTTTATTCCCGTCGAAACATCCCGCACTACCATTTGAATAAATGGATAGGTCGGCTGTAGAGTCAATTTGAACTTGGGGTTGATACAGAAATAACCTGCTTTGCCGGCGATGAATTTAGGTACCTGAGTTCGTGGTCAATCACTCTACTCAATGATCTATCCAATCCAACCTGTCACCATTAACTATCTGCTTTCCTCAACCGTGGAGCTAATACCGAGTAACATTACTTACTGATATCATATGATATATGCCGGTACCATAATGTTAAGTTACTTTGTGGAGCAGAGTATCTGCGGATTCCGCAGACAAACGTTTGGCGAGTCACTTTATGCCCCTGAATCGCTGAACCCGCAGAACTCAGTCACGTGTCTGATTGATCCCAACTTCTCAGTCGCTAACAGCGCAGTAAGTCACTTTATTCACATTATTAACTAACCTAATGAAGCGAAGTCGAAGTAGATTTTCGCCCAGTGAGCATTAATTTTGCCTCAGTTATGGATCCTGGAAGTCACTTAACTTCTTCACATGATCTAGCCACGTACTTCGTCCTATCCTGGTCCATATATAAAAATAAATCCAGTCCATATTCTCCCATTAATATTTATTATTAATCCATCTATTCACAATTTTATAGGGTATTTACTTCCATGTACCCGATACAAACTTTGCCCCTGAGGTACATAGTGCAGCAGCTATTTCCGAAATACATTTTGTTTTTAATACGCGTTACATGTATTATATAGTTTTATTGTGAGGGATGACTACATACTTTACGACAGCGTCTTTTGAATGATGTATGAAGATTCTATGTTCATCTTGAACCAATCGTAAACCCCATCATGTAGCTTCAATATTCTGATTGAAGCATTTTCCTTATATTGCACGATGGTCCTAAAGCGGCTTTTTTTTTAGAGAATCTATAAAATGTTTTCCCAGTATTGTTTTCAGACAATTACAATTCCTGTCGGTCCAATGATTACTGGTATGTTCATATTATAATAATCATCTTCATATGTCATATTGAAGATCTTGCTCTAAATTTCTAACGAGATCTCTGTATATTTTGCACCGATCTCCCCTTTTCGTATGTTTCAAATTACTGAAACATGGACTGAATTTAATTTTGCTGTTATCTTTCGAGTGTCCCGTATGAAGACTTTGTTGCCGTTGTACTGAACAGTACTGTACGTATCATGCAGATAAGTAATGAATAACCAGCCATATGATCGCCTCTTTTAATTAATGCCGTCAACTAACCCCGGAAGCTCGACTCTCCCCCACCCGTAATTAGCAGTAATTTCAGCGGTCAGTGTAACAGAGACACAGCAATCCGTCTTTAACGACGCAGGATTCTAGATACTGTAATCAAGTAACCACTGCACTGGATTATAAACGTAAGGTGGTGGGACGAGACACGGACCTGCAGATCGGTAATTCATCACAAGGAATACGTCTCGGCTGTCCTTGATTACAGGTTTATTTTCTACTTAATTTGAGCGACATGACTCATTTACTGCCCAAAGATCACTTTACTAGGTTCTGATTTTATTTTGACTGTGGCCGGGAGGGGAAGGGCATCTGGTATTTCTCAAATTTGTGGTTTTGCTGGCCACTTTTAGAAGACAATGACAAAAAAAATGGCTGATTGAGCTGAAATAAGAAAATAGCGAGTACATAAAGTTGCCAATTTGCCATAAATCCGCTTCGTCCGGAGAAACCCTGTTTGTTCCCTCCGCACCTTCTCATCCACAGTTTATGACGGATGACGTGGCAATCTGCCTGCCCCTGTCGAACTGGCCACCAGCTTAACGTTGATTCAGTTTGAAAGGGCCCCTCCCCCCCAAAGTACTGCCATCAATCACTCGACGATGCGCCACGTCCTTTCCAATCGTTATCTCTCCGCATTCTTATTTCAGTTCAGGAAGATACAGACAGCGAGCAACGGGACCTATCGATGACTGCGCAGGTCTGAGAAGCGAACTTTTCATGTGTAGTGCAAATATCTCGCGTTTCATGTCACTAACGTCGTTCTTCTTCCCATTCTCGTTTTATTAGTGAATTTGCATGGCAATGTATTAGTTATATATACTCTTGGAAGACAACAAACAGCTCAAACTGTTAAAAGAACAGCGGAACACGTAACGTTAACTGAACTTCTGTAACGCCAAAGTACAGAGCGGAGTTTGCGATGTTTATAAGCGATATATCTCGTGCATAGCAGGGAAATTGTTTAAATTGTACACAGACTTTGCATTAACTCTTCTGCCTGCCAGCTGCGTCTTATGGGTATTAAACCTGATCACATATTTAGGGGGATGACATAAACTACAAGTTCTTGAAACGTAAGTGTTTTGATTTATACGAAAGTTCGGATGTTACACACTGATGAAGTTAATGGCTTATTCAGGTTACTGAATATAGTTAAGACACTGAAATCTATGAAGATATAATGGATTCGGTAATGTGCCTAGAATGGTAGAGATAAAGAATGAATGCAGAATTTATTTGGGAAAACTATAAGAGTCCCTCCTCTTTGAAACCAGAATAAGAATTACGAGAGGCCGTGACTGTCTTGTGTCCTGAGATAAATGAACCCAGTTAACGTCATACCCCATTTACTCTAGAAAATACGCCCAGGTCAAACAAGCGGTCCCCTAAAACAAATTCATGCTACATAACCTGCCCACCTCGCTGCAACTAACGTCATGGGGTGGAATCCGTCTTGAAAATGTGTCAGCCACTCAGACAGACAATGCCGCCTTGTGTGATACCCGAATTTTTATTACCACGCTCACAAAAAACCGCCCTCATAAACGAGATGAATGCGGTTCACTTCCTAACACACAGTGTCTTTAGTGCCAGCCTTAACAAAAGTCTTCCATCTATGACTTGATCTCCCAAGTAAGCGCTTACTTCCAGGGTTTTCTGAACCACACTTTGTGCGCATTTCTCATCTTTTCCACGAAGACTACAGCTGTAAACTCAATTCAATTCGGATATTTTGAAAGCAGTCGACATAATGAAATGCGACGAACTTCGGTACTTAATCTAATTGAATATTTGTGAATGAAAAGGGCACATGGTACAGAAGCCAAGCTATTGGTGGAGTTCGAAGGAACTGTTTATAATGTCTCAGCGTGTTAAAAGAGAACAACAATGTTTTCCAGACAGACATTAGCGAGAATCGTATATTTAATTTCTATCACCACAACTTATTTTACTCTAAACACAACAAACGACACAATTTTTGTTTGTGATATGTGACCAGCTCACACTTTTTAAGCGCAATTTGTTTAGAGGCAACAAAGGTCCGTGGTTTTTAAGAATGCGCCGTATTGTTCATCAAAACTACTTAAAACAAATTTTAACTTACATTTCTCACCACCATTCTCGTTTTAAGCCCAATATTTTATACGTACTGGTTGTCTTTCCTGGTTGGCTTCCCTGCCTGAACTGCAGTCCAGAAAACTTGACGATCGTGATCAATAAACATCATGAACTGTGCGATGTCCATTTGTCCATCTCTTGGACATTTATTGGGCATGTGGCATTAGAGAAGGCTTGTTCTTCTGTCAGTTCAAATACTTTATTTGTAACAAAAAGAAGTCCGAAATTGTCTATGATTAATCCAAACATGAAGTTGATGGTCATGTCTTCCGGTCTGTGAAATCTGTATTCGTACATTTCGCACTGGCACTGTTAAATGGGCAAAATCAACATTCCGGGCCGAGATGATTGTAGTGACAGAACTATTTTTGTAAATTTTTGATCACTACTGTTTATTACTTTTTGCTTAAATTGTCATTGCGCGTTGTGACTGGAAGCTTCCCCTTTCTTCTTGATTGCCCAACCAATTTGCAATAATCTTCTGGTGCATACGCCCTACTGATTATCTTCAGTACTCCCTTAGTACATCCAAGGTCCCTTTCGCAGAATCCCCTGACAGATACGCACTGAAATATTTTGTTTAATCTCCCTTTATCACTTAATATTGCAAAGATTCTGGTAATGCTGAAGTTTCTGTTTTGGCCAAAACCGCGGTCTGAAAACTCGAACAGTTTTTATCACCTTCAGTTACGTGATTATCGATACAACTGAGTGATAAGGAACATTTTACGTTGGGCCCTCAATGAGTTTGTCTTTTATGTAGAACAAATATTATATTCTTATACTATTGACTCCAATTAAAATTATTCATTTTCGGGATTTTATCCATAGTCTGTTCTTTAAAATCACGACGTTTCGGAGGCTGGTTCTATCTCCGTCTTCAGGTGAGAGGTACCTACTCTGTTAGGTCCCTTAGATAGAGCTAGTCTCTGTCACTGGACAATATAAATCGTGAAATTATTTCAACTTACCAACCCGTACATGGGTGGATAAGTTGAAATAATTATCTAAGGGACCCAACAGAGTAGGTACCTCTCACCTGAAGACGAAGACAGAGCCAGCCTCCGAAACGTAGTGTTTTTAAAAAACAGCCGATGGAAAAAGTCCTGACAATGAATAATTTTAAGTGTAAACTGCCGTCGTCAAAACCCTTTAGAATTGAATTATTTACTCCAAAACAAATACAGCCAAACTAAAAACATCTTTTGCAGGTACTTGTAGGCACCGCGAGATTTTGTATTTTCTGACCAACAGTAGTTCAAGACCCTGCCACATGTGCCCTTTTTATTCCCACTCGTTCAGTTACGATTGACGTTGGGAGCGTTCAACTCCGAACGCTAGGAGATCTCCAAAATCCCGTGTCCTGAAGATAAGTCTAATCAAAGTAAATCGGATCAAGAACTATTACGAACAGAGACGCAGAAATATTACAGGCTCCTTTCCCATGAGGGAAGCTAAACAGTGACGTAAATAGAGCTCAAGTTATGAAACCATTCGAGCTTCAGATTCGCTCACATAAAGTTGCAAATGGCATTTCGGTTCCCGGGCTCAGCCAATATCCTGTTACAGTAGTTTAAACAGAGGTCTCTGGAGTAAAAAAATTCCCAGACACGCCAGCATAAGTAACAAAATGGATGCTCAGACGGCTACGTTCTGGGTTTGTATGCTGAAGGTACACGGTTTGGATCTCGGCTAGGTTGAAACTGACTGTTTTTAAAAAAATGTTCAGAGATTTCCTTACAGGGATAGTACATACAAACAGGCCAAGAAAAGTTTCATTCCTCCTTACCCTGATTATGAAATTACTTCTTTGGAAAAATTTACAGCTCAAACAGTATTTTTAAATAGTATGTACTCATGAAATGCATATAATTTCTCTGCAACATTGTTCATGGACCGAGAAGAATGAAGATTAAATGCACCGAAGAATGGTACATGATCAAGTATAAAATTCGTGCCAATTAAGTTTCGAAATATTTCCACCTGAAGCGCTGCAGTCACAGTTGCTAAAATGGTGTCTCACGTAGAAGTAGCCAAATGCGTTCTGTGGTTACAGTGAAAGTGAGATTTCGTAGGGGGAACGACAATAAAAATGTCAATTTACAAGTGGTATAAATTGTTTTATCAGAGCGGCTACATTTGTAAAGGAAAAATCTCCTTTATACGACCAGTCAACGCAAATCAATCATCAAGGATGCCACCATTAGCTACCACTTTGATGGAACTTGCATAAGAAATGCAGTGGCTGAAGTTACCCTCGACTTACTTAACAACACGTGAACTAAAACTGAATGCAGATATATCTGACGGGCCATGCACATGAAGTCGTAAGTCAACTTCTTTATATAATGCGGATCACAAGAACTTGATCATGTATTCTACTCAGATACATTAGGCTTCAATTACTGTACCTTTCAGTACATGAATAATGTCAAAGCGAAATGGTATAGATTTCACATGAACACATTGTATAGTCACAGAATCAAACGAATATAACATAATTACGGAAAGGAAATTTGGCTTAAGCGCCGATTCTGTTCGAATCATAGAAAGGGGTGTGATTACTTTCTTGAACATCATTAAATAAATTATCCCTGTATTGAAGAAGCAAGCACCCCTATTTTTAAGAACGAAACGAACTTCTACATATTAAGATACACGAGTTCCGTTTTTGCACATCGCATCATATCGGAAAATTAACTAAGCAGTAAAATGGTGATGAAATAATAATTAGAACATCAGTATTGAAGTACTTACTGGCAGACTTTGTAAGTAGTAAATAAAATTTCTAGTTTTTTATAGTACCGTCCTGTTCCCTAATACGTATCCACTGATTAAGTGAAATATAAAATCCAAATTACATCTTTAACTCGAATGGCAGAAGAGGGCTTATTAAGAAAGAAAGCGTATTATTGGTTTTATTTCAGTTACTCATGGCGACGATTATGAAGATGGTTGTCTGCTGTGTAGTCTGGTACGTTCTAACCGGCATTTGAATTACGCTTACTGCCCTCGCCATTATGGTGATGAATGGTGGATTCGGTACGCTAATTTTATTAATACTCAGTCAAGGAATCACTGAAATACAGGTTAAGTCAGAAGTGTGTTTACTAACTTCGTGTGCGTGTTCCAGGATAAAAAATAAGAAAATTTTCCTATAAACATGGAGTCGAAAATGTTTCATTTTCGAAATAATAGCGAAAATTAATTTCCAAAGTCTGCCTTTATTGCCAAGTATAAGGACATGTATGTTTCTTTATAACAGATGCCCAAAGGTTGTTCCTCCATTCTCCTCACATGCACGAGCACGACGTACACAAGACTGACGAATTCGTTCGTAAAACCAGGGTTTCCTCGAATCATCTAGTGGTTCTTTTAGACGAGATGGAAACATGTGTGGACCAATAAGCATGTCGCCAACAATTCCTGTCCAACCGTTAATTGAAAATCTTTACTGGAAGCTGGATTCACTTTGATATAAAGTCAATACATTGAAACTTATTTTTGGCGATTATTTCGAAAATGAAACATCTGAGGTTCCATGTTCATAGGAACATTTTTTCTTATTTTTCATCCTGGGACACGCACACGAAGTTTGTAAACATACTTCTGACATCCTGTATATTTATCTTTTAACAGTGCTTGTACCTGTGTCACCTAGCAATAAAATTCTGCATTACGGATAATAAAAGACGGAAATCGGGAGTAAATGACGTGCAGTAGTGTTACCACAGTCCTTCAAAATTATTTTCTATAATTTACCCGAACGCTTCTAAACCTCGTCAAACAGATGTCTCACGTACATTAATACGCTCATTCTAATGCGACCACATCGTGACTTGTCAACTACCCATAATGAGGCCGGAAATTTTCTGAAGAGATGAATTTCATGCTTGACGTGTTCTACAAATTAATGCATGTGGCTGTGTGGTAGGGGAACGGCCCGTTAATTCAACGGGGTCACAAACATTGATAACATGTCACTTACACCAGTGCATACCCGTCCCTGATCCAAGAGAGAGAAAAAAAAATGTTAAGCCAAATTTAAATATTTAATTTACACGCAAGTTTATAATAAAAAGCGAGTAAGGCCCCAGATCTTGTAAGGTTTATAACCAACGACACAGTCAAAAAAATGGCATGAATATTTAGCCAGACTGTTCTAAGTGATTGAAAATAAATAAACAAATCAAACTTTGTCTCAAAACGAAAATCGTACTCATTATAGAAATGAACTGTTGTTAGCATTCCTGATAATAGTTGAAACTTATCCGACTGAAAACTTTACAATTTCCAAATGGAATTTAAAGCAGCCTAAGATATATGTTATTAATGGGAGGCATAAATAGATAGAGGTCACTAAAATAGCCTAGAGTTCACAATATTTATTAAGATACTATGAACTGCAGCATTTTTAAACATGAGAGATTTCAGGTTCTCACGGGGGCGATACGTGGAATGCTGTTTTCTGGGTTGTTGCGCCGTGTAGTCTGACAACAGGGCGATGAGTCGTCCTGACGATGGAGGCAGCAAGGATCTCTGAAACGTCAGTAAAATTCTACCAGAGTACACGACTCAAAAACCTACAAGACAGCCGCCTATAATCTTAGATACAAACTGCGTTGCCATTTTAATAAGTAGGGTCCACAACCAGTGATCTATTCATTTATCTGCATTGTGTAAAATCTGCAGATGATCTGATCGAATAGATTGAAACAGTAGTTTCAGATCGGAGCAAATAAACACAATTTCTTTTACATTTTCTGGTTTCCTGTTTTGGAGAATATATTCAAAGTCTACTAATTCTTATCTCATGATAAATACTTCCTACCCTTCACATATCTAAATACTGTCAGTCATCAGGGCTTATAAATAACGTGGAAGTAGAAATTGTTCACTCGTGGTGATCGTACTTGTAGTATATGGAACGGCGTTTTAAAACGCTTTGGTATGGGAACCTGATCAGAAATAAACATAATTAAAAACTATTAAGTCCTCTATTTTGTCTCTTATTATTTGAATATCAGCTTCATAGAATAATTACAAATAAAAATTTTGATCGTCTAGTAATTAGTTACAATTTGAATAAAACCACTTTGCACTACACCCAAGTTTCATAATAGCAATTTGATTCTAGCTTAGTTCTTGTTGTGTAGAAATGTCACATATATATTCCGTAGAGTTTTAATTCAGAATACTGCTCCATGATTATGAATGGGGCTTAATGTTATTCTATTTGAGACTTGGCATCCTCACTGTCATGTGAGTACAGGTGTTGGTCATCCAGGTTACAGAACCATGTACCCTTTGGACTCTATAGAAGGTTTCTTTAATTTATTTAACTTATATTTTCTTATTTAAGAATGTTGTCAGCACCTCACACTACACCAAGTCAAATGATAGAATTGTTAATAAATGAAACGAAGCGATAGTGGCGAAATTTAAGATACTCTCCCGACACCTTTCTGGAGCGACTGAGTAGTTCCACGAAGAAATTCAGTTATAATATCCAGCCTCCAGGTTGAAATTCGGTGGAATATATTACAAATTTATATAAACACTATTAACTTCGTTCTGACTTTCGTTTTGTCCGAAACTGATGACATAAATAAAAATAAAACAAATTTAAAAAAAAAAACAAATACATAATAAGACTCAATGACCAGTAAAAGTTTCGTGAACACGACTGCTCAGGTTATAAGGACCTTATTCAGTCTGCATGTCGATCAGAAGGACTTAGCCTCGCGTCCTCTTTGAATTCTTAATATTGCAAACTTTGCACTAATGAAATTCAAGTGCCTTGTACACCCGTCCCTGTCGGAAGTTTGTTGCAACCATCACAGTCAAACTTGAGACGGCGACTCGGCGGCAAGATGGTAGGCGCACCTCAACAACAGGCAAACAGTTCAGTTCAGTTCAGTTCAGTTACAACATTTGTAATATTTTTTCCACGTCACTAACTTCAACCTAAACAAAGTGTTTAGTGTTGTTAAAATTCTTAAATGTTCCGTTGAGCTAACTTATGACCGAAACGAAACCCTTTCGGATTAAAATGTTTCATGTTATCACGGGTGTAAGAATCATGAATTTTTTCGGGGTTTCACGCAGTGTAGATTCATCGTTTGACGCCAACGTTTCGGAGTTACTTACCGCTTCATTCTTCAGAGTTTCAGATACGAGGTGCGATCGGAAGGTTTCAAGACTGTGTCAATAGAGGGCGAACCGGATGTAGTACCAGCTTCTGCCGCTAGGGGGTGCGGCCTACATTCATAGTGAATCAGTGTGCCAGCCGGCATCATCGAATTAGCATTTGTTTCTTAGTTACGGGCGTTTTGGTAGTGCATTACACCGACCCTCCTGCGATTTCGGAATGGCGTGTGCATCAAATTTTGCCAAAGACTCGCCAAAACGGCTACGGAAACCTATGAAATGCTAAAGCAAGCATTTGGGGAGTCCGCAATGGGTCGTGCACCAACTTTTGTGTGGCATTCACGTTTTAAAAATGGCCGAACCTCTGTCGATGATGACGAGCGTTCTGGACGACCATCTTCGAGCACAACGCCCGAAAATGTTACGAAGATCGACGTCGTACCATCACTTGTACGACTTGTGCGACATTGTTGGGATAGGCTATGGGGCCTGTCAGCTGATTCTAAAGGAAGAACTCCACATGCGACGCATCGCAGCCAAGTTTGTGCCAAGGCTCCTGTCTGAGGACCAGAAGCAGAATCGACTTTTCGTTTGTCAGGAGCTCAAAGATCTTGCAAGAACCGACCCCAACTTCCTTTCTAAGGTTTCCTCTTCCCAAAGATGAAAATTCAGCTAAAGAGAAGGAGATTTTAGACGATAGAAGAGATTCAGGCAGAATCGCAGATGGTGCTTGACAGGCTGACAAAGAAAGATTTCCAGGGATGCTTCCAGGCTTGGCAGCGGCGCTGGGATCGTTGTGTTCACTCCCAGGGGAACTACTTCGAGGGTGATGGATGAATTTAATACCTGAGATAAGTGTACGGGTTTTTTTTTTTAAATAGGCGCAGTCCGGAAATTTTCCGATCGCACCTCGTATGCAGAACTCCTGTACGTGTTCACGAAACCCAAAGCTGACACGATTAATACTCGTCACAATGTTTGCATGCTATGTTGTAAATATAATATTTATAATGGTATGTAGCCATGTAATAAATTACATGACACATTTAGGTATTAAATTTTCCTATATTTGTATATAATTATTATGTAAATATAATGTGCAATTGTGGAGACACCTGCGGTCAATAGTAGTGTTAAATGAACGTACATTACGGGTAATTAAAAACAGCAGTGTACGTCGAAAACCACTTTAAATCAATTTAATGAATTAATCATGTAATTCCTTCGGAGCATTAGCTTTGAAAGCTTTGATGAAATATTTCACTAGATTAAGACTGAAACCAAACTATATCTACGTATATTAATTTACGTGGTTCATGTTATTCTATTTAGATCCCCGAGGGGTTGAAGGATTTTTCATGTAGCCTCTGCGTCCAGACCTGCTCTGGGGACCACCCAGCCTCCTATCCAGTGGGTACCGGGGTCCTTTCCCGGGGTCAAGAACGAGTAGGAGCTATAACTCCTCTCCCCCAAAGCGCCTACATGGCGTGTAGAGAAACAGCTTTACTTTACTATACTAACTGACCAAAGATCAAGTTTGGAAATGTCTCTTTTAGAGCAAAATTACTCTCAGGCTATCTCAAGGCTTAAGAATTCTAATACCAAATTTACCACTAAACTAATTCGTCCCATTATCGTCCTATTTTCATATCACTGTTATGTTTGAATTACTACTTAATTGTAATCTAAATGGCTTCTCTGCATGACATTTCCGCATCAACATTTTATACGCAACTCTCCTTTCCCCCTTATGGTCTACATTTTCCTTCATTTAGTAGGCACCAACAAACAACACATGCGACCCATATGGACAAACTTATATTCTCCGTTAACTAACTAATTCGCGTATATTCAGCCAAAATAATTTTCTTGGCGCCTTGTTCTCTCTGTTAAGAAAACGGCACAAGATTCAACAACGACTAGAACTGGAACTTGAAATAAACTAGACAGAAGAGAAAATGTTGCAAAGTCAGATGAAAAGAAATATCTAAATAAACGCATTAACGATACAAGACAGAGTTAACTTTTATTTGTAAAATACCTCGTGAGGGGTCCTCGTAACCCCTACTAGGTCATTCTTCAAGTGGTGGACCAAGGACTGGAAGGAGGTGCAATACCTGGAGGTTTTAATACTGGGGCTTCCTGTATACATGGAATATTAGTACGGTGAGATACGCATGTGGTAACATGGGCTTAATCCTCAACTGCTCTTATTCCTTCCTGTGGACGAAAACAGCTCAGAGGAGGCAGACACTGTACCAGACATGTTACTTGTCCTGGGAATTTTCGAACTAACTCGATGCGTGCAGAGATATGAAATGGACAATGTCGCAGCCAGACCTCAAAGGGAACAAGAAGATTCTGGAAGACCCGATCCAGAATTTTATTATCCTCTGAAATAGAAAACCGTAAACATTTTATTTATATTAATTACGTCACGTCTTATCACCACACTGCCCTAAACCTGTGACCTACTAAAGTACGCAGATTAAATGCTGTAGACGATACATCATTGTTGAATAACCAAAGTCTCGATAACAGTCAAGTGGAACTGAAAAGGGGACTCTCGCAAGTCCAAAGGTCAGGTTTTCTAAATGTTTTATGCCCTGAGACTACGATTAGCTCGAAGATCGATCTTTCGATCGCTCACTCGAATTCCAATTGACTTAATTCAGGATATGATGCGTGGGCTGTGGTTATAGAATGTCAGCACGCACGCACGCACGTCACTAAAACACTTACCGCGGTGCCTGACAACCAAATTTCGCATCTTCCGGTTCAACGATTTCCCCCCACGTTTACCAAGACAAATAAAGATATAAGAATTATGAATAATTCTTTACATACTACAATAAAGTAGAATGCGTTTGGAGACGATGTCTGTCTGTCTGTTACCTCGTACAATAGCGTTCTACTTTCAACGACACTTTAAAGAATTACTTCTTGGAGAATTACAACTCAAAACTTGGCTTGAATATTGTAACTTGACAGTATTTCCGACTCCATTACACGTTTTAAAACGTTGAATCAACACAGATACGTGTCCCGAGCAAATGCTTGTTCATATCCGGTGCGATCGGAAAGTTTCAAGACTGTGTTAATAGAGGGCGAACCGGATGTAGTACCAGCTTCTGCCTTTAGGGGGTGCGGCCTACGTTCATAGTGAATCAGTGTGCCAGCCGGCATCATCGAATTAGCATTTGTTTCTTAGTTACGGGCGATTTGGTAGTGCATTACACCGACCCTCCTGTGATTTCGGAATGGCGTGTGCATCAAATTTTGCCAAAGACTAGCCAAAACGGCTACGGAAACCTATAAAATGCTAAAGCAAGCAAGCATTTGGGGAGTCCGCAAACTTTTGTGTGGCATTCACGTTTTAAAAATGGCCGAACCTCTGTCGATGATGACGAGCGTTCTGGACGACCATCTTCGAGCACAACGCCCGAAAATGTTACGAAGATTCGGCAGGCCATTCACGAAGATCAACGTCGTACCATCAACGACTTGTGCGCCATTGTTGGGATAGGCTATGGGACCTGTCAACTGATTCTAAAGGAAGAACTCCACATGCGACGCAGGAAGGAGATTTGAGACGATAGAAGAGATTCAGGCAGAATCGCAGGTGGTGCTTGACAGGCTGACCAAGAAAGATTTCCAGGGATGCTTCCAGGCTTGGCAGCGGCGCTGGGATCGTTGTGTTCACTCCCCGGGGAACTACTTCGAGGGGGATGGATGAATTTAATACCTGAAATAAGTGTACGGGTTTTTATAGGCGCAGTATTAATACTTTCCGGTCGCACCTCGTAAGCACAGTGAGGATGGAGAGAATAAATTAAAACTCCGTTAATATTTGACACTAAATACTTATCTAGTCATGTCTGTTAGTGTAGTCTTGTAATTGCAAGTATACAGCAGAGGTTTTGCTTACAGCAATGTTTGTCCACCTCTGTTCCGTTGCTTGGATACGGCCAATGCAAAAACAAATCGCTCACCGTACGACACCACGGCGACAATTAACCTAACTTAACCTTAACGTCACAAGCTCTCGTGAGGATAATTAGAAGTTTCCTTTCTTTAATTACACTAACTTTATTCAAGACATTAAAACGTTATAGTACACAAAATACAACGCGCTGATGAACGGATCATGAATAAGAAAGTATCAGATGTGACGTCCAGTCCGAAAGTAATAAATGTACCGAACCAAATGATCATATTTATTTTATCTCTGACATGTTTTTGTTTACAAGAAATGTAGTTGTGTCAGGTGTAAATTGAAATTCGATTTCTAGCTGACTCACGTCTCTTTGTAACGTGTCACAAAGGTCACACTGCTCCAAAGCAAAACACGCGCATTAGTGACTTACAAACAAAATTTGTAGAACACCACTGTCATGGCGTACCACGTGACTATGCTCCAACATTTTCAACCCTGGAATGTACACCCCTTGAAAAGGAGCAGCCCCGTTTTTCCATTCGGTTTGGTGTCGGCCTGGACGCGTGATTATGAACTGTAGCATCAATACAGGACACTCATCTCTGAAACATTTCACACACACCACACTAATGTACGTAATTTCAGCGTAAGTGGCCTGAATTGGACTGACTCCAGCTAGTCGCATGCTTCTCGAGTTCTTATATTCACCCTCAGTTCACTGCCCAAATTAGAGAATAACGTGAGACCGTATTAATACGTTCTGGTTACCCAGATGGAACAATCTGTGGGGGAGGAAGCCCTAGGGACAAGTCCCGAGTGTGAAATCCCTGGGGTGGGGCCCAAAAAACCATGGACGTGTGGCTTAGACCCTGTGGCAAGTCCTGACGACCATCATATTCATTTTCATTATCAAAACCATGCACATAGCCATAAATTAATGATCAACAAATCACCATTTAATAACCATCGTAATTAATACAGAAATTTGTGGTCGATTACTTCGCATTCGGGAGGTCACGGGTTCAAAAATCTCAACCACAAACCGGCTATCCTGTCTTTTTATTCATGATCCTCTTCAGTTCCACCAGGAAATTTACTGGATAGTAGGCCTAGTGTCTTAAATCAGGCCACGACCGGTGCTTCTACACACTTGCGCCGTATGTTCTGGTAGGTTTTTACCGACGTTTCAGAGGTCCTGATGAAGGGGCCAGCAAAAACCTCTGAAACGTCGGTAAACTGCCAGAAGACAGCCATATTCGTACTAATAGCCATGAGAATGTCAAATACTAAAACATTCTTTGTTTATAAAGCGGTTATATTGAATTATTACCATAAGAACATACCTCATGCCTCTCCGTAGAAGGGGATGGGATATTGCAACAGAAATTTATGTATTTTTAAGAATAATCAATGTTAATGTTTTCTTATATGAACATCATCATTTTAAATAAAAATTCTTATTCGCACATATTCTTCTCTGTACTGAGATTCTATTAACTGCATAAGCAAAAGCTAAGCATGAATATTTACTTACTTTCTTTATTTTCGCTACTTTCTTTCCAGAATCTGTAACTTTATAATAAATTTCACATTTCAACAAATTTTGAGTGCAACAAACCTGAGGATAAAGGCAGAAGGAATAAGTGAAATCGTGACAAACATTTTTGTGGAGATGATACAAAAAAGACAAATGACCTTGGGTTCAGGGACATTAATTTTTTGTGCGATATTCAGCGATAAGTATCGGATTATTAGGATTATGATAACTCTGCTCGCAATAACTCGATCAAATTGTAAACATTTGTCAAATTTTACCGAAGTAACACTGCAGGCACTCTGCAAGTTTCTTTTTATATATTCCAACCGCGCACATTTTTGCGCAGAAGACTTGAAAACACAAAATTATGAAATGCACTGCAGCAAGCGACCTGAAACATAAGTATTGAATTTGTTACAGAAAATTTTAATCCAATATTGAACATAAAAGACTCCAATTACTGATTTCTTATAGTTGAATTTAGATTCACTGCATTCAATAAATCATCAGTTTTAAAATATTGCAGTGAGCGTTCCAAAACATTCGTTCAAAAAAATAAAAATTTGGTCTTACCCAATTTTGCACTCGCTTGAAACACTGGGTGAGACAGTTGGAAAAAAGACTTTAATTGATGCCTCTTTTTCATTTCACTAATGTTGTTTGCTAATTTAGATTATAACTAATTATTCTCATTCACAAACAACATTACTCATTTAACTGTGTCCAGTCCTGATGTCGCCATTAGACTGTGGTGAAGACAAGCCAGCCTTCAGTTAATGAGAATACAGTATCGATTTATCGAAACAGTTACAATGTTGACATGCATAGAAGCTCTTTAAATATTAAGACAGCCGGGGCCCAAAATAGCACCTGCGAAGTCGACAAACAATTGCTTCTGCGTGTCGGAGGACGGTAAAAGCAATTCACCAAGAAAAATTGACAGTGGAACCACGGTTCCGGAGAATTTGACGTAAATACGTCTCTCTATTTAATTTATATTTACGTCTCTGTAAAGTAATGTAATGTAATGAAATGTAAGGTAAGGTAATGTAATGTAATGTAATCAAACGTAATGTAAAGTAATGTAATGTAATTAAATATAATGTTATCTTCAAAGTCATCCATCTTGTCACACAGTAATATAACACAACAATGGCGAGTAAACAGATGACGTTTCCTAGGCAACATAACAATGCACGCAAGCTAACCATTGTTGTCGATTTGTTGATACGGATCTTACACTTTTTCGTTACACTTTTTTGCCGAATGACCCTTCAGTATAGACGTATTTACGTCAAAATACGAACCATTTCTCCCCGTTATGAATGTTCACTTCAGCCAAGATCACTATTATTGTTAGCTCACATCTGATACATGACGGCAATGCACAAATCCCATAATGACAGGGTTTGTTAACGTTTGTAACTAAATTTGTAAAACTGAGCTATTCAACACTTTAAAGTATCAGAACTGGTGAACGTGTTTTAAAGATAACGATAAAGTTTATTAAAATCTATTTAATATTCAAATTATTAAAAAAAAATGACGGAAACATTAAGACTTACATTCGTTTACTATTACATTTCGCATGATTTTAGTCATGCTACGTATGTTGTGTAAGAGGTGGACCGTTAATTGTTGTGACTGCCTGCTCGTTCGCCTTCTATTTGCGAGACAGCATCAAAAGTTAGCATTCTCGAACTGAAAAACATTCAATTAGTAAAAGAGAGTTGTCAGTGGAACCATGGTTCCGGAGAATTTGACGTAAATACGTCTATACGGAAAGGAAGTTTATATATTGGCTTTATTCTAAATATTTCCTTTATACATGCTTTACAATTGAGATAAGTTTGATTAAGACTTTGCTTATTTAACTTGAATTACTTACGCTTAAAATGCGTCTGTGGTAGCTGAATGTAATGTAAAGTAATGTATTTTAATGTAAGGTAAGGTAAGGTAACTATGTAGGTAACCATTGTTGTTTATTTGTTGATAAACAGATGATGTTTCCTAGGTAACATAACAATGAAGTTACAAATTTTCGTTTCCCTTTTTCGTAACACTTTTTCGTTACATTTTTGCCGAATGACACTGACCCTAAAATATAGACATATTTACGCCAAAACAGGAAATAGTCAGAATTGTTAAGCTATGCTAACATTTCATAACTTGTTACAGTACAACTACGTTCGTTGCTTGGCAATTATTTAGTTCAAATACTTGTCACCACGCGGCATCACGTCCCTAAATAACTGAACATTGGTCAATAGAAATTTCCATTCGTAAGACTGATGTGATAAATAAATAATTTTATTTCCGTGTGGTTTATTTTAAGAATTCCCGAGGAGGAAAACCAATTTATTATTTTTATACAGGACAGTACGTCAGAGTCGATGGACAGGCGTCAGAAAACTGACAGTGCTAGAAGTTTAATAAGGTTTCAGAAGGCCATTAAAGTATCTCTATATCGATATCGAATTTCGATATAAAGGAAGCCAGATGTGAGGGAAATTCGGGAGGAATTAGATTCTATGAGGTTAACGGAATAACGTCACTAAAACGTCATGAATGCAACTTCATGTTTTATACAGGCCTGAAATCAACGGAGTTCAGTAAAACTTCAGCAAAAAATGGTCTAAACAGATCACGGGGTTCTTTATTGCCATCATGAAAATTATTAGACCTATCACATTTTGTAGCATCATAAAGTGACTAACTGGCGTGAGGTGTCAGAAGATGTTAACTGTTATTAACACTTTTGGCGAAATTGTTTGTACTTGTTCACTTTGCTATAATAAACCGTCAAAAATACGCTAGAATTTCGCTGTTTGTGGCAGAAATTCTCACTTCGTCAACAGTTACTTTTACCATAAAATCACGTATAGATTAATAAAATACACTGACCTACCTTCCGTCGCAGAAAGACTTGTCTTCTACATTTAATTCATATTAAAATTTTAAATAATTTATTCAGACTGATTGGTTGATGATTACCTAACATGAGAGCCATTAACAATTGTTTGTTAGTCTGTAGAAATTCTTTCGATATCTGTTTTCAGCATAATCGCATTAACGTTATCGATAAAATTAAATCCGATCATGCACGCACTCTGACGTCCAACTTCTAAAGTTCGAAGACAAACTTTAGAAATTAAACACGGCAATACTTCCAGACAGATGTAACTCCTCTACAACTTTCATTTCTGGCTGATACAAAAACAACAAAAAACGTTCACCCACACTAAAGTCATATTGAGCATAATGTACATATACAGAACAACATCGAATATGTTATTAAAATGGAATAAAATCTGAAAAAGAACATTGTTTGATATCTGATAAAAATGTACGCTAAAATAATATATAGAAATTGTATTTAAGAAATTGTATTTAAGTTATTATTGATTTGAATCTTTATATAATAATATACACCTGAAGATAGTTCTTTTAGGAACTGAAACATGTCGTGAAAAAATGATGGTCTAATGTAAATCGAATATTTCGATAAAGAACATCATTTAGTATTTTAAATATTTTAAATATTTTAAATGTTAATTATTGTAATATTTTAATATTTAATAAGAATTTATTGTGATTATACGGACAAGATTTAAATAATATATATTTAAGAAATTAAAGCATACAAAAGTGAGTAACATCACGGACCGAAAATTAAGCCTAAGGTTAGATAAATCTGTGACAGCGAATATTAAATCCATAACTGAACAACTCAAGGGCAGTTTTCATATATTTAGTAACTTTCTCCAGTCACACCGCATTACCACACAACAATATTATTCTGTAAAACGTAAGTCGGCTGTTAATGTGCTTTTATACACTCGGCCGAGACAGTGGAAAGAATTTGTGGTTTTGGGTACGAGAGTAGCTACGGAATTGATTTCATCAGCACAGGACATGGTTAGCAAGGCTGCACGACACCCCTTAGCGACACACCCTCAGGATATCAGCGAGGTTGACAGGAGAAGTATTGGACGCACTACCTCCCCCGGGGCCCATCTTTCACGGAGGGGTGACCCCTCCCCCCCACAACTGCCGAGCTGTCAGACATGCACTGCCTAATCCCCCTTCAGCTCTTTGTTACAAATATTATTTCCACTTAACACTCTAAAGAGTCTGACACGACAAACGAGTGTTCTTAACAGGCTGATTGAAATTTGCTTCTTTTAAACAAGCATTTCCTTCTGAAACTCGATATTCTGTTTCCTAACATTCGCAATGAATTTGTATATTTTATTTTCATTGTTTCTTATTGCTAGAATTATTGCCACAATAATAATAGGTGAACAAATCGAGGAGATGCAGAAGTGTAAGATGGGGAGGCAAGAAAAATTTAGTCTAAAATCGGAAAGGAAGACGCCACTGAAAATATCTATAAATAGATGCGAGGATAATATTAAAATGGACATTCGAGAAATATAACGTAAAACGGAGTTCACGGGATTAATCTGATTCAGGATACTGAAATCTTGGGAACAAGGAATGAAATTTCGGATTCCACAAACGTGGTGAACTCCTTCACTACTATTTTCTCAATAACAAATCCGATTTTGGACTTATTAAATAACAATGCAATCTATGTTTTGGTGGGCGGTTGTTGGGATGTTAACAGAAAGACAGTTCACTAACACGCAGTCCAGAACACCTAATTTGTTTGGATTACGTAAAATAATAAATGAATAAGCTAGACTTTTTTCATTTTACTTTAATGTATATGCGAGAATGCAGGAGGAAAGTGGCTACCTCATTCCCCAGTGGCCGTGATAAACAGGAGAATGCAGTTTCCATCCACAATAAATAGTTCCTCAATTGGTAACACATTTAGCGACATTTAGAACCATTATACACCGATTGTTATGTTAAGTAGACATAAATGCAAGCATCCAATGCACAAAACTATTTTGAATGTCTGACACGGCATAACTGTATTCAGATAATGAATCGTGTACGAAGGCGTGGCTTGGTAGTACGGCTGGCGGAAAGAAATTAGTGCACGAAATATCTGATGACAGTTATGTCGTGTCAGACATTCAAAACGGTTTTGTGCTGTGAATTACTGCACTTACATAACCGCTTAACAACCAACGTTTAATGTTCCAAATATTACTAAAATGTTGTGGCAGTCGGGGGACTATTTTCTTACGAATTTACGCTTCACTGTCCTGTGTAACACGACCACTAGCGAATGACGTAGTTACTTTCCTCCTGCATTATAACACCCGCATTAAAGTTAAATGAAATGATTTCCAAACCAACAGTTTGGTCCCCCAAAGAAACACTTGCTATGAGAGTCAAAATACTTAAATTACACTCATAAATAATCTTCTCTTCCGAGAAACAAAGAAAGAGAAAGCTCATGAAGGGCGCAAATAATAAACTGAAACAGACTTCTCAATAAACTTATATCGTTAACGCTTTATTTATAAATAGTTTAGTGGGGCATACAGTTTCCTACAGTGACGAAATGTTTAACTCTGAGCCTTCGTCAAATCTGTGTCAGTACTAGGCACAGACATCACTGGCGTTATTAACTATTAACTACAAAAACAAATGCGTAAACATTTCATACGCCACTCTGTAGCTAAAAGCAGATTTTCCCCACCCCTCCACCTCGTGCGTAATACAACATATTTGCATAACCACCGAAATGAGGCACCGTAACAAGAAATAATTACATTTCATAAATAGTATTAAATTCATTACGAGCAATCAGAGAATATGTAGCGGTCAGATATACTTAATTAATTAAGAACAAGCCATTTCAGATATGGTTAGGGGCCGGTAGTACAAACTTCCCTCCTCTGACACACAAAAACAGGACTAATAGGGAGATTTTTGGTTCTCACGGTGGTAAGGATGTCGAGTATAGTTCATCGTTTTATGTATTTACCAGCAAAATGTTTGTAAACCGCATAAGACAAAACAGAGTCAAAACAAAGAAGAAACAATCGATAAAATTAACACTGAAGATGGCTGTCTTCTGAGATGTTGCACGGCGTAGTCTAGCAGACGGTTCCCAAGCTTCATAGGTGCTAATTACCACCGCAATTGAGGCAGCCGGCGCCTCTGAAACGTCGGTAAACTTCGCAACATTCAATAATACT
>NW_019060147.1:137181-163062 GCF_000696155.1 Zootermopsis nevadensis | reverse complement strand
GACGCCGTGATAACCCGAAATTTTTCCAAGAATAATATTTTTTTTTAAAACCTAAACAAGCGTACACCTAAGACAATTAGACTTAGTTAAAATTATAATAAAATTAACTTTAATTTGGTGCTTTCATAAATCTGAATCTATGAAAATTATGCACCGTAACGCGCCTATGCAATTAACAATTGTAAAATTGTCTATGGGTTTAACAACAACGCCATGAGTCCTTAATTTTTGCAACAGATGTGAGCTTCACGCTCCAGTCGCCTTATCCCTGATAGCTGGTTAACCTGGTGTTGTACATCGTTTTGCAAATAAAATAAAATTACACACTCGTTCCCCATTAAATACAAAAAGCGGAATAAAAATTTTGAAACACGCTGAACCAGCAAAGGCCTGCAGGGACAATGTAGCAGTCTCTCTAAACTCAAGACAAGAAGACTTGATTCGAGGGTTGCGAGCCTTAAAAGCGAATACAACCACATCTAAAGCATAAGATCTGGGGTGGATAAAATATTAGGAATGATTTCGCTGCTACCATCCTGATAATGTCCGCCTTCAACTGGAAAGCGACATGACAAACATCAAACACGCGTCACAGCAATTGTCGAAACTCAGAAAGTCTGATAAACAAGATCTGGAATGTGTAAACTCACAACGCAGATATTACCAGTGAGACATAAGTCAGGGAACTGAAGGTAGTGTCATTATATATTGCATATCGACACGAAATACTTTTTTGTTAAAATACGAGGAAGGGGGCTAGAATTGGTGGAAAAAAAGTACCATTCCAGATCAGAAGATGCAAACCTAACCTAACCTAACCTAACCTAACCTAACCTAGCCTAGCCTAACCTAACACACATCCTTAAGAAGTGAATAGATATCGAACACATTACAATTAACACATATCAAAGGAAAACCATGCTAACACTTGCTGCAACCCCTGAAATCCAAATTGCGTATCCCTTTACAAGAACAGAGTTATTTAGCATCGCCAGGAAACAAAAACAAATGACGAGCCAGCAAAGGAATTTTCGAGACATCGATGCGACACAACCACAAAGAGTCACCTCAGGAACAGATGAGGACAATCCGAAAATACGCACTATTAAATTAGCAACAATTATGCTTCGCCTTTCAAACTGATCAGAGCACACTCACAACGGAGCCGTGGTCCACGCAGCGAAAGGGGTGAGCGGGGGGAAGACATCAACGCAACCCCTCTCTTAAGAAATAAATAAAAAGTGGTTAGCACTGGTGCTTCGTACTCTGGGTATCCGTGGTTAAAATCTCTAACCTGGTTAAGATTTTTCATGATTTCTCCCAGTCTGTCCACGCGAACGCACAGAATAGTGTCGTAACTAGCCCTAGCGATTCCTTTGCTACTAAAAGCGTCGTTAAATAAGCAACAAACAGCAAGACAGAAAGAGAATCGCTTAGAATTGGGTTAGCTAAGTGATCAGGCTCTGGGTTCAATCCAGCCTCGTACACATTTGTTACTAGAGGCTGTTTCTCGGTGATAAACCGGCCGGAGCGTAAATCTGACTACTCCCATCTACTGCCACGTGAAGCCTTACACCCATCCCTCCACACGCCTTCATCTCGTGATAGTTAATTAAAATTCTTGCTACGACACGACTAGTAACAAGAAAGTGAACCCCATGGCGTCTGCTCACATTAAAGTGCTAGCCTTTGGAACGAATTCATTAGTTCGCATTTCACCATACCCGTCCGTCCGTCCAGTCTTGCACTTCGGTTATATAATTAAATTGTGGTTAACACCAGGGCTGTGGAGTCGGTACAGAAACCTCCGACTCCTTCATAAAAGCTCAATATGTATTAATAATGGTAAAAATACTAAAATGGTAAATGGCACCATAAGAGAATTCATCACCACCACGTGAATCATCATCCTACTTTTTAGATTTATAACTTATATTTAAATATAAGTCTAATGTTTATTGTAGAAATCGGTTGATTTGTAGAAATTTTGTATTCTTAAGGTTGTTTGTTTGTTTGTCACCAGTCTTTCAGATGGTTTGATGTGGTCCTCCATTTTAGCCTATCTTGCGCCAATCTCTGCATTTCCACATATTTCTTGCAGCCCACATCCTCAAAAATCTGCGTCACATTTTCCAATCTTTGTCTGCCCCTACAATTCTCCCCTTCAACTGTTCCTTCCATTACCAAATTAACCAATCCTGGGTGCCTCAGAATGTGTCCCACCATCCTATCTCTTCTTCTGGTAAGATTTTCCCCAGACTTCTTCCTTCGCCTGTCCTGTCTAAGACCAGCTGATTTCGTACTTTATCAGTCCACTTAATTCTCAACATCCTTCTTTAGCACTAATTTCAAATGCTTCTACACTCCTTCTTTCTGGCTTTCCCACTGACCATGATTCGCTTCCGTAAAGCGCTGTGCTCCAAACAAATAACTTCAGAAAAATCTTTCTTAATTCCAGGTCAATGTTTGACATTAGTAGACTTCGCTTTTTGAAGAAGGCTATTTTCCTCGTGCTAATCTGCTTTTAATGTCTTCCTTGCTTCGTCCATCTTTTGAGATTTTGCTTAATAAATAACAGAATTAACTTCACTGCTTCTACTGTGTCTTTCCCAATTTTGATATTTAATGGATCATTATTCTCATTTCTGCTGCTCCTCATAATTTTTGTCTTGTTTTGTTTATCCTTAAGCCGAATTGCTCACTGAGTAATCTATTCATACCATTCAATAATTCCTCTACATCTTCCTTCTTTCAGCCAATAGGGCAATATAATTAAATTGCTATCCTCTCCCCTTGGACTTTTATTCCTGTCTCGAACTTTACTTTCACTTCCTTCATTTCTTCCTCAACATACAAATTAAACAGCAGGGGCGATAGGCTGCAACCTTGTCTTACTCTCTTTTTAATAAATTCCTGTCTTTCTTGATTCTCCACTTTTATTATGGCCACTGTAAATAACTCGTCTATCTTCATACTTCAGCCATACCTTCCTCAAGATTTCAAACATCTTAATCCACTTTACGTTGTCAAAAGCCTTCTCCAAGTACTCAAATGCGATAATTGCTTCTTTATTTTTCTTAATCCGTCCTTCTATTATTAAACTTAAGGTCAGAATTGCCTCTCGATTATCCATACTTTTCCTAAAACCAAACTGATCCTCTTCTAGAGCCTCTTAAACTTTCCTTTCTATTACCGGAGCCAAAGTTACAAAGCATTTTTCCCACACCACGTGACTCAACGCGTCGTTGAATCTCCCTAAGCGTGAGGCCACCGGCGACTCACACGGTATAGAAAATGGTCGGAGTCGGTACTTTTTTACCGACACCGACACCACCTAAAATTGCTTCCGACTACAACTCCACAGCCCTGGTTAAAACTATGATATTCTGACCTGTATCTTCATTTTTCGAACGAAGTTTCTGAAATAACACGAATTCGTAATGCATTTAGCATGTCATTTTTCAAAATCTGCATTTTCCATTTGGATGAAGCAAGCGAATTCCGACAGGGTTAAGCTTAATAAAGGAAGCGCGTATTTGACATCCCTCAGTCTAGTTTCCGGATTTTAAATCATTCTGAAACGAACGTAGTGTATAAAAGCTTTCAATTTGTACGTTTCTGAAGTCGTTTTCTCTGGTTTCCAATGTTCAGTCTGAAGGAAGCAGACAAAAGTTCATTTCGACAAGAGAGAGAACCCCCCTCCCCCCACTCGCAAAGAAAGAGCGCGGGGCTGGAGAGTTCTTTAACTCGTAAAACAAAATGACGATCGCAAGTTCACGGTGTTAATTTGGTGTCGCACTCTATACTGAACTTCTAGAACTACTGGGTCGGATTGTTCCTCCGAAACTATTTGTTTCGTACGACGCTTTATCAACTGCACTGCTTAATTAGAGCCCAGTGGCAAATGTGATTGGTTGGTAAGCACTTTGGCGTCAATTAAACATAAAAGACATGAACTCCTTATACGTAGCAACCTAAGCAGCTCAGCCAATATTATGACTGGCTATGGGCTGGACGACCGGGGTTCGATCCTCGACAATGGCAGAGGACGTTTACTCTACCCTCTGCGTCCAGACCGGCTCTGGTGTCCACCCAGCGTCCTGTCCAGTGGGTACCAGGGTCCTCTTTAAAGTTGGTAAAGCGTGGCCGAGGCGTGACGCTGACCACTCACCCTATTTAGTTGCAGAGGTTGAGAATGACTAGGAGCCATACCGCCTCTCACCCCAAGTGTCTCCATGGTGCGTTTTACTCTTTATCTGTTTCACACTAACTTTTTTTCATACTCCGGAAATTTGTCAAGTATAAACACGTCTTTTATTTCAATTTTATTTAGAAGATAAAACTGTATTTTGACGTTGCATGCAGCCAACAGAAAACACTTCTTTGAGGCAGGAAGTGCTTTCGATAACTGTACGTAATTCTTGAACTTGTTATACGACGGACGTTTTGGTTCTTCTTGTATTTCTTGTTGCACACACTACAACTGACTTCATCATTGTTTCCGATTTCGATAGTAGGCCTTCGTTTCGTCTCTATTGTCAAATTCACATATTAATGTTGTTATTATTATTATTAATATAATCATCCATGTTATTTATTAATTACATTCAACTCAAATTTATATGTATTTTCCCCTTTTTTCTCCTCTACTCATTATTGATTAACTTTGTGTTTTAATTCTCTTATTCAGTACCTTCTTTGTTTTATATATTCTTCTTCTTCTTTTAATTCGAATGACTTAATTTATTTGAATAATTATTACAAATATATGTATTCCGTATTTGTTACTTTTACTCTCTTACTCTCTTGCGTTGCATCTGTGATTCTAATTGTTGACGCAGTGCGCTGATAATAATAAAGAATTGTACTCAATTATTTCTTCTTCACAGTATAGCGTGACAGAAGAACTATTGGGCCCGTCCATCCACGCCTGTTTGTCGTGTTTTTTAACAGCGGGACTGGAGCCCGTTGTCGCGGAGTAATACGATTCGAGAATTCCCCTGCTCTGACCCATTGTTACTTAAGAACGGCCCGGAATCAAGTTAGTGCAAGAATGACGTCAAAGAAGAATTCTTTATCACATTAGTGCAGCAATGACCTAATGATGTGACCTGATGATTACGTTCCGAATTTCAGTGTGCAACAAAGAATACACCTTTACAATCTTCAACATGAAGCACACTTTGCCTTCTGACTATTATCACTGGCAATGGCTGTGTATTTAATATAAAAAATGTATCTATTAGCTTCGACATGTATCGCTCTTCGTATGTAACAGCTTAAGAACAGCTGAATCTGACCCTTTAAAATATTGCTGTAGTCTGTCACCGCGCATCCACTTTTCGCTAGAAGGGAACAACATTAACGGATACGTCACATGACCGCATTTCTGCAGACGGACGTAATCTTGAAACCACGTGGCGGAATTATCGATACATCCCACCCCATTCGAAAGCCACTGATCGCACACAACTGTGACGTCACCGGCGACATTTGCAAAAGTTACGGGCTATATTTTCATCGAACATACAAACTCCCATAACTACGTATACTTAAAGAGACATCGTTCACAAAGAAATAATCCGGGATTAATAACGGAGCCAATGTTCCAGATCCTCCCATAACTACGTATACTTAAAGAGATATCGTTCACAAAGAAACAATCCGGGAGTAATAACGGAGCCAATGTTCCAGATATTGTTTTATTATCCGCGCCCTTTGTCGTAGTTCTCGTTGTCAGTGGCTGTGTTTGTACTGAGCATTGTTCTGTTTCTATTTGTTTATACAGACATTTCGTGTTATTTGTTACACTTCTGTTTCCTTTACGGCTTTGTTGCTGCACAGAATCGCTTCAATAATTTAATTATTATTACTGACGAGAACACAAAATAACACACCATACTGAGAAGACCAAGTAGTCGGATTCTGAGACAGACTTGCCGCGAGGAAGAATTTATCTGGAGATGCAAGTGGATTAGAACGAGTCTAATAAAATAGCTTACAGCTTACCCCAAGGAAACAATAACAGCTCATAAATTCACTCTAAGAAAGTGAAACGAAACAAGAATATCCTCAGTGTAATAATTCTGATGTTTTCCCAGTACAGTAAAAACTGAGATACGTTAAAATTCCTCAATTATTTTACCATTGCACAAGCCAATAATTGTGATGCGCCTGTTTATACTGCAAAGCTCCTAGAGTCAGCCGTGTGCCCTAACGCCTCTCCTTGAGTACGTCGGAAAGCCTGTAATGTCCCCCTTTATTCACAGTCTGCTCTGTGGTTGTTATCAGTTTCCCCTCTTATGAAAGCATCATAAATATTTGCATATAGGCAAAGGTTACTTTATCCTTCGGAACCCATGAGCTCTGTTAACAGCCACGAGCATAATTCGTCGCTTGAGCTGCAACGTGACGGTTAAGGATCGTCGAATTTTATTAGCGACCTGTGTGACGTCACATGATTTGCGTGTTGGATTTAAAACTTTTCAAATATCACAGATTGCAACGTGATGCACGCAAATTGAAACTCAAAATGGAGGAACTGGGGACGCCATGTTTACATTGTTGCGCCCCCCCCCCTCCAAGAAATGAAGGAAGCTGAGACTAAAAAAGAGCTCCAGAATAAAAGTTTCATTCCTTAAGTCTTTTCTTTTTATTCCTAAAAGAGACGAACACGAAGAGCTACTTTCCTTCCATCTCTTTTCAAAATTAAAATCCCTTTGGTCGACAGTTTTTAAGTAACTAGAATGAACGCCCATTTCTGGGGAGTTGTGAATTTAGGATGGGACGGTCTGGGTAATTACAATGGTCGAGACAGAAGCACCAAGGGCAAGGAGAAAGGAAGGAAGGAAGTTGCAGGAGAAAATGAAAACTTAAGTGAACTTAACATACAGCGTCTTACATAACTTCCTGTGCTTTAGCCAGTAATCCAGCAAATTAAAAAATCCGCAGCAATCAGACTTCAAAGTAACACCAGGAGGTTCGGAAAAGCTAAACCGAATTGTCGATGTTCTTGTACGCAAACTTCTATCAAATAATTTCCAGACCGTCAACATAAATATGCTTCTTCAGAGGAAATATTTCTACCAAAATTGGTAGACGGTTCTCTTTACTTTATACAATAATTCTAAGTAAAGCATCACACACACACACACACACACACACACACATATATATATATATATATACGGAAGATAGGCAGACACGAGGTGACTGACGATACACGTTAAAAATTTTACCACTGTACGTCGTTAGAGTTCTTCAGTTTTGAAACCTGGACAAAAGAGTCACGTAAAGTAAGCGATAGAAGTAGGCTGAAAACTCTTTAATTTGACCCTACACATAAAAAGACGCGGGGTTCATAAGAGGAAGGGTCCACACATTTTTAAAATTCGATTATATCTTATTAGACGAAGTAATGAGAAGCACGAAATGTAAAGCGAAATTTGTGTACCAAAAAACTGTGGTACATTTAGTATTTAAAAATGTTGTTTATTTTTCTCAACGGCGCCATGTTTGCGAAGTCATTTTTTCCACGCTAGATTGTAATATTTCCTTCTCTTCTTTAATGTGGTAATTTAATGAATGCAATCACATTCAACGTAAACTTATTATGGCACGCCTTTTGAAATATAATAACATGAACACTGTAAATTTTAGTTTAATATCCAATTAGAAAGGTATCACTTGTCTGCCGAAATAAGAACGTAATTCTTAATAAAAGTAAAATATTTGTTATGAAACATTATATTTAGTTTAGTGCAAAACCTCTGCGATCTGTTGACATAAGTATGAATCCAGCGCGTCTTAATTTCCCACTGGCGAATGAATAAGGGAAGTTTGGCCAAAACAGAGTCTAGTACCTTTTTAACAACTGCGTATTCTGAAGAATGTTTTACATTTACATCAACAACAGCACTTCCTCCTTTAGAACATCGTCTGCAGAGCTCGCTTATCATAGCAGTCCTCCACTATTGTAAGCAGTTAACAGTTTTTTTAATCACTGTTATGATGTCCTGCTACAGTTTGATTATTGGTGGTTTTGTAACTCTGGAGAGTGGCAAAAGTCTTGAAGAAAATAACGACCATTTGTTTCGGTCCCTATAGAGCAGTGGTATTCAACCTGGGTTACGCGTACCCCCAGGGGTACGCAAGGACTTCTTAGGGGGTACGAGAAAATTTAAAAACATATATATTATTTTATGATAAACACTGAATAATCAGTAATGTAATTTATTTAATTTATTTTAGATGTAGATTATATACTATGTATAATTTGAATTATACACCAACAACTTTGGGGGGTACAAAGTTGAAGAGAAATTATATTTGGGGGTACGCGAACAGAAAAGGCTGAATGCCACTGCTATAGAGGAGGATGAATGTCTGCAATAGATTGTAAGTGACGTTAAAACTTCCATTTCACAGCACAAGAGCAGATCTATCGCCTCAGGACAGCGATAAGATAACAGGGGCCTGTGCGGAATCGTGACGGCCTATTGGACATTCCATTAACATGCCATGTGTTCTTTACTCGTTGTGCGTTGTCATGGTAACGACAGACGGTCACGCAAAACTTACGGGCCTACGGACAGAATTCTTTTGGTTACGAGACATCAGATAGTCTCTCACAGTAAAGCCTTTGTCTCTGCTAAGAAAGCAATGAAATTCACTCAGCAACTTGATTTATATGTCACTGCCGCTTTCACCGTGATCTGACGTAACTAAATAAACTTCAATAGAAATATATTTTGAATAATCGCTTTTGTTTTTCTGCGGTACAGAAGCGACTTGGTGGAGAGACCATGTAAGTACAGGAGTTTCAAAAGTCTAGAAATATCCAGATCGGTTCCCCGCCATTTACCGAGTCGTGCAATTAATCTTAATTAATTAGTTTCCCCTTTTTTGCGTCCCACCACAACGAAACTCTCCAGGGGATTTGCCTGCGGCTGTGGCCATGGGAATTAGGGAGCAAAACTAAAAGTTTCTCTTCCAGAAGCTACGAGGTTTCTGGCTAACGAAAAGCATTTCGTTCGCGATCTTCCTGGTGTTAAAAAATGCTTAGTTAGTTAGGTGCCAGAAGTGGGGGAGGGGGTTGACGGCTGCAGCGCGCCCTGCGAGGAAGTCACAGAGCGTCTGTCTGAATCACAATCTCGCATTTTAGACACCAAAAAAGTGTGAATAAATAAAGGGCTGGATTGAAGGGTTAGAAGAATTAAATAACGAACGGATGAATGGAATAAAACTAAGAATAGGTGAATGGTTTGGATCGCGTATGAATGTGCGTGTGAAGAGACGAATTATACAGCTCGTCTGCGGACTTACGACACATCTAATCTGAAGTTATTTTCAGTGCTTTATTTTGCGAGATGGTATCATGTATCTGTTGTTCGAGTATTAATTTATCTGAATTACGTGGTAAGTGGTCACGAATCGTTCCGTTTCATTTTACCTCTTATCACGCTATGTGATAAGAGGTAAAATGATTTTATTGGCCATTAAATGGGGTGACGTTAAGAGAACTCGGGTTTTATAATTTAGTAGAGGACGTGCCTGGGTAAATATTAATTACTTTCATTAAACACTTTAACTGAAATCGGAATGTGGATCATTCAAACCATGATAATTACCGTCTTTTTACTCGTATAATCCTCATATAAAGTTACTGCCAACGTTCTGTAAAGCTCTATTCATTTCCCACGCTATTATGAAAATCATCTTGCCAAAATTCCTTTCAAGAACATTTTCACAATTTGAGAATTATGAGTCCTTAACATCTGTAAGTCATTAATTATTTAAAGGCACTCCAAAGATTATTTAAGGGACGTATAAATCCACTCCCGGGTTAGCAAATCCTCCAGTTCAGATTCGAACCTTCGACCTCCCAAACACCAACAATAATTGTCAACCACTTTACCGCAACATTCCATAAAATCCCGTTGAATTGGAACGGCTGATGCGTCAAGTGAGGTCTATTTATTCACAACTGCTAGTATCAGATATGGTGTAACGGTACGGGAGACGAAACGGGCATTAAATATGATGTTAATTTCTGAGCTTTTGCTTTGTGTTTTATTTCCCAAGCGGAATGCCTCCCCTCGACTCCACTATTTTATGTACTGCTATATTGAAATTACGTAGAAAAACAGCTGCAGCAGAGCGGTCCAAGACGCGATAATTAAATATAGACTACCAGCCTACTCGGCCGTAAACTTAGAACATAGCCGTAAATATGATATAACGGCTTTAAAAGTTTTAAAAACTAATTAAAATACACAAGAATTCTGCGATACTTCAATTAAACTACTTTACCGACTACACAGTATACTACAACCAAGGCCAGTGGGTCCCTATCCTAACGTAAATACTATTACGTGCTTTTATTCAGAAAACGTGAACAGTGGTCTTTTCGTAATGGGGGGGGGGGTTAAACCTAAATAATTGGGCCTATGGCTTTACAAAAATTGAATACTACGATTAATGCTAGATGCAAAAGCTTACGGAGGTCAACAACACGATGCTCAAGAGAGGAAGAAACATGCGAACGCAGAAAATAGCGTATGAGAAACTGCATGTCTTCTGGGTTATTGTGAGGGCGATACCCTGATGACGGAAGCAGCAGATACCACTGGAAACTTTGGAAATCCTCTACCAACCACACGGTGCTACAACCCAGAAGACAGTCATCTTCAGAACCTAAAATCTCACTTCGTGTTTTATAGTCTACGCCAAATAGGATTAATATCAATTAATGGGATAAATTTAACTCCTATGGTGACACGAAAAGTTCGAAGATTGATTTTAAGTATAAAAAGTAGTGAAGTAATGTCAGATCTTGACATTCTGCCAGTTAACAAATCTTACAAAACGATGCAACTGAATGCTAATTTTGTTTAAAGCAAAAAAACAATATGGTTGCTGAATGAAATCCAACCTTCATTTCCATGCTGATAACCAAAGTATCATCATAGCTAGACATGTGTTGTTGTACGAATATACACTTTCATAAAAGTCCGGTTGAAATATTTTTTACGTTCTTTTTAACAATTACAATCATGGCGACCATACAAAAATACAACGTTACATCTCAAAATTATAAAGTAGTAGTCACAATCTGAACAATCCGCCTGAATCCGGAAGCATCGAAGTTCCTGGAAGCAAACACCTCCAGCAGCGCAATAACTTGTTGGTTTTTGCTAGTCAGTCCGTAAATCACTTTAAAATTTCTCTGTTGTTTCGCAAATCTTTTATGTGCTGTTACCACGAAAACTGCAACAAGCCCGGTCCGATGCAACAAAGCTGATCTCTCTGCACGGAAAACGTGTTTCTGCCTCAATGTCTGTCTGTATGTTGCTGTTATTCATCCCTGACGCGACGAGTCACGTGCTGTGACGTGCAGCTACGCAGAAATGTACATCCTTGCCCTGCCCCAGCCACACAGTAAGTACCTGCGTTTAGGCAACACGCGACACACTTTTGCCAGAGAAGTTGCCGCACAACGACGGCGAAGCGGGCGGCGACAAAGCGACAGACGTTGATGCAGGAATTAAAGAGTACAAAACAGAGGGACATTAAAGGAATGGAGAAAACTACACAATGAGACACAGTACCTGGAACCAAACCGTGTTATTTTACCTACGTCACTATCTCGTGGGTAGAATAAAGCAAAGTCTTATACTACGTAAACCATAAACGTTACGGCCATACGAACTGAAGGGAAATGATTTTGGAAAAACAGTATATGGGCCCTTATGTACTAACTTTCCTAACCCCTCTTATACCCTTGCTTTTACTTCAAACGGAGGTCGAACGCGCAGATTTGCCCCGCCTTATAATTTATACTCTTCAGCAAATTTAATTATAATAACAGGTACAAGGAAGATATTGGCAGAACATGTCAAGATAAGACGACTTTTGGGATTAAGACGTGTCTTAAAATAATGTAGGAGGTAGTGAACTCGATTCATCTTCATCAGGAAGGCGTCAACTGTCAAAGTGTTGTGAACACGGTAATGAACATTCGGGTTCCATAATGAAAGAAGCTAAGTGACTATCATAATCGAATGAATAAATATTCGCGATGAATTAAATATCCACTCAAATACCAATAGCGCATGCGCTATTTTCACGACCTTGCATTTAATACCTACAGATCGTAATGAAATTGCGTTCTAAATCTCGTAATTTATCCTACAAGCAAAAAGTCACGGATCTCAACATACTGGTCACATGCACTGTATTCGCAGTTCTGTATAATCAGAACCATAATCATAGACTTTATCATCAGTCATGAATTAATCTTCACTTTCAATATATCAGCAAAATAATTCTTCGCTATATATAGTACTGTTTTCAGTTTCATCAGCTGCATACAAACAAAATCAGCACGCGCTCTTTGAAAAGTCGTGACAGAACGAGCAAACATCAACATGAGACAGAATGCGTTCGCTGTGTTTAACCGCGCACTACTAGCCAGTCTATGTGAGCCTGACAACAAGTACTTAGGATTATAATGAGCACTGGTTGCAAAAGGCTGATCCACGAGCAGAATACATTTAACGTTCTGTTCTTTGGAGCTTAACCACAGCTCTGTACCACTTAGCACTCACTTGATGTACTATAATAACCATTTGGTACAACCGAATTGGACATCGTCAAATTCTCTAAGAACGGCCAATCACAGTAACACTGTCGTTTCCATGGTTAGTTCCTCGTTTCCAAGGCTCTTATTTGTTCCACAAGAACTTTAGTTCACCTCAAAAGCTACTCAACAAGTCTGAACAGATTTTGCAAATCTACAGACCACCACAGTGGCATTTACTGACGAGACTCTATTTAACCAACTCCGTGGTTCGGATAGATTTCAAGTGTTTGAGAATTGGGTGTTGAGGAGGATATTTGGGCCTAGGAGAGAAGACGATGGGACATGGAGAAAACTGCATAATGACGAACTTAAAAAGTAGTACTTTTCTCCCAATATTGTCAGGGTGATTAAGTCGAGAAGAATGAGATGGGCGGGGCATGTAGCGCGCATGGATGGGACAAGAGGTGTGCACCGGGTATTAGTTGGGAAGCCTGAGGGGAAGAGACCGCTGGGGAGACCTAGACGTAGATGGGAGGATAATGTCAGGCGGGATCTATGGGAGATAGGAGTCGTAGGAAACTGGATTTTTTTGGCCCAGGATCAGGGTCCGGTGGAGGGCTTCGGTTAATTCGGTGATGAACCTTCGGGTTCGGTAAGCCATCTAGTTAGTTAGTGTATCAGAAGTTTCTTCTTCAGACGCTGATAGTCAGTTACCTGCAAGATGTTATCTGAATTTAATGAAATCCGAAGATTCAATGCCCACCAGAGCAAAATACTGTGGATACAAATGAGTTCAGGAGATGCGCTCGAACTAATGTTTTTTACTGAACAATCAGCTTACAAGGGGGGACTCACAGTAAGAGACTGAGCACTACTGCGCAAGGCAACAGCTAAAATGTTTTACATTTCGTGGTTTTACAAAACGGAGAACATAACTGATTTTGACTTACAAAATAAGAACCAAATCACTTGCAAAAGCGTTACGACTGAATTGACTGTAACAAAGCAAGAAACACTTTAACAATGACTTATATCCACTGACGTGTTGGGAGGAAGAGGAGGAGGGAGACATGGAGGAACTGTGCCAAGTTCTTCAGTTACGAATGTTTGTAAGCCCAGTAAGAGGAAACTGCAAGACAATTTCGCAAACTACTTTACGACACTAAGAACGACGTTCCTGTCCTGACGCGACGGTGGACTGCATCGGACTCTCAAACCAGTAACCATTATTTTTCGTCTAACCACTTTTCGGATATTCAAGGCGTCCATTTTACGCGTCGAGAGGCCTGGATGTTTATCATGACGTCTCATTAAGACAAATATAAACGGAATGTACTGATTTAGACAAGTAGGTTGTGAAGATGTCAATTGTGGATGGCTGTCTTCTTGGTTGTAGCGCCGTGTAGTTCGGTAGACGTTTACCGACGTTTCAGAAGTTATATCTGCTCCCATCATCAGGGCTATCGCAGCAAGGACCTCTGAAACGTTAGTAAACTTCTGCCACACTTCACGGCGCTACAACCCGCAAGACTGCCATCTTCAGATTCACCGCCGTGAAAACATTAAATCCTACGATATGAAATACAGTGAACTGATTTAGACAAATAAACTGTTACTACGTTGTAACATTACACTTCAAATAAACACTGGATTTAAAAACAACAAGAGGACTGCTTAGGGAAAGCTTTGTATCAGAGAGCCTTCGGGAGTTGAGTAGCCCGGCCCCAAGTCTGAGCAGACAATCTCGAAACTGCTGCGAGCCCTAGTCGTAATTTTGTGGCTGTATGAAGCATTCGAGTGTAAACTTCCTTCCCCCTTGCCAGACTCTGCTACATCTCTTACTGAGAAGATAGTTTTCCCAATAATGTCTGCGTATTGGCCGTGGAAACCGTTAGACCATTAGACTTGAGACATTATGACTTAGTAAGTTCTCTTTAGAATTACTCTCCCTCTCGTTTTGTAATTAAGTGAAATATTATTTGATTTTTGCCCAGGAGCAGAATGTCTACAGCAAGGAAAGTAACTTCTGCAAGTAGAAGTTCAGCAATATTGAGCCTTAATAATAATTATTACTTCAGTTAGTAATATTAATGCTAGAGGGCAGCAACTTCCATTTCAATAAATTACTGACTTCCTCTTCCTAACCCCTGTTTAACAAACTGGCCGACTTGTAACTGATTAGACTTTCTGTTTAATTCTGAAATATAGTTGTTGTGTATTCTCAGTTATGATTGCTTGGTGCGTGCGTGAGCATCGAACACTTCTTTTCTGGACAATAATACTCTGTTAACAAATACATGACCTGCAGTTTGTCGGACGACCATTTTCATGAGTGCACAGGAAAAGTATACAAATCTCTCAAACCTGTTAACTAAGTGGTTCTGTACCTGTAGGGCACTCACCATAAGAATGTCTATTCGAATTCCAAAAGTCATCAAAACATTAGCACCCCAACTGGTAACACGAGATAAGTCTCAAGTCATCACGTGGGCATCTGGGTTGTGACCCGTGCGGACTTGTAGCTGGGTACAAAGGTTTCGGATGAATGTGCTGTCTCCATCCTCAGAAAGTCCTAAGCTGGAGGTGCCATGATCCTCGAAGAAACCGGTGTCCAGCTTAAGTTGTCACAACCGAGAAGACCACCACTAACTTCTTCATCGCGAAGAGAACTCAAAATCTCTCAATTTTAACATTCACATTATTTTACATCAGCAACATTATCATTATTACTATTATTGGGTTTAAGAATGTTTTTTGTGGTTTCATTCTATAATTGTTTACTTAAACTTATTATGACTACAACGTAAACTTTGCAACTCATGCGAACTACATTCAGTGTGTAATTTAGAATTAAACATAATTAAATAATAACTTCGTAGCAGAGGAAACAAAAACTTTTAAGACCGCTAGGCCGCCACTTGACAAAATCCTGAGCCAGTTCCATCCACTTCGTCAAATTCTGTCGGAATTCACGACATCTTACGTGAAGCCGCTTAACTTAACCGCTCATATTCTGTTTGCATTTATTATCTACATAATCTGCCACGAAGAATACATAACGGATGTACTATCTGTTTTCAAAACACTTAATCACCTTATTACTTTTATATACCAAAAAATCTGCTGTGAATAAATCTAATGGATCGTTGCACTCTGGCTACAGATCCATAATCCAACATTTTAGACTTCGAACTTCAGATAATTCTACGCACGTCGGCCACAAAACTGGATAATTATTATATGTAATTATATATTTCATAATATATAATGACACGTGCATACTTTAATACAGGCTCTTCATTATAAATAATTCATATCCTCATAAACTGAAATTGTCATACGGAAAAATATCGTACCATAAATATGGATAGTCGTAATATTTAGGAGTTAGGAATGCCTTCATTTTCAGTTTTACAAATTATTATCAAACAATTGAATTACACCACAATCTGAACGCAATCAGTAATGCTACATTAAAAAATTGAATTTACCACCCGTTTCCAGTGAACCACAACTTCGACCCTGTAACCAATGGAATCCATCCTTGTAAATAATTCCGACTCTAAACATACCATTTCAGTATCCAAACATAACGTCTGCGGCTGATCAAATACCAGGCTGCATTTTAGCACATGGGGAAAAACAAACTTTTTTCCATAACCATTTCCAGCAAAATAAAAAAAGTGTTCAAACAGTCAAAAGCCAATCACAATTGAATCGAAAATAACATAAAGCCGTTATCAAAACTGTAGCGTTCAAATTCTCCAAACTGCTGTATCATATTCCGAGCATAAGTTATAAAGTGAGATCGCTTTACTCGAATTCTGGGTCCATTTGTTATTACTCGCACCCAAAAAAACGGGTTTAAATCTCGGCTCAGTTATTTGATTTCCACATCTCCCCGGTCCCTACTCACTAACGCCAAAAACCATGAAATAGTCTTCGTCTTCACAACCTGTTAGTCCCTTATCAGCATAATGAAATTTCTGCGTCTTTGGAAATCGAAAGCTCATTACAGTGTTAGCAACAGCTCGCCGCTGGACGAAGTTCTAACTCGTCTAATCATGCAAAAACCTTCATCTCTAATTCATTAAATTGTATCGCAATTAATATTATCCTCCATCTAATCTCAGGATTATTCTGAAGTGGTTTCATCACTTCAACTTTTCTGACTCCTCTCTCATACGCCCAACGTGTCTCATGCTTCTGATTTAATACTGCTGGAATACTGGAAAGTTCCTGAGCACTGAGGGTCCCAACTTTTCGTTGGCTTTGATCTATAGACATTCGGTAGGACTCCTTGCACGAGGGATCGGCCCGTCGCAAGGCCTCTACCTATACACAGGACAGCACCACACAGAAAAACATCCATAGCTTGAGTGGGATTCGAACCCACGGTCCCAGCGACCAAACGGCACGTGGCCCGTGCCTCAGACCGCGCGGCCACTGCAGACCCTCTGATTTAATAATGTTAGCAATATTGATTGAAGTGTATAAATGTTTAGACTCTCCGTATTATGTAGTTTTATTTTTAGATCTCTTACTACTGAATCTCTTATACCAAGTTTCACACCCATACAAAACAACGGGATGTTTTACAGGCAAATTATACCGTCAGAACAATCTCCAGTTAGTTGTGAGCCCTTTTACCGGTAATAAAATAGCTTCCGAGACGGTAGCACTCCTTCGTATTTGAAAGGACCTGGAGACAAATCTCTGTCCGATATCGACTATCCTGACTAAGGACTTTAGTGGTCTTCCTCAATCCTTCCAGTCCAACACCATGTATGAAGCCAAAACCACTTACTTCCAAACCCATTCCAATTTATCCTTTGTTACCGATCCAACGCTACGAAGTCTGAGCTACGGACACTGTCGTCGAATTAACCACACGTACATAAAAATTTATTTGTCCGAAATTCACTTTATAAATTTTGGGCTATATTTCGTTTTAATAAACTTTAAAGTTCTCCTTCAGGCACCACATACTTGATTATATTGAGTTTATTAATTAAGTCATTAAGTCACTGTGTTACGTTAAAAGCTGTGCATTTGCCCACTTAGAATATTTATGGTTTCCATATAATTTTCAGAGGAAACAACAATTAATCCTTTAAAGTCACTAAGCGACTGACCCCTGTAATGGAGATTCATTCTGTGCAAACGGATAAAATCAAGTATAATGCACGTCGTCGCTTTATATATACGTTATATATATTTTTTAAACTGGAGACTTCTATTTCAATGTTTTCTTGCTTGAAATTTTCGGATTAAACGCTTAAGTTTTACACTTGCTTCGTGTACAATAAATTCAACACTGACTATCTTATTAAAATTATACCATTCGCTAACAGTAGCATGTCCTAATTAGTTTTAGTTTAGTTTATCAAGATTATATTTACATTTTTTCAAGAGCTCGTAGAAATAAATATTGAACAGACTTCGTTTTGCACAAATGTGTTACACCTTAATCTATTACGATTACATTTCTGCGTTTTTAAATTAAGATTACAATTTTTGTATTTTGGTAAAAGGCGTTATATTTTTTGTCGCAATATGTTAGATAACCTCTCTTCTAAAAAATTTGTCTTAATATAAATTTGTCAAAACTTTCGAAAGTTTGTTCAGGGGCTACAAAGCTAAAAATTATCCAAAATTTGTTTCTTCCCTTCTCCCATGACGTATTTTATTGCACATATGTTATCCAAGCAGGATAGGTTTAGCTGAAATCCATTTTGTACTACCAGCATTGATGAATCTGGAATACTATGAAGTCATTCATGTATAACCCGTTATTTGGGATGCTTATGATCTGTATACTTTTCTCTGCCATTCCTGTCTCCATTTTAAACCAGGTATCAACGAGGCTTCGAGTCGTGTTTTCGATATTTGCAATTTCTTTACAACGCAAAAGCATTTGTTTCGGTAACATTCCTCCATACTTAAATAGCAATAAACTCAAATAATCAAGGCCAGCAGAATTTATGTTCCCTAATTTTTAAACCCCCTTCAATTTTTCTCTCCTGAAGATAATCGCTTTGTCTAGCTTAATTTATTTAACATTTAATTCCACTTGCGCAATTTAGTACCGGTTATGGCAAAAATCTTCACAAAAGTCCGAACGTTGTTCATTTTAACATTATTTATTTACACTTAATCCTTTTGTGTTGCTTTTAAGACTCTTATAACTTCACGAGCAACTTTCATTTCACTGTTCCTTATAAATCTCTCCCTTGATTTATAATAAGCTTCTTTACGTACTTCTTAGCAATATTCCTTTAATTTTACAGTTCAGTTCTACTTCAACTGTTCTAATTTTATATAATTTACGTAAGATTTGGTTTTATGCCTTACTTATATATTCCAGATCGTTAATACTTTCCTCATTAGTCCTACATTTTTGTTGCCTTTTACAACTGTTTCATTTGCAGCCTTTTTTTTAAGCGCGTTCGCAAACCTATCGAGGGTCTATTAAAATCCCTCCGTCCGTCTGTCCGTCACTCTAAGCCCATAACCATCTGAGGGTGGCTGAACAGATTTCATAAAATTTTATACTGGGACCACCCTCCAATGAAAGTAAAAAATCCTGCAACTGTATCGAAATGTGAACATGTAGATCTACACAAATTTCTGCGCTCGGAACCAACTATGAGCAAACCAAAATTCTACTTACGTTACCATGGTTACAGCGGTTTCTTCTTTCCTACGTCAGGGGTTAAAGTTCAAATACTGCTTCGTTCTTATACGGCCAGAATAGGTAAGATGATAATATTAAAATGAATCGTAAGGAAACGAGATTTGAGAGTGTGAACTGAGGTTGTCTTGTTAAGCATTGAGACCGGAGACGAGCTTCTATGACTACGGTAATGAAACTTTTGATTCCATAAAAGGCGAGGTACATTTACTGTTGTGAGTGATTATCAGAATGCGAAGAAGAATTATGCTTTGCACTAGTCTTATGTACTATTCCATAATGTTCCTCGTCATACTGACAAAAACCAAATATTTTCAGTTACGATGTCCCCCCCCCCACAATAAAAAATTAAACAATTGCACTGCAATTTCAAGCTGCCGTGGTTTACGTAACCAAACAGCCTTGCTGATATGCAAAATAATCCAATGTTATCTAATTCAAAATTCCTTTTCATCTTAAGTGGTTAATCAGTTCGTATAATTTTTCACAATATTAGCATGGAACTCGATCAATAAAAATAAAGGGATAATTGGAAAACCAGTTAAAACGTAACAAGTTACTTCATATTCATGTTGTCACGTATCGGAGTGGAAAATTCAAAAACTAATTACAGGTGTGTTGTTCCTGCGTGTGTTTGTGACAGAAATGCAATTTTATACCCTCAAAATCTTCACAGTGGTTACATATCTTACTTTTAATTCGTAATCTACCCGGTTCGATTCCCGGATACCGACAGAATATCCCAGCTAATGTATATCGTGATTTCTCGTAGCTTTTCTAAGTGAATATCGACATAATAGCCTAACCTGTAATAGACCACAGGGACTTCTCTGATCCACGTTGTCACAAAAAGACGACAACTACACGAAAAGAATTTTTCTAAATTCTGATAAAAATATTTCTTAATTGTATTATGCACAGCGATTGTTTCAAGTAGCCAACAAAAGAGCGGTAAAACGTATTTATTTGACAATTCATAATTGTTACTAAATATCATTACGGTGGTAAAATAAAAGTGGTTGAGATGGGCGAAACATACAGCACGCAGATAAGGATAAAAAGATCTCAATCTCAATGGAATACACCTCATGGGGGACCTAGGCGTAGACGGGGGATAATATTAAAATGGCTATTGAGGAAACGAGATTGTAGGGTGTGTACACTTTGATCTGACTCAGAACCGGGTCCTGAGGTGCGGTCTTTTGTGAACACGATAATGAACCTTCACATTTCGTACGTAGAATGGAATTTATTGACTAGTGGAACAACTATCAGATTCTAAATATAGACCTGTCTATAAATTTAACTAGTTCCACTCTTCGGGCTTGACATTTTACAAAAATAATTATATACAAGCGTCTCAAAGGATGACGTTTGTTGCAGACCGTACCTTAAAACCATCAGCATCACCCAGAAGAAGACACTCACCTGGAACGAAACAGAATTTCTCGGTTAAAACGGACACGAAAAACAAAGGAATGTCAAAGTTAAGCCAACGTAAACAACGTGTTTTAATGTATACAATGACGAGTCAACTTTGAGAAAATGGCAATGTGTAATTTAAATTGCGAAAAATTAAGCATAATTTCGGTCGTGGCCCATTTTGATATTCTCCACTGACATTCGCCTGAAAAATACCGAGGGAAATTATGAAACCCATGGTTAAAATAGTTGGCAGCACTGTCCAGATCTGAAGCAGAGACAATTCTACGGCGTTACGGCCTCCGTCTCTCTCACACGCAAGTCCATTCACCCCATGAAATACGGTATAATAGCGAATCTAAACGTAGCAGATATTAATTGCACTAAACTAGGAGGAAGCGAAGGTTCAACGTGCATAATAACGGAATTAGCATGCAATCAATCTTCGACCAGCATTACCTCTTTCTACATGAGCCCCTACAAGGATTGACCTGTTCTCGAACCTCTGTCCGTCTGTATTACGAGCTACATGCTTGCTAGTGTATAAACAATACCACACGAGCAAAACCAAATGCAGAACACTGGTTATCCGGAATGTTTTTAGTTTATTTTGTAACCAAATATTTGCTTCGTTTACAATTCAATTACCATTCGCATGTTTATATTTGTAGCAACTTTTGATAGGCTTGTACCGAAGTCAAAAGAAATCACAAATGCACAAGGAATTATTGAGAGAAAACAAATACAAACGAGTAAAGTTAAGAACAGGGTTCTGAGTTTGAACCTAAAGTACAAAAGTATCAGCAGGATTGATACAATGGCAGCAAGAAGATATTCACAGGGTGATCAAAAATTAGATTCAAAAATATAAATACATAAACATGTGTACGAAAAGCAATCTGGTCATTACTCAAAAATGTGATGTCGCCTGAAACAATTATTCCGTTATAAAACATCATTGCTCAACTTTCTTTCGTGGTAATTACCATCCATCCGCCACCATATTTAATGCTTCAAGGTCACAGCAAAATCTTACAACGTTGAAACACGAACAGCGGGGCCCAGACGAGTGAAAGCAGCTCAGACCTCTCAGCGTATCAACGCCGTAATTTGACTTTAGGGGTGGGGAGGGGAGTCCACCCGTAGCCTCGCCGCATGCAATTTTTTAACAGATACATTTGCCACTGTTGCTGTGGAGGAGCGTCATCCGGGCTGCTCGCCCATCTCGCCGCTTCCGCGGGTCGTTTCTGGATGATGACGGCCACTTTTTGAGCTTCAAAATGTCACGGAAGTAAATAAGATAATGAGTGAATAAAATGTTTTCTTAGTAAGTAACAGACATATCTTCAGCTTACAAAATGTATACACGTCTTTATTCTGCATTTTCTTTGGAAATATTGCTGTTTGCCTACTTCTATTCTGTGCTCTCGCATTTCTCTTTAACGCATTGCTTTCTAAATAACCCTTCATGGGTGTCCCTGTCAGACTCTCCGGATGCTGCTTGGCTCTACGTTTTCTGCAAGGTGTCTGTGCACCAACCGTAGGTAATGGGTCAACCTTGACCGCCATTTCCCCAAACGCATAACCTCAAACGAGAAGCGTGTTGCCGTGAACTAGCACATATTTATTCATGACCATCTACGCTGTTATAATATCAAACTCTCACACGTTATGCACACCCACAAGAAAAATTAATATAATTCAAAGAAAGTTAACTCACCTCCGACATTTCAATGCAAATTATGAGATTACCGGAGCACAAAACAAACACATACAATCTCGGTAACTACACCAGAAACAAATGGCTGACGCTGCTGTATTTCACTGAATGAAGCGCTAGATGTCAGCACAAGCTTCAAGCATCTATATGATACTGTTCGTCACAAAAGTGCCTGATCGGATTTACCCACTGACCGCCATTCTCCCTTCCTTCCCCACTCCAACGAAAGAGGTGTGTTTAGATTTACTTGCACGTGTGCGTAATACTGCAAGAAGCGAGAGTTTAATGACCTACTGGTGCGGAAACCAGGAAGAAGACAAATAGTAGGATTTGTTATTCGTAACCGTATGTAACTTAAATAAAGAAATGAATCAGTTGCAAAATCGTGAACTTAATAAATCCATACTTCAAACCAAGCCAAGCAGTAACATCTGTCGTAAAACTGAACAGGTAATTTCACAAATGTGTTTTTCAATTCAGTTCAATTCAATTCAATTAATTTATTTACGTGTTTGCCAACAGCAAGAAGCCAATAACAGGCAAACACTGATAATACATACAATAATAATGAAATAATAATGAAAAATAGTACACAAACAGATTAACTAAACATATACATGTACATTATTAAATATAACAGCCAAATGCAGGGAGCCCAAAATAGAAACAATATTAACACAAAGCAAAATAAATGAAGAAATATAAATAAAAACAAATAATCCACCTAGGGAACACTAATATAATTGTAAAACGTTAAAGAATATAAAAAACAGAGAACGAAGCTAGATCATCTATCAAGACAACCTATCTAGATCATTTCCCTTATTGAGAACGTGCCCTCAAGGGAGGCGATGTTTATGCTAAATACGTCCAAAGAGTTACATACGTCATTTGCAGCGATGACGCACCTGGCTGAAGGACTATGTCGTAGTGCACTGCTCACACTAAAAGTAGAAAATTCTCTTATTTGCCTCGCCGGCACACGTAAACCAACAGCGTCCATAATGGAATGGCAATTTATTTTACCCTTAAAGACATTAACAAGAAATAACGCATCGAGATGTCGTCGTCTGGAATAAAGTGTTCTAAAATAATAATAACACAACTGCCATAGGTGGAATTATCTAACACCAATTCCGGCAGACAGAGATTGTGAGAAAAATATGAATTTGAGTAAATATAATACATTACCTTCGTTTCATCCTCTTTTTATTAACTGATAAAATATCGCCATTACTCGATATCAGGGGCTGAATCCCTCCATCGAAAAGCATCCGAGGGAGCATAGTTTGGGAACGACGAATGTGTAAATATTTTGTAAACATTGCCTAACAAACCTGAGTCTTCCATCCGGCAGAATATTATCTGACTCCCCGACAGTCGTTCAGAGCAAATGTTAACAGTTTTTTCAGACCACGTCTCTACAAAGTTTCGTTGGCTTAGCCGTTTGTTTCAATGGCCGATTCAATTACGAAGAGCAGGGCGTGTTTATTCTGGCAATGGACTGGATGTAACAGCAATTTAATTCTGTTCGCTCGTAATGGAACACGATAGAGCGTTGTGTTATTTCGGACACAGGGATTGGAAAATTCCCGTAAAGCCACTCAGCCAATGAAGATCCACTATACAATCCCTTGCTCGCCAAGGGCAGCTCCAAGACATGTATTCGAAATTGTCCTTTTCGAATTTCCAACGCAGCGCTAGCCTTCTGTGAGCTGTTTCGTGGTTTTCCGCATTCATTAACATCGATGTCAAGTGATGATTTTAAAAATGACTCATTTCCTTACCTTTTCTCTAGTGTTTATTCCACTTTATTCAATTTCAATCAAACATCTTTCAATAAACCCTATCATTTGGAGTTAACTTTCCTGCGTGCCGGAAACAAAACTTGTTCCATTAACTTATTCTAAATTCTGTCCTGTTTCACCTTCCCAAGTTGTTTATTACGTGGTACATTTAAGAATGATTACGAATAATTAATTGTGAGAGAATTTGTGTCAGATTTAACTACCGTATCATCATTTGACAGAAGACACTGAAGAAAGACTCTAAACTCATCACGAGAGTAGATCTCTTGCCTCAGAATCGAAACAGGAACCTCTAAAACACTATTCAGGAATGCTAACCACTACACTTAAAACTTAAGTGACCTTCTTAACACCAGACAAGGCACTTTGTCTCGAGACCCACGCTACTATTCTCCCGGTTTTCTGTTTCAGCTTCCACTGACGGCATGATTTATTCATTACTGTTGTCTAGGGAACGTAAGAATCGAGCTCCAAATTAAGGCACTGAACACTTCGCAAACCCAGCGCAAATAATAAATCATTCACACGACGAGTGAGCGGTTGAATAAATCAACTGCATTGCTTTGAGGCTCGGTCTGTCGTCTTCAGTGGATCGCTGAGAGACACTGGGGTTTTCAGACTCCACACCCCGTCAACTAAAAAAACCAAGTTTGCCGCTCTCCGTTTCTGGCTCTACATAAAACAACAACAACAACAAAGAAAAGTGAAAAGCTCAAACGCCCATGTGCTTAAACATCAGACAAGTTGGCAAGTTTATTTCGATTGACGTATGGAGGAATGGACGTACAGCTCCATGATTTCTTAACTCCGGCATTGGACCGGAGTTAGTGATCAATTTTACACTGAGACCAAGGGGAATCAATCCCCGATACAGATTTTATTATGAGATGGGAATCAGCAGCTGGCGAAGAGAAAAGTCCTTTTCTCTTATGGGAACTGAATCTATCAGCCAAGTCCCGAACGAATTACTTTAATTACTGAACTATTCCGTTCTATAAGCACAGAAAAGAAAATCAAGAATAATTATTCACCTACACCTGCCATGACACAAACGGCAAGAAGCCAAAGGAGATCCGGGTTCGTTCCCAGGGCAGTCCATGTCTGATCTGTGATGGACAAAGTAACTATCACTGGGACCGCTTCTTCTCCTAGTCCTTTGGTTCGCCCCTGCCAGCATCACATTACTCCGACCCTTCATATCCATTCATTTGTCACCTCTGGGATATACAATGGACCTTCACGCAGCAAAAGCTCCACAGAACATAGCCGCATCTCATTCCAAAGATAAAAATAAATAAGTAACAGTCTCTGTAATTCTGAAATTTGTTCAATAAGAATTACTTAATTGCCTATATGCACAGTATGTTTGAGAATAGGGTACTGAGGAAGATATACATAATTTTTACTATTCACGAGATATTGTAGGTGCGTCATATTGTGATTTTATTTTAAAAATAGTATTAAAATATATTAAAATTGTCCGTCAATCACAATAAATTAATATAAGATAATTAAATGGTTAAAATATTATCCTTTGTTCCGTATCGAGTACTCGATTTACATATGGAACATTCTCGACATGTTTCGGCTTTCATAGAGCCGTCATCAGGTGTATGTTATAAACTCTTAATTCAATTACTAATTTTTAATTTTC
>NW_019060147.1:112735-124512 GCF_000696155.1 Zootermopsis nevadensis | reverse complement strand
GTCATCAGGTCAAAGTGGACTGACATTTCGTTTGTTCACATTTTAACGAACAGCGTGCGTGTGTTTCTGCGCATTCACCAAAGCCCAATAAATTCAAGGTTCTGTCAAGTTCTTTGTTCCTGGTGATAGACGGTCTCCTGGTTGAGACCTGGATTCGTCACGATTCTTTCTCAAGTCGTGAGAAGTCGGACGCTAGGTAACTCGATTTGACAGTCTGCCGTATTTACGAGTTCCCCAAGGGGCTTGCCTCTGCGACAGGGCAAGGACTCTCTCTCTCTGCTCGTGCCAAAGTGTCGAAAGGCGAAATACGAGACACAAACGTCCGTGTTACATTTTCAGGAACCTACGGATTTGTTTATTTCCAAACGTATAACTAAACTGCTTAGGCTATACCCACAAACGAGCCTGCTGGGTAACGAATTGAGTTAAAAAATATCGAATTTTGAAAATTTAGTTTCAAGGCATTCGAAGTTAATTGCCATCAGCATTTTGTCAGCGTCGGGAAACATCAGTGCTTGAAATGAGACCAGACCATGCCGGATACGCAATCAAAAAAAGTACTGAATCACTAAAGGGCGACAAATTAATATAATCTTAACTCCAGTAAATTGCACAGAACCAAAATATCCAATACTCAAAACATGAAGCCTTGGATACATCAAAGGATAATTTAAGAATGAGTTTGTGATATTTCAGATTTTCACGGTGGCCGTGATTTTTTATGGGTTCTTGCGCCCTGATGATGGAGGCAGTGAGCACCTCTGAAACGTCGTTAAACTAACAGACAACAAAGCGCAACAACCCAGAAGACAGCCATCTTCTTAACGCTGCTAAATTCGACAGAACTGCGTTATTATAATAAATTATCGTTATCAAGTTTAATTAATTGTCCGTCCACAAATTAACCCGGCTCATCGAAATACGAAGTTTCCCCGATTCGAATCAAGTACCGCTCCACAAAAACAATAAAATCAACTTAGCTCTTTTTCTTTGTACTTCCTGCTGGCAGCTGGGAAGTGACAGTTGCGTTCAACTGAATAATTGAATGCACTGCAGTGTTGAATCCCCTAATCTGATACTAAAAGTGAATATGACCGAAGTATTTCAGTACATTCTGGTCAGAATTACGACACAACAGTTGCAAGATACGGCCTGCTGTGTATTGCAACCGCTTTCCATAGGCTACTTGCAGGGGTGATCTGCCTAGCTTTAGGGGAGGTTCTATCACTACCAGTAGCAGCTCATGATAATAATAGCAATAATAAACGTCCATTGAAACGTCAGACTATGTTAGAAACAGCAGCATCAACCGACTGCCTGTCTAAACTGTCAGAAACAGCTCACGTAATGATTTTACGTACTGTCTGTAAACAGCGACGGAACTAGTAAGTCTGAGACTTTAACGTCTACTGTTTAAAACACATCACGAGATCTGTCATTCTGCCAACAGCATTAAGAAACTAACCAACAGAATTTATCGACCAGTCCTTCTTGAGAAATAGTACGATCAACATTCAGAATATTCCCTTCCTTTTACGGAACCCCAAAGTCCATACCGTGCTCACAAAATCCCACCAGTGGTTTCTGCCCTGAACCAGAAACGTCCAATTCACATCCTTCATCCGAACCCCAATGAGACATTTCTCGTATTGTCCTCCATTTACTTCTAGATCTTCCGAATGGTCCTTTCCCCTCAGGATTTCCAGCTAAAATTTGGAACACATTTTTTATCTCCCATACGTGCTACGTGTTACGCTCACCTGATCTTCTTTGATTTGATCAGCCTTTAGTGTTTCGTAAAAATTATCGACAAATTATAGAAATCCTTATTATAAAACTACTTTGTTCCTCTTCGGCACAACCTCCCCCAAAGCAACACGTTCTCAGACACCCTCAATTTCTGTTCTTCCATTGATTTTGTACGTTTTCATGTGACAGACAGAAAGACAGCTTTCCCCAGAATTTAGTCTGCTCCCGATTTACTCGCTAATAACAAAAGTCAAAGTACCTACAATGAATTTCTGATATCAGTCTGTCAAATCAGTCTACCAAGAGCTAAGAAAAGGCTGACGTATAATTTGTGAAAACAGTTTGAAGAGGTCTGCCAGTAACTACAAGAGTCATCACACGCAAAAAGCCAAATTTTCGCGACTCTCACTCTGGCAATAATTCTAAAATTTAGCCTACCGTGTAATATCATTGTCAATGTCAGCTATTGTTGGAATATATTGTCAAACAAAAAGTGTCATAAACCGCGCAGAAATAAACTTGGCTAATCCCGACTCGAGGTCCGCCGGCACGCACGAAGTCAGTCCGTACACAAGACGGCCCAAAATTTATGGATCTGCACGGAGAGCGCTAAGAGTCCAGCCATGTGTTCGATTTTTCATTAATCACCAGCTGAGCGTGCGGCTTGCCTCCATCAGACAGCTGAGTCCATATTGCTCGCTGCAAACTAGTCTACAATGCTGTTTAACTGCGAAATGGGATTATCGACATGTCATTTGTCATCAGATGCGAAATATGCTGAAATAACTCCCATTATCAGACACAGAAATCTCTGAGAAATTCCTCCAATTCAAGGCGTGATTTATACTTCTGTGATTAGGCCGATTCGGCAAAATAATTGTAGTAACTGATGGGTAAAACAGCGCGTGTAAAATATGGGTATTTGTCAAGAACATAGAATATGAAACTGTCTTTACAAGGTAAGTGATAGACTGAATCAGTCCACAGAAATCTTCCAATACTTGCCGCATATTTCGGGGTTAAAAAGCATCATAATGGATACCTGAGGCTCTTCCTTCAGGGGTATAGAAGGCCAAAGCGTGAAAGAAACAACCCAGTTCCTTCTGTAGCCAAATATGTTTACGGCTTCCTCCAACACTTCATTCAATATTTCTCGTAAAGCAGACAAAGTACATTTAATTATCTCAGTTGATCACAGTTCTCCAGAATCTGCTAATCAACCAGTCAAGAAATTCCCGATTTTTATGGCAATCGATTGTTCATAGGAATTCAACACTCGGTCCTATGGTTATTTACAAAATCACAATGCTAAATGTAGTTTTTACTTTTATTGAAAAGTTTTTGACTCTCTCGATGAATACAGTCTTTCGGATTGTGCCGCTGCGTAGAATTTTACATTTTAAAATTTCTAAATCGGGTGCGTTTTACATTTTATAGCGTCGGGGAATCGATATAGAGTCTTTTTCCCTGAAAACTGATTACTAAATCGAGTAAATACGCCATTTGCATTTATGATCTTCCACAGATTGGTAGTTGCATGGAATAGCTGTAGTTACCAGCTCTGATATTAGAGGTCTTCGATTTCTGCTGACACGGCGCTCGGCGTTTTTCACTTTTTTTTTCCACCACTACTTCTAATTATAAGAATCTGCTCAGTGCCAATCCCAGAAATCGATCTTAGCCCACAGAACGTGTTTCCAGTAGTTCTCGAATCTCTGCATAGCCTTACGTGTAACGGCCCGGCAAAATGCCTCGTTTATCCACATTCTACGCAAAGTCCGCTTATTATAATGAGGATAATCTGGCGTTATTTAAGGGTAGTTTGTAATGACCTCAGTTTTTCGCACAAAATGTTTCGAAAATGTACAATGCCTTCGCAAGGGAGAGGGGTCATCGTGTTCCCGAATGAGAACACGTACTTCTTCTACTTCGGGTAACACGAGATGGATTAGGAATACATTTCTGTATTTTGATAATAAATAAATTGCATTTATTTCTTCATCTATTACGGAGTAAATAACAATCTCACGTGCATAACAGTTTGACTTCTTCGCCAAATACTATTCGGACTGTCAAATAATTGACATCCGATTGGCTTGGCGTATGGCACGCATGGAATTGACAACAAATACGAACAAAATTGTAGTCAAAAATGTATGAACTGACCAGACCGTTTGTGATTTTAAGAGGCAGACGTGAATTACATTAAAATATATATTGCAGAATATATGATGTATGCAGGCCAGACTCGTGTGGCTCAAAATGTGGTCCTGCGGTGAGATCCTGTGACCTTGGGAAGGAATAATTTAGGTTCCACAAACGAAGGTAATTCCTTGACCAACTAAGACAATGTCGTGTTAACTAGAACGACTTCTCTATATTAAATGTTAGGGTGATTTATGAATGATGAATCGGAAATGACATGAAAAGAATTACCGTGGCCTAATTTAAGATCGGCACTTCCCTCTGGGGCTTAAGAAAAGTCATGAGAACCCTCATTCAGGATGGCCGGTTTCCGGGACGAAATTTTAACCCGAGATCCCCCAAATACGAAGCATAATTCTAACCATTTGGCAGCAGCTTTCGGTAAACAGAAAATGGGCATTACAGCATACCAAATTAACCCGTTTTCTGTATGCTAAATACGAGAGCAAGAGAAAATAAATTTTATGATCACGGGATTTTGAATGTAAGTATGTGAGTGTAAACTGGCACACTGAGCGATCACCAATATGACTGGAGACATGTAAAGAGAATTCATATTATATAATCTAATGTAGCCCACGGAATCTTCCCCCTGCAGAAACACGAGACACTTGAACTGTTAAAGAAATTGCGGCAGTTTGTCATTACATACGTACATGCCCCCGTCTTGTAAGGTTAGGTTAGGTGGCTGTCGTTGAAGCTGAGCTCATAATTTAGGATATTAAACTATTAATAGTTAGCGAATATATCAGAAACATTCAAGTTAAGTTCCAAATGCGAATCATTCAGCTTGGGTACTGCCTTTTCTGAAACCGAAGTTCCAAATTATGATTTAACGAGAAGGATTAGAGACAATGCCATGGGAGTGTCGATTAGGATGCAAAGGATTCTGGGAAAACAAAAACCAATCATTTGGCGAAGAAGCGTAGCCAACTTTACAACCGCAAAATAGCGATACAAAGAGACACAATGCGCTATGAAAGAATGCACGTAATGCGTTGTTTAAAAACTCAGACAGAGATAAGAACCGAGAAATAACGAATGAAATGTATTAATAAACAAGGATGAAGAAACAAAATACGTGAAAATCCAGTTAAGTACATTCACACTAGGGTCAGCCTCACGCCGGACATGTACGGAGCAGAATGTCCTTTTATGTTGAAATTTCCTGACACAGCGACCATTAATTTCCAGGATGATTATGTTTATATTTATTGTTGTTAATATAATCATCAACAACATCTGTTAAATCGACATTTCTCTAATTCTGTTTGGGTAAATTTAGAACCCACTTCACCCTCCTTAATCTTCAAGTGCGAAAACAATTTCAATTTACCTTTATTCAAACTAAGAACACTAGAGCTTTGCAACGTTAGTTGCCATAAAATTAAATATTAATATAGAATAACACAGTTTTGTATTCCACGGAAACCACCGAGGGGGAAGGGTGGCATTCAAAGGCGATTATTTAATTGTAACCACTCTGTACTGACGATGATCTATTTTAGTCTTTAGACAACGCGAAAGACGAACTGTGTCGCTCAAAATTTATTTAACTGCAGGTCACACATTTTATTTCTCTCTCTTTTTTTAGCAGCCAGTAATGTCATGATGATGGCGACTGATGGGACGTTTTCAAGGGAGTCAAACGTGACGTGGGCTTTGTACCAAATGTTTCGAAATTCATATTCCGGCCACGTACAACAGATGGCATACATGACATCCGAGATGTTCATCGTATTTTAAAACCCAGCGAACTGCAAGTGGATCGAAGTGATTAACCACTAAAGCAGACGGTTAAGGCAACCGCGGACCCGCGATTCCGCGGGTCCACAAGACGTAGATGAGAGACCTGAGTAACTGAATATCGGGTGGCGTAAATATCTCGTGCGCGCTGAAGACAGTGGTCCAACACGAGCTGCATTTCGAATTGCAGCAGGTTTAATTAACAACGCCCTTTATTTCGTTTGTTGAGAGTTTGTACATTGTCCGTTGTCTAACGTTATAAAATCAACAGCGTTTCGAGAGCTGGATCTGTCCTCGTCTGAGTCACTGGTCCAGTGGCTGGAATTTGCTCATTAAAACGGAGTCTACAGAGTAAGTTCCTCCTCCTTCACTACACCTGAAGACGAGGACAAAAACTTTATAAATTTTATAACGATCAAACGATCGGAAAAGTCCAATACAGATTGCATTGCACCAGCGTCAGAAACTTTCAAAATCGATATATTTTATTTAACAGATCAACAATAAATCCCAACTCAACTTCACATGGAATTCTCCTTTTTTTAATCCGAAGTTTCATACAATGCGTCAATAAGATTCCGCCACTAGATCATATCTTCAGTCAATTAAAACCATCGTTTCCTGTTTAATTATAATTATTGTTAATATTATCATCCCATTTACAGGTAGACACCAAATGATATTTTCCCTTGAGGACCCCAATTAACGTTTCAGAAGTAGTGATACTGCACGTAACACCTTATTTAACATTTGAAAACAGATAATGTTAAAACGTTTCATATAATTCTCAAGATAAATAACGACCATTCCTTTAAACATATTTAAAAAAATATTTTTCTAATGGAGAAGTGTGGTGTTTTCTTTCAGGTAGGAACTCGTCAACCCATTAAATTTCTAATGAATTTCTCATTTCGCCAGTTTTTCCCACCTTATCCTCCTTGAACTTATCACCCTAAACAACAGGTTGGCTTTAAGGGCACAAATTATGAAGTTTATCTTTTCTTGTCTTGACGTCTGTCTCTTTTTCTTGTTCCCAGTATCCTTCTCATCATCTATGTCTTCCCTTAACACGAGAGACTAAGATCCAAAGTCACACACAAAAAGGACGGCGACAGACGTCGTTTCTAAGATCGCAATTAAGAAGCAAACGCCCTGTGTAAAACGCTGCTTCTTTCTCTGTGATCTGTTGTAGCCGAAACGTCGAGATACCACTTTCATCGGAAGTTTGCTCTGCCAACATATCTGTATCATTAATAAGAGTGCCAACAAATTAAACAAGTTAGGAATTGTGTACATAGTTTTACATTCTAACACGTTTCTTCATATTTTCACACCCAGTCGTTAATTTAACCACAAATGCCTTCATGTAGAGTTCCTGTTATTTTTTATAAATTTTAACAAAAGTCGACACTTCTCGATAGTTTTTCGTGAAATTACATTATGTGTAATATCATTAAATTCGATTCAGTTGCTCTCCAATTATTATATGTGTATTGACAGATAGACGAGACGATATTAGTAGATACTCGGCACGAATGTAAAAACGCGAAACAGGCAGTCTTTCGACCTATCGACTCTCGTTCGAGTGACTAAGTCACTTTTGCACTTTGAAGCTGCTACATGTCTCTCTTTGTTATCGGGTCAGGCAAACACGAGGTGGGGATGGCTGTACACAGCGCGCTTATGGAATTAGATTTATCCATGAACTGGAAGGACGATCACAGCCAGATTTAAACAACTAAATCTCTCTCATCCAATCAGAAAAAACAAAAAGGACAGACAATAAATATAGCAAAGTTGGAGTATTGCGATGTACGTTATAAAGACCCAAACATAATAATGCTGTTCTCATTTTTATCAATGATTTATGAAAAGACTATTACAGTCGCATAAAATCACGTTCTAACCGCTCCAATTACATTTATCCGCCTGGCTCCTACAATCTGCTTCTCACTGTTTCAGTTCAAGATAAGTACGGAAAATCTTGGATGTTTCCAGAACTGAGTGACGTAACGCACGCGAGAGTAAAGAAAGTAGTTGTAACGTAGTCGGCCTCGTAGACACGTGACGCAGTGCGCATGCGTAAACCACTTATACCTGAGCGTAGGACATTGCTATTTAACACAGAGATTTTTTCGCACGTCTTTGTCGCTTTCTGCTGCTCCCCTGTCCGATGATTTTTCATTTATTTTTGTTTTATTATTACTAATTTATAATTTCCAATGTTTAAAAATATTAAACAGTAAATTTTACATCAAATTAGAATAATCACGACATTTTTTGTTCTGTTAGTAATGCGGCACGTGACTTCCATGTTCGGACAAGACACAAGGACTTAGTTCAGTTTCGCATACAATAGTTACAATAAATGTCGATACGAAGATATTGTCATAACAAATAATATACAAAATAGGCCCAACGTAATTTTGTTTTGAGTTATTATTCTTTAATTCCTTCTCTAAAACTAAATGTGGGCAGTTGTGATAACCCAGGGTCACAGAGTGTAACTATTCGGTCACTAAAATAAATTAATATAGCGCGTTAAACTATCAACATGGAGCAGAACAGAAGCTAACGTACGTTTTCCTCCTGAACATATTTTAATAACACCTAAAATCCGTATAATAAAGCGAAGCCGACAAGACTGACAAATGAACAGAATGCAAACATTGGAGACCCAAATATCAAAGTAATGCAAGATCAGCCATGTTCTGTTTCAACTTCTCACTCATGTGTTTTCATGAATGTGTGTGGAAACTTGTTGAAAGAATCCCAGTCGGGATATTTATGACAACGTCGAGAATCGAACCCAGCGTCAGCGCGTCACGCTGACTGCTGCCACGCCTCCACCGGCAAGAACAATATTGTCAAGTCGAGACACCGAGACACCGCTCTGACAGACCGCCTGTTGACGCAGCCCACACAAAAGGGCTTAAGCCCATTGTTCCCAAATGCCCGGAGCGCCATGCAACATTAGCGTACACGTCCACACTTGTATAGGCGGTTTACTGTCCGATAGCAACAGTTTTCCATTTTACGTCACAAAACCCACGATATTTCAAAATGGAATGCAAAGCTTGTAAATGATTTCAGGTGCATTTTTATCTCTTTTATCTTTAGTTCATTTGTTTGTATGTGTGTAAGCATACGTGTTTGTTTGTTTGATATCCGAAGCCCCACAGAACTAAAAATTCATCATTATACTTTTTAGAGTTCAGTCAGTATAGTGACTGGCTATGGACTGGACGACCGGGGTTCGATCCCCGACGGGGGTAGAGGATTTTTCCTCTAGACTCTGCGTCCAGACCGGCTCTGGGGCCCACTCAGCCTCCCGTCCAATGGGTACCGGGGTCCTTTCTCGGGAGTAAACTTCGGCCGGGGCATGATGATGACCACTCATCCCCCAAGCGCCTACATGGCGCATAGTGGAACAGCTTTACTTTATACTTTCTAGTGTGATTGAAATACTAAATACGTAATATCATAAGCACACCCTCCGCCCACTTGACTTTCACTCGAAATGTCTGCTTAAAATGTATAGTTGACTCAGCATCATTAAACTGGCGAATAAAAGTTCCGGGTGATCGTCACATTCTGAAGGATTCAGCTCTTTAGAGACACAGCAGCCGAGTCAACATAAATGTTATTATCCCCTCTCAAAAGAACAGACACCCCGGTTAGCGTAAGTCAGGACGTCGCATTCATTTACATTTGTAAACCATTTTCAATTGCGTATAAACTCTACTCCTGCTTTTCCAAATCGAGACAAAATCTGCGACATTATACTGAATATGAAGAGAGGGGACTGCGTTTCAATGGTATCAGAGCAGAGTTCATTCAAAACGCCCTACGCCAGGACCAGCTATCTCCCAGAACAGGAATAAAATTAATGACTCTATTCTTCTACAGAGTTGTTCATGTTCAAATGTTTTGTTCTGTTCTGTTATTGAATGGAGGAGGGGCATTTGGCGTTATTTAGACGATATTTCAGAACTGGTCGTAAATCAATCCTCGAGCGCGCTCGGCGGACCTTTGTTTCGGGGGGAAAAGACGCCCCTATGACGGGGCCAGACCCTCGATCGTAATTGGAACACAGCATCGCAAAAATTCTATTTCGGAATTTCATAAAAAGTAAACGAGACAATTTCTTGTTTTTTTCTCTTTAGTATCGCGAAGTCAGAAACGAACGTTTATAATTAATTAAAGTTAATTTAACTTCAATCTCACATTTCATTTTAAAAAAACGTGTAAAAACGTGATATCCTAAGTTCCGCAAACGTCCATGAAATTACAAATTTAATCAAAGGACGCCGTGCGTCTTCAACTCCGTAATTGAAACTGGGCGTCGCTTGAGAAGACAAGAGGAGCTATTCTGTACGCGCGTCGTCGCGGTGGGAAAGTGTCCCTGACAACATCCCACAGGATTCTACATCCGGTTTCCATTTCCGCTGACTGCGTCCTGTTTGAGCGACTTACAACCCAAACGCTTTGTTACAAAACTGTTTTCTACATTTATCGAACTTGGTTCTATGTCAACAATTTTCTCAACCAGAGATTTATTTTGTGAAATTATCTTAGTCAAAATCTATGGCACAGGCTTCAGAATCAGATAGTTCCACAGCCAATAAATAAATTCCAATCTTTCTTTAATCCCAAATGGTCCTTATCGTCTATTTACAACAGCACCCCACTAGATGCTACGTGAGCAACATTAATCAAGTCCCAAACCCTCACACCCCATTTCTAAATATCGATATTTATACAATATAGGCTTAGTACAATAACCTTAAGCATTTCCAAAGCAAAGTTTTGTATGCATTTTTATGTTCTTCGTAATGAATATTCGGGTTTCATAAAAGGTATAAAAATTCTCTGACGATTAGATTGTCAAGAACGAATATTTTTCCATGGAGATAGTTCTTCTTTTCTCATGTACCGACCATTTTATCTTCCTTCTATTGATCTGTCTGATTTCTCGCGAAGAGGAAAGGTTATACAACATTCTCCATGCTCATGTTACACCTCTCTCTTGGTCCATATAGCAGCGTATTTTCAGTATGAACTGAATATTGCAAACGTGTGTGTCAGTACACATAATGCATAATGTATCTGAAACTAATTGGCAGATTTCATGAACCGACAAGATACAGTACTAACATACAAGGTCACGTGACATATCTAAGAGTAAAGTTGTTCCCTGAGCATAATTGAGCACCACGCCATTAGCACTGAACAGTGAGGATAGATTACTACACGTTCCTAACTTCAGCCGAAATGGAGTGTTGTCCCACTAATCTCAAAACGGCATCCGATCGGTCAAATACCAATGTAAAATACTGATTCAATGATATCCATAATATGTGTGCTTGACTTAAATATAAAACACCTATTTTCAACATTTAACTTCGAAAACAATTTTATTTGTAATTAATGAATCAAATGGATGTGAACAAACTTATAAATTTATACTCCTCCCCCAATATTGTCAGGGTGATTAAGTTGAGAAGAATGAGATGGGCTGGGCATGTAGCGCGCATGGATGGGGACAAGAGATGTGCACCGGGTACTGGTCGGGAAGCCTGAGGGGAAGAGACCTCCGGGGAGACCTAGACGTAGATGGGAGGATAATGTCAGGCGGGATCTATGGGAGATAGGAGTTGAAGGAGACTGGATTTTGTTGTCCCAGGACAGGGTCCGGTGGAGGGCTTTGGTTAATTCGGTGATGAACCTTCGTGTTCGGTGCCATCTAGTTGGTTAGTTATTTAATAGATGTGAAATGGGTAGGATATGAAAGGAATCAGTCGTGGATTATTTAAGTTACTACCCCGTTACTTGCTTCGGGGGATGGTGACAGAAATCAAGAAAATCCTCAGTCAGGAAAGATGATGTCTAGACAGAGGTTTAAACCTTGGACCTCGCGATGTTAGGAGCACTGACAGAATTGATTACAGTCTCTTACAGTCGAGTGTTGACCGCGAAAGTTCACTGAAACATGGGACCAGGAGACTGCAAACAAGGTCTGTGCTCCTTTTTCACTTCTGTGTGACTTCTCGTCATGACCCTGGTGACTGTAAGGG
>NW_019060147.1:95798-112689 GCF_000696155.1 Zootermopsis nevadensis | reverse complement strand
ACAATGGCTGGCGCTGGCACGCAGGGAACACGTGAACAAAGGATGGCTACATTTATGGCGATTTCTTTATGATTTCGGTGATGATGGGAATGATGCCTTGGGATACGCTGGTGTCCAGTGTTAACATTTTATTATTTTAACAAATATTTAAACTTGATCGTCACAACTTTTTCACAGGCTCACAAACTCATATCACGACGTAAAAATGATACACCGAAAATTTCGCGAAGGAATTGAAATTTTCATCAAAATATGGCGATTCAAATAACTACAAAACAACGCAAGAAGATTCGAATTGTTGAATTTTTTAAGTCATTATGATGATTGTGGTTTCCAGCTTACTGCCTTCGCTAAATAACTCGGATTGTGCAAAACTGCGGCAAAACAACGAGGCAAAATTGTAATATGACGTAAATTAAAACCAGTCGCTGGAGCAAGTGGCCCGGTATCTAAAAGGATTAATTACAACTCACATATTTGAAACAGTTTTACAATTTTTTCAGCGATTCGCTTCCAGCAACTCGCTGAAACGATTGTATTCGGGCTCAGTAGTAGCCTTGATTAGTTTCCAGAGCCAACGGAGTTATTTCTTCGTCATTCTGCGCCCAGATTGACCCTGGGGCTGGCTCCCATCCACTCCCTTTTAAGAAGGAACAAGGTCTGCGAACGAAACTGACCACTTGATTCCACGTACTTTTCAGGCACGGAAGGCGTGAAGCTTTACCTCCATGACCTCTTTTCCATCAATCTTTCCTTTATCCTTTCACTAATTTTCTAACAAAAATTACTTTTTATCCCACAGCTAATTTATTTATCCGCACGTTAACTAATCACTCGGTAACAATCACTGTTGCTTTTTGTCGGTCAACGAATTTTCTTCCTGCAATTAACCCTAAGTCAGTCACGCCATTTTTTTTACTTACTCACATGCTCTACTGCCCCCCCCCCACTTGGAATAAAAATTCCTTTACCTTATCTGTGTTTGGTAGCTTTTGCAGTCATTGCCTGAAGCAGACTTTACTGATCGGCCCTTGACGTCATACTAGATTCTACGGAATTATACAGGGTGATCTGAACATTACACAACCGATACCTCACACAAGTTCTGTTTGTCAAAAGAATTCTCATTTCTAGTGACCCCGTACAGGAGTAATTAAAACATAATTACCTGTTGAACCAGCTTCTGCGTGCCTCCTTTGAAGACGGTTCTTGAAATTCTTAAAGCTTCGCTTTTAAGTTCCAAAACAAGACTAAACCTATTAATTTTTATCCTGGTACATGTTTTCTTGTGCGTAGACGTTAGTAGCTAATTCCTTGAATCGTCTTAAGTTGGCAAGCCTGTTACAGCAGAAAAGATAACGCTGTAATAATCATGACAGGCCTATAATAGGATTATTGTGTTCAGCACAGCGGGATGAATACTGTCATCCGATTAGAACCCAGGGCCTCCGTAACAACGGGCTTTGCTGATAACATTTTAGTGTGTTTCGGCAAAGCACGGTCCCTACCAGCGCAGAATGTTTCAACTTCCTCTTAACAATAGAAGAGCAGAGGAAACAATGTGGCCTAGATATGTGAATTTGTCTGCTTCTTTTACAACACAACGTGAACAATGTAATGTATCGAATGTTCTAGAGAACAAAGTTCAAATGAAAATATTTGGACCTGAAAGGTAGCATATAGGACTAGCCATACGACGAAAACATTAATTTTTTTACAGATCATCAGATATGCTAAGGGTGACCAAATCAATGGCGCAGGCGGCACTCGTCGAATATATTATAAATTTGTACAAAATTTTAGTCGAAAGACGTAAAGCGGAGTGACCAATTCGGACACCAAGACACAAATGGGCGAATAATATTAAAATGGAGCATATAGCTGTTAGGTGTAACGTGGACAGAATTCGTACAATTTTACTTTCGAGGCGATTCGTTATTGATAATGATGATGATGATGACGGGTGCTGGCACCGACCAGAAGATCGTTCCTGCCGACGTTTCAAATGACCATGCTACCTTGATTATAAGTGATGAATTCATCTGGCTCAGGACAGGGACCAGCGCACAAACGTCAATGAAAACTTCGGACACATGGAAAGGGGAATCTTCTGGGTCCAGATGAGCGACTATCTGCTTTTAAAGAAGGCTACTGCTGCGTTTTTGCCTCTTAGAAACTATATTTCTGGGAATCTGAGAAATACAACGACATAGGGAACTATAAGGTGATAGAAAAGTCATGTAACCCATTACGGACAAATGCTGTAATTTCCAAAAAAATAATTTATACTGAAATGAGAAAAAAACAATGTTATATTGAGTGTTGAAAGTGGCTACCGCGTTCAGCCATACATGCATCCACTCTTTTCCTCATGTTTGATGTAACCCGGTGAAGACTTCTTTCACAGAAACGCTTTTCCAGACGAGACATTGTAAATTTGTGTGGCACAGGATTAGAGTCGGGACATGTACCCCAAAACTCATTCTGCCGAGTTAATTAAGCAGGCGCCACGTCGTGTTCGACGTTACGTCTGTGAAAAAGACATCCTCGCACTTCGATTGTTGCAAGACAAGTGACGGGCTGAGAAGCGCAGGTTACAACATGACGTCATCTGCGTTGACTCTCGTGTAGTCACAGCGATATTGTGTGTTCAATAATTCACTCTGATCGTATTGAATTGCAGTCATTAATAAATATTTTAATAAGGGTTTCGTGACTTTTCGGTCACACTATATACGTGATTATCGGTGCAGATAGGTCGATTACTGGGAGCATTACCACAGCCGTTACCATTACAAATTACCGCCACTATAGAGTTCGTGCACGTCAGCTCAAGGACCTGTGTTCTGACTTACACTTTCATTAAGTCCTCCTGCTTCAGATCCATCGACGTAAACAACGATCAGTGATTAATTATGTTCCAATAAGTTTTCAGAATAGCACGTGCACGTTTTGAAACATTGGTAACACTGACGGCTGTGCACGTCCATATATTTGGGTAAAAATGGGTTCACTGATGGGTGTGAAACGTCACTGGGTGGAAGTCAACACGATTCGTTTACTGAAAAATGTATGGTGCGTACATCCTTAAAAACTGCAATAATAATTTGGATAAATTAATGTATACATGTTTTAATTTTTTATATCCTGGATGCCCTAGTTTAGAGAATTAAATTATTATTTTTGTATTCAGGCATATAACTTCAAGAATGACCCCACGTAAAGTAATTCATCAGTTAGTTTCCATTGAATCGAAATCCTTGTATTCTGTTACGTTGTCATTTGTTGTTATCCTTCGTAAATTATTTGCATATTAAATGCGAAACAAATTCAAATTCAGAGAAGTGGACTATCAGGCAAACACAGAAAAAAATACATTGCATACGGGTACGGCGATGCAAAGTGATATAAATTATTTTCAAAACTTTTCCACTGGCGGATTACAACACAAATGTTTTTATAATCTATACCAGGGGTGGGGAACCTGCGGCCTTAAGGACACGTGTGGCCTTCTAGGTCCTTACGTGCGGCCTTTTGACTGAATCCAAATTTTACAGAACAAATCCTTCTATTTTTATTAATACATTTTCACGACTCCTTTAAGGTCACAAATGCCGGATACCCATCTAGAGGACCAACTGAAACTGCTGCAACCAAACATTCAAATGCTTTCCAACAAAAAGCAGACACAACAAAGTTATTACAAGATTAGTTAACTTTAAAATTAACAAATAGTTTACATAGTAGTTTGATTTGTACAAAATAATGTACATTTTTAAGTATATCAAATTGAAGTTTCTTGAATGCGGCATTATTTGATTACAGCCAAATTAATGCGGTCGTCCAACATGAAAAGGTTCCCCACCCCTGATCTACACTGTTCCTTTATTTGTCTCTACTATTTCTGCTAACACCGTAACGAAACTGTTTCGGCCCTTACAGGTCTTCTGGATAGCTTAATCACTACATTTGCAAACACGTACTTTGGTTTCGTGTAAGCTGCGTAGCACAGACAATACACCGCCTGGACGATCGCGGTTCGATCCCCGACAGAGGCAGAGAATGTTTCCTCTAGCCTCTGCGTCCAGACCGACTTTGGGGTCCACCCAGCCCCTTGTCCAGTACGAAACAGGGCTCTTTTTTGAGGGCAAGAGGCAGCCGGAGCGTGAGACTGGCCACTCATACCCATCCAGTGCCAAGGTTGAGAATGACTAGGAGCTATACCAATTCTACCCCCAAGCGCCTAAATGGCGCTTATCGGGATGGCTTTAATTTATTTTAGTTATGAATTGTCAGATGGATTTGTCTTGTTATCTGCCCGTTAGGTTTATGAAAAACGCGGGATCAATCACCGATGGCGGATTTCAAAGGATTTCGCCATTTTTATGGTGCGAGCGGGGAGTGGGTTGGTTTCATGCCCCACGCGGTGTGATGCTCATTTTAAGCCGATTTGTTTCATAGCACGGCATAAATCCTTCGCTTTATTTCGCAATCACTTGCAGAAAAAAATGGTCAACAATGGAGTAACTTCGTACTTAAATGTACTGCAGTATTAATGAGTTGGGTGGGGGGAGCTCACAGAGCATGCGCAAAGACGAGTCGAGGTAAAATTCTCATTACTCCACCAGACGAAATGAAAATGTCACTGTGCCAGAGAACAAGAATGAATGTCCCTGTGACAAAGGGAAGTCGAAGTCTTAAAGATATATAACACTGGCTGGCAAATTTGTATTCTCTGGCGAAAGGACATCGAGACAAACATTGAATGCACTCAGGCTGAGTTATATGAGAATAACTCCATCTGTAGGAATAATAAAGACAAGTCTGTGTGTCTACATTATTATTTTATATTTATTTAGTGTTCTGTCTGTCGACAGGTCCATATGAACAGGATCCTTCTATCCTTTTCTCGGACTGGGACCTGTTCATATACGTTCTTGGCAGATGATCCAGAAGTGGTTTGCCATTGCCTTCTTCTGTGTGTGAATGGAGTAATTGTTGGGATGCCACAGTTCCATCCTTTTCTCGGACTGGGATCTGTTCATATACGTTCTTGGCAGATGATCCAGAAGTGGTTTGCCATTGCCTTCTTCTGTGTGTGAATGGAGTAATTGTTGGGATGCCACGGAGAAACCGGGGAAGCCCCCGGAGGAAAACTCAGTGTTGCCTAGACCACGGCCTTGCCCAACACAAGTTAAAAAATTCGGGCACCGCCAGGAATCGAACCCGAGACCCCAGGATTACAAGGCCAGCGTTCTAACCGCTAGACCACCGTCTACATACGCCGCCATAACTGCGAAGGAGAAACGCGGAAATAAAGCAGTTACAATATCAGGTTGCCTTTGCCTCTACGGTACATTGGATGGCTCAGTGAACCCCAGAGGAGTACCGGATCGGATGGTAAGGAAGGACCAATAAAAGTCCCCATCGGATTATGGACTATGGTCAATCTTTGGCAGAAAATTTATACTTGGTTTAGTTGGATTTGATTTTCTCACGGTGGTAAGTACAAAGACGGCTGGTTTGTTAGAAGTCTACCAACGTTTCATCGCCCTGATAATAGAGGCAGCAAGGACCCCTGAAACGATGGAAAATTTCTGCCATATTTCTCGGTGCTACAATCCATAACACAGCCATCTTCAACCAATCCATTTTTGGAATTGTATTCGGCGACTTATCACAGCCATGATCGTAGGTTTATTGATTTAAATACAATTTAATCCTTTAAAGCCAAGTGGCAATTTAATGTACCACCTGTTTTAACGTTGGATAACTCTGTGCTCGTCAGATTTTAGGGTCTGAAGGCGGTGAGATTATGGTGTTGATATTCCGGGCTGTTGCACCGTGTAGTGTGGTGGAAGTTTACCGACGTTTCAGGGGTAATCAGCCTAAGCGTAAAGATGTAGTGACAAATTGTTGTTATGCGTCTTCCAGGCATTTCCGAAACAACTCCTAATTTAGGTGAACGTCTGACGTAATTAAGTTCTTCGCTGATATCCTCAGTCACTCCTGGCAAATCCTGTCATTGTAATTGTTCTAAACTGCGGTGTTTTGCTAATCACAGTGAATCTTCCTCGTTCCACGTTTGTGATGACGTGAAGTCTTTCCATCATTTAACGACTTCATTTTTTTATTTTCTTTTTGATAGTAACATTTAAATTAATTTATTTATTTTCAGTGACAAAGGACTGTGGCTAATGCTTTTTATTCTTCCAATCAGACAGCTGCATTGTAATAATACGTACCTCGTGCAGAATTAATTTGCTAGCGACGTTGAACCAGTTATAATAACAAATGTAACGGTACGCATTTGGGTAGATGAAATTGTTTTTATTTTTCAGCGAGTTCTTAATTATACAGCACTGAATCCATGATAAAAAATATTAATTCAGTCTCCTCATATACGGTACTGCTTTAATAATAAGCCTATATGTAGGCCTACGTAACATTTACAAGTGGATAATTTACTGATTACATAATAATTAGTTAAGCTGACAAGTTTCAAATGATTATGATTTAATCCTCTTCCAAACTCGTTATGGTTAATTCAAAATTTATAATCCAATATCAATGACCTCACAAAGTCGAAATATGCCTATTCAAAGTCAGATCAAATAATGCGTAGAAATCTGTGTAACTTGGCTGATTCATTACGCATATGTAATTGATATGCGTCGTTAGACAGCCTGAAACCATTTATCAAGCACCTTGTACCGAAAAGTATTTTTCCCATCACCCAGAAAACTTGCAGCTTCTGTGTGATGCAGGACTTCATCTAAGTCGGCGCAACAGAACATACCTTATTCTCTGCAAGAAAGAAGTTGTCTGTTTTCTTCCGTGCATTTGAAGATTTGACTACGTGGATTCTAAGCTTCTGCAGTTTTATATCTGCATTGTCTTGACCAACCGCAGAATTATGTTTTACGAATCAGCGTTTTTAGTTCGTGTGCAAATAGCACCAACAGAGACAGAATAAGATAAATAAACGAGTCAGGAACGCGCATTGACATGAGTGGTAGTGGGAGCAGAAATGCTTGCAACCTGAAATAAAAGTACTGTACTGTAATTATCTGACAACGCTTCGCTTAGGAGGAAATTACAAGACGAGGAGGCAGACAAGAGAAACAGGAAAACACAGAGGGTAGAGACGAAAATGAAAGGAGTATGGAAATTGAAGAAAATGGAACACGAAAAGAAAAAATCACAAACTAAAAGAACAGGAAGAATTATGAAGAAAAATAAGGTGGAGAGGCAGAACGTTAAAGGAGACAGAAATTAAATAAAAGAGAAACGAATATGAAAAAGGGAAAGTGCAAAATGTAGAAAAGTAAAGAAGGAAAAGGAGTGTAAATAGAGAAGGGAGTAAAGGAAAGAAGAATGCCAATCCGTTAACCTCAGCTCTAAAACCAGGTAACCTATTGTCGTCCCAAGTTCATCGTAAATTTCTATCTGTTCCAAGATACTTAAATTTTTACATTTATATTTATATCACGTGACATTACCTTATACATAAATGAATTTATTTAAAGTTCATGTTATACTGACTCCGTCCCTTTACAGTTGTCCATACAAATATAACTTTTTGAACAGAAATTTCCTTATTTTGGCTGGTACACGCCATTCCAGGTGAAATAAGAGCAGACGAATTAAGAATTCGTTCAAACACCAATGGGCGTCCGTGATATGTGTCACAATCAATGGAGACGTACAAGGTTCTATATTAAAGAAACTGGCGCACAGCGACTATATCTTCTTTCTGTTACAAAGGGTTTGTAGTGTTTCTTTTCGACTTTCTTTCTTTCTTTCTTTCCAATAGTCTCCAGACTTTCTTAATTTCCTCACTACTACCAGCGCATCACACAGCAGCGTTGGTTGCATACTGGGATAATAGCTCGCAGACGTGTTTCGACGTTGAAACAAAACAAGACTAAATGAAAATCAATATTTACGTATGTAGAGGCCTTATAATTAACACGCTTATTAAATCCTCTATTTATAAACAGATCCGAGGAGAAATTTTGAACCCATTAGGGAGAAACTAACAGGAGGATAGATAAAATTGTGTCGTGTAGCACGCATGGGTGAGATGAGAAATTCATATAAAAGTTTCGTCAGTAAACCAGAAGGAAAAAAAGTAATTTGGAACCATACATGCAAATGAGGTGATAATATTAAAATGGACATTAAAAATCATAATATATAAGAACTGAATCCGTCACGGTCAAACTAGGGTCCAGTGACAATGAATCATCCGGTTATACAGATGGACGAGAATTTCTTCCTTAGCTAAATGATCATTAGCTTCTGAATTTTGATTTTGGTCCTTGAGGCACCAAAAATCATCTTTTTTCCGAATGGCTAAAGTAACAGGTGCACGCGACAAAACACGCAGACAGACGACACTGACTGAGTCCACATTCTTAACAGGTCTTCAGCGCGTTCGCGTCCTCTGCGGATTGCCCCGTCCGTCCATTCGTCTACCAGAACGTACGTAACAATTCGTGTTTCTACAAATTGCAAACTTGTCAGCGTTATACGTTTTACTCCTCCAGTCTCGTTCTGTTTCCACAGCAACATGGACTGAAATTCAGAACGAGATATTGAATTAGCACTATCGAACCAAAAGATCGAATTTCCAAGTCCGTGATGTATCGGCATTATCCTAATTACATCTGCTTTCAATGTAGGATCACATCTGATAGAGCTGAAAGCAGAAACAGTCGAATGTAGAATGAATACGGTACCGGATTGCCGTTAAGGGCGACAGGACGCTACAAGTCGTGGACTTGTTTGCTCGTTAATAACCATTTGTGTACTGGACGTGGATCATTAAAGCCAGAGAGGATGTTGCCTTGCCTTCATTGTTCACGCGACAGAATGAGATAACGGCTGACTGCAGCGAGATTATACATGACCTACTCTACGGGGGTAGCCACCCCCAGAGGGGTGGACTAGAACGTAAACCTGCTGACACGAAGATGCGTGAGGAAATGGCGAAAACCTAGAAAAAGAGACAGCAAAGTGTTTTCGTGTGTTCTAGCCTTTCGTCAAGTTCCCGGACATGCAGCAGGGTTGATATCCAGAGTACATACCACGGTAACAGAAACTGAGGTCAAGAATTTTAAGTGGTCTTTACGTCGCAGCGTTCCGAAATTTTCTGATACTGACTGGGCCGATTTCTTCCCCCCGACCCCCCTTCAATATTAGTTCCAACGTTACCGACGAGACACCGGGTACCCCTCTTCCGTCACATCCAGACACCGGCTGATATTTACCGTTCTCACGGTAACAAAAACAAAGACATATCTTCTAGGATGTTGCGTCATGCAGAATGGTTGAATAGCCCTGATAATGGAGGCAATAATCACATCCGAAACTTCTGTCAATTACTACCACACACACGGCGCAACATTCCAGATGACAGCAATCTTAATCGCCTGTTTCTACCACCGGCATCACCGCCTGTGCTGTTACAATTAATGTCGTCTCGTGAAGAGTCATTTGCAGGTTTCGCCGCTTTGAAAACACTCACTGCGACCTCTGACCCACAAATCGCTCAGGTGACTGGGGGACACAGGAGTTAACTAAGAAATGTACAGTCGACGGATAAAAAAATGTTTCAACGCGTGATAATTCCGCTTGAAATGATTACTGTTACAGAAGAATGTTTAGCTTAAAACAAAAACTAAGTTGCATTTTTATAAAATAAGTACCCATCTCATTGGCCCAGCACTTACTTGCCAATATACATACAGAACATGACACCCATAACATAATTACATAACTATCCACGTATCTACCCATTGGTCCGTCCATCCGAGTGCCATGCAGTAAAAATAAATGGCAACAATTATTTGCCGAACACGTTGCAGCGGCATACAAAAATACCAATTATGTTTAAAAAATTATCGACGGTTTAGTTTTTGAGTTGTCTGTTTGGCGAACTTGGTTTGTTTAATCCAGCGCATGTAAAAGTGTAAAAATTCAAACTCGACTGTCACCCCCGCGTCCTTCACCTCCTCTACGTCCATCAAACTTCACGTAACCCGCGTTGTCTGAGTCTCTCTTACTCTATTACCGCGTTAACTTCTTCGTAAGTTGTGCGTTGATCATAATATTTCTCTTTGACATCATTATGAAGAAAAACATACAGAAAACTTGTAAGGTTATAACACTAGATGAGGAAAGAAAGATTCTGGATAAGTTACACTTTGGTACGAGGGCAGCAGCAGTTGGCTCGACATTCCGTTGTTATTTTACTTCAACGCTTAATTTTTCGAAGATACCTTCTTCTGTTACAGAGTTCGTTCATAAATTAATATCAGTACAGTACATTTACGTCTTTTTATCTATTTATTTCGACTTTCCATTGTAGAGTTTCCGTATTTCCGTCTATAGGAAGCTCTTGTGGATTCACGGAACCCTCAGCGTACGAAAACCGTATCCTCCGCGGTGGACGAGGGTTTACCGGAGAACCAACATTCCAAAAATGTATCTACGTCTCCGATCGTACACGCACGCATCTGATGTGGGTTTAGAGCAACAGCGCGTCATTTGAAATACAGTTCCACGTCTAAAGACTCCGTAAGTGGACAAAGAGTTCATTGCTGTTCGTTGCCAGTTTATTTAACTTCACTGTTCCAATTGTATATCCGGTGACGCGTCCGCTAAAATTACGTCACCCAGAGCGGGAGACAGACTGCACATTACTCGCCGTAGCTCTGTGCAAAATACACGCCATGTGCTTATCGCTGGAATTTCGCCAATTCAATGCTATTACCGTGCCAAATGCTCGTTGCTTGAGCAGTGTTTCTCAGTAGCTGAAGTTTCTGTCTTTCTATGACAACAACAAACGTTTCACATCGCTACAAAACAATTAAAAACGAGACGAATGTCATAAGTTTCAAAGTTTAAACAAAAGAAGTTTCCAGCATTTATTTTTTCTAATATCGTCGTAAATAACCAGTATTATTTCCAGAAACAATTGAAAATAATCAACATTCTTGTACACACTTATTACAAATCTCTATGACCATGACAAATATCGACCCGAAAAATACTGCAATTTCTTCTGGAAAGCAAATGCTCTTCATACTGTGGTCGCAATGTTCCTCATTTTACCACGTGATCAGTGACAAGAATCACTAGCGCAGTGCAGTGATAGTTGTTAAATGTCACCTCCAACAGCACAGAGCGTCTTTCAACCACACCCAGAAGCGAACTACCCTGTACAATTCAACCCCCTCATGACCACTATAAATACTACGGCAACCCTTTGCACCACTAATCCTACCCGCTCCACTGAGTGCGTAATTTAGGCGAACGTTCGTCAACTGAATTAACCCCCCAAAACCCTCTCGCTTCTACCACCTTCTCTTTTCCTGTCTGTGATTGGTTCGTTCGTTTCCTGTCGATAGGAGGGGTCATTTTGATACAGACTTACGTCCTGTCTCGTTTTCCCGGGGTTTCATTGCGGGGCAGCCGCGTACTTTGATCCACTTCCTGTAATTGTGAGTTGTGGCTCGTAACACATTAGATGCGACTATTCAATCCTGATACAGAAATAAACAAGATTTTTCAGGGAGAATTACGTCGCGAATTTTCCTTCAGTTGCATCCTTTCGACTTCTAAGGCAGCAGGGACCGTAAATTAATATTTACATAATTTTTAGATACAAATTCAAGTAATGTCTGAGACGTTAACTTAAAAGGGGGCCGACACACAGCGATAATTCCGAAAATCCTTCTTTATTCACAAACGGCCGAGGAAGTACACTAACCAGTTCAGAAAATTATGTTGGCACTTAAGAAAAATTGGATAAAATAAATTATTTTAAGCCCGTCTTTAAGTAACGTAACAATTTGCTAATTTTGTAACGAAATAAACATCACGTCATTTAACCATTAATTCATCTGTCATACTTCCGTGAAGCATGGTATGAAAAACATGTCACCAAATACCAACACGCCATCTTGCTTTTATTGCATAATTAAACACAATTAGCACAGCACTGAGACCGTGCGAACGGATGTAGTGGAAGGCGACTCTAACGCCACGTGATATGGAATCCCGAAATGTGTGATAGCAGATCTTAGAAGAACATGTGTTTCGCAGATTGTAAACGAACAGTGTGAGACGCGACCAAAGATTCACTCCACGCTTCCCAATTAAAACTTGGTATTCATTTCTAAACCCTTCCATTCGCTCTATATGCCCTGACCTTCTCTTAATTGTTGATTTAAAACAGGGTGGTCCAACGTTTTTCCTCCAACGGGCCAGAAAAGATTTCCTCTTGGACCCAAGGACTGCCACTATTTTTGCATTGTCGTTATCTTTAATAATAATTAATCAGAAATGACAAATTACAATTGCATGTGGTGAAATATAAATTTTATTTAAATGTGCACAAACCACAATAGAGTTTTATTATTATTATCATTATTATTTTAAATTTGATCCTGGAAAAACTTGCGTCTCTCACAGCTTTTACCTGGAAAACGTAAATTATTTGAACTCCGCTACTTTGACAGCTTATATCAGATACAATAAAAATTTGTACCAGTAGAACGTACATCTTATGCTTTTAAAGTCAAGGTCTTTAGTGAGAGCACTGAGTAGAATGTTCTTTTGCCAGTGACGGAACATCAACTTCGAAAAAAAAATGTATTTGTGCTAACTGATAACAAATTAACAAATACTTTCGCGGGCCGGATTACAAGTGGTCGCGGGCCGCCAGTTGGACCACGCTGATTTAAAATATTTCAAAATTTATTTACTTCATCAACTGTTATTATTGGGATCCGCAGTGGCCGCGCGGTCTGAGGCGTGGGCCTTGTGCCACTTGGTCGCTGGGACCGTGGGTTCGAATCCCACTCAAGCCATTGATGTTTGTCCGCGTTTTTCTGTGTTGTGTTGTCCTGTGTACAGGTAGAGGTCTTGAGACGGGCCGATCCCTCGTCCAAGGAGTCCTATCGAAAGTCTATAGATCAACCCAACGAAAAGTTGAGACCCGCAGTGCTCAGGCACTTGAAGAACGGGTCGATCCCAATATCCCATCACTGTTATTACTTCCATTTAAAGCAATTACATATACTTTATACAATTTTTATGTAATACTTGTCAGGGTGATTAAGACGACAAGAATGAGATGGGCGGTGAATGTAGCGCGCATGGATGGGACAAAAGGTGTGCACCGGGTATTGGTTGGGAAGCCTGAGGGGAAGAGACCTCTGGGGAGACCTAGACGTAGATGGGAGGATAATTTCAGGCGGAATCTATGGGAGATGGGAGTTGAAGGAGACTGGATTTTGCTGGCCCAGGATCAGGGTCCGGTGGAGGGCTTTGGTGAATTCGGTGATGAACTTTCGGGTTCGGTAAGCCATGTAATCACTTTGTTTTCTTATTGTATCATTGAGTAGCCGGGAAACGGGGAACAGGAGCAGCAGTTAGTCCATCTCTGTTGTAATATAAAGGCACAAATTCACTTGTTGTTAAGAAGACTTTATACCACTGCCAGAAACAAAATTCATTGCGGAAAAGCCGGATCTGTTTCCGCTTCATTTACAGCAGAAATATCGCTTTCTTGCGTTACAAGGCTGTTGAGTAATTATATTTGATTATAAAGGAGCGATAAAATAAAGTCTTCCTCAAAACGAAATGAAAAGAATTTCTTAGAATTACAAGGAACTGAACGCCATCTGCTTTTTATGTTCTTTGTGCTATGATTTCGAATAACTTTCATTTGAATAATGGAGTTCATTAGTCGTTACCAGAGAGAGAGAAAGAGAGAGGCCTCGTCTCTGAGGGAGGACGGGCTGAGCGGGTGAAGAGGTGAGGGAGGGAAGTTTACTGACGGAATACCTCAAGCACCACGGCAAAAGCAGTTAAGTGGAGAAGCTGGGAATGTTCCTCAGATGCAAATCGCAACTGAGTAGTTGAAACTTCTGGGACATCAGAAAATACATCTAACATAAGCCAAGGTACGCAGGAGTTTAGCAACACTTTACCAGCTTAAGATGGTACTTATTTCGAACGAGATTTATCATACAAAAATTACTAGGTAAAATTAATGTGTGATTTTCCTTAAAACAACTGAAGAAATTCACGAATGAAGACCCAGCCATATTTTGAACCCATGAATTTAAGTATCACAACAATATCAGATGAACTTTTAGTCCCACGTTTCGCAGTTTCATGAAGTGATAGCCCACCTCAGTATTTTACTTTACTACTTCTCCCCTGCTCCTACTACTCCTAATTATAGTATCACTACTCCTCCCACTACGTCGATGCCTATTGATCGCGACCCTACTACTGCGACTTCCAGCACTACTGTCTGTCTCAGCTGAGAACTGACTCGACCTTGAAGCCTTGGCGTCAGCTGAACGCTGTCGTAAAAACATTGCAACTTACGTAGGATTTGAGGTTTTCAAGGCGGTGAGTCTGAAGAGTGCTATCTTCTGGGTTGTTGTGTCGTGCAGTCTGGTAGATGTCCACCGACGTTTCAGGAGGTCAAGCTGCCTCCGTCATCAGGGCGATGACATTCATCGCCCTGATGATGGAGGCTGCATGGACAGCTGAAACATTATCTACCAGATTTCACGGCGCAACAACCCAGAAGACGGCATTCTTCATTTCATATTACTATAACAGTTCCCACTGTTGAAGCAATCTGCATGATATTTCATATTATCGGTGTTTTGTCAGTGACCCCGAACAATATACTAAATTATATATATATATATATATAAATTATGAACATATAAGAATGAGACGAAACATTAGAAAGGTATATAAATAATGGAGACTGAACAAACGAACCAAAACGCTAATTAAGGGCGCAAGACATTTCCCTTGCCAGGTTACGCCATTCTTGCGTATGAAAAGCATTGCCGGAAATGGTAAACAGAGCCTTATAACTAAAACGGGAATTTGCTTAAGCTAACGTGGGTTTTTGTCGTAGTAGAAGGCCTTGATCAGGGTGTAATACTGTTGATGGAAGGTTATCCCGTCAGGCAACTTATCCTTTGTGAGAAAGATTTTGATTGGATGGCTCTCTGGGATTCGAACTCAGACGTGGTGGGGTCGATATGGCTGATATCTGCGACTTGGGGGGTTCACTTCAGGTAAAGGCCTCTATGATTGGGGAGGAGGGCCGTGTGCCTTCTGAATTATACCCTGGAATTTGTCGTAAAGCTGAGGAACATTACGAAAAACCTCAGAGTGGCAGATATATTCATACTGCGTATTATAACGGTTTTGCGCCTGCAACGATGGGTACTTCTTTTTGAATGTCAAGTAAATTCTTCGCTCAGACGGCCTATACTAATCTACAGGCGTTATAGCTGACTCTGGACCTTGACCTACCCGAATACATTTCTGTCAGATTTTTGAAACTTTCTCGATGTTGGGTGGAAGGAGGCGAGTGGGTGCGTCGCGTGGATCTCTACTTGCGGAGGATAACAGCAGAGCAGAGCGCCGTAAACGATCCGTGCTTCGAGTGGGACTCGAACGCACGGTCCCAGTATTCGGGCCCCAGATCACGCTGCAAACGTCCTCAGCCACTTTACATTTAAGCACAAACACCTGCAACGTTAAGCCCTTTCCTGAAATCAAGAGATTACGTGTCGCACGTACAGAAAACCAATTCAAACTAGTTGTGAAATGCACGCGGAGCGTAACAATTCCTGCTCCTTCGCTTTGTCATTGCGTGTAGATTTTCATATAGTAATTGCAAACTTTTGATGCTCCGAAATAAACAGACTGGATGGACGACGAACAAGTAATCCCAGCGGCAGAGGCGTTGTTCTGACGTCGTGGCAACTAGAAAATTCAGCTCCCACCTAAAAGATAACACAACGCCTAACCTTTACAAAGATAAATTGGTTGGTCTGACGTCATGGCAACCACACTCTTCATTTGCTACCGTAAATAAAATGCAATGCAGTCGCCATTACAAAGATCAATTGCTTGGCCTGACGTTGTCATGGTAACCAGAACATTCAGTTCCTACCTCAAAGAAGACACAATACGTCAGCATTACAAAGATTAATTGTTTAATAACGTAACCAAAAAATTTCCCTCGGGTAAGTCTGGTCTAGAAATTGTCTACCTGAATATTGTAATCTCTAGGCAAGCCCCTGATATTAAATTTGATGAAAATACATTTATCGGTTGTGACGTTTTCACTTGCAAACAAACTGGCAGGTGCGAGAACTGATCGGGGGTGAGGAAACTCCACCCGGAAAATCCCCCGTCAGCCACCTCACTCCAAGCCAATGACTAACCCCAAATAACCCTGACGTCACATGATATATCTGTGACAACACTCAGGACTGAACTAGGGACTTGTGAATAAGAGCTTATGTTGGCAACTGTTGGGATCAGACCGGAATCCTGTTAACTGCGAGGCTAGACAATCAACAAGTGTCAACGGTTGGTATCTTCCTGGGGCTATTTCGACACCACAGCAGTTCGCCTACCATTTTACCACCAGGACAAGATCCTGAGACCCGCCTTAAGTCTGCAGTCGAAGATTATCAACTGCATGTTTCAACTTTTCATCGAATACAACGGTGATTGAATCAGGGATTTGGCGGGAAATTTAGTACGCGCGGTAGATTTAATAAATGCGTACAAAACGTCGATGGATAAACATAAAGGAAATGGATCGGCTAGGAGACCTGGGGCTGTGGACAGGATTCAACTGGCTCAGGATAAGAACCGGTGTGCAATTTACAATTGGAACAGCTGAGCGATTGTTAGCTTCTCATAAAGGACTGTGATGAATTTGGCAAGAATGAGGAATGATTTATGACAACTGTAGCGAATGTGAAGAATCTCGAAAGAAATTTGCTATCTACAGATTTAAAAAGTCGCACAGTTTGTCTGG
>NW_019060147.1:43076-84546 GCF_000696155.1 Zootermopsis nevadensis | reverse complement strand
TCGATTCCCTGCGGTGCCCGAATTTATAACTTGTGCTGGGCGAGGCCGTGGTCTAGGCAACACGGAGGTTTCCTCCGTGGCATCCCAACAATTACTCCATTCACACACAGAAGAAGGCAATGGCAAACCACTTCTGGATCATCTGCCAAGAACGTATATGAACAGGTTCCAGTCCGAGAAAAGGATGGAAGGATCCTGTTCATTTGGACCTGTCGTCAGACAGAACACTAAATAAAATAAATAAATAAATACCCTCAATGCAGTTGTTAAAAATAATACTGTATTACTCTCCATTGTCGTCAATTCTGACGCTAGAATTTCAAGTAAGAATTATATCATAATAAGTATCTTATTTTGATTAATAAAAAGGATTTACCTCAAAAATCCTATGTATACCATCAACACCAAATTTCACCGAAAATCTTACCGTAGTTTCATAAATCTACGTGCGGATTGCAAGACGGAAGATACGTCACCATTATGTTCTCATTTTATGGGCTTCACAAAAAAGTTATAAAGCAGAAACATAATTAAGAAAAGTTTGTTCCAACTATTTATCATATGTGGACCGTGAACCATACTTAAGTTCGGGGTATTAAAATCGCCTTAAGATGAGACAATGGTGCACCTCTTACCTTTCCTCGTAGAACCATTACTCATTATCTCATTAAAAATCCGACGCCGGCTCAGCAATACTAAATCTGTAAATCAACGTCACGGCGAAGCATAAAAATACCACACGGTTTAAATATAAGGAAACTTATTCTTTCGTAAGGATCATCCTTCACTACCCCCCTCTTTATTTTCTCCATATTAATAACCGCACCTGGACCTATATTCTTCTGATAAGGCCATCTTCTAACAAATAGAATGAAAGAAGGACCACGTAATTTAAATTTCTTCAAAAACCAAACATTTACGCCAGTTGATGGGTGTCATTGCAGAACGCGCAAAGTATTAGACCTCTAAGTACCAAACTGGAGAATGTCCGTTCTTCAGGGGAGTATTTCCTTCTAACATGGTTCACTGTCTGTGTAAACATCACTGGAAACGTCTAATCAGCATCAGAACACACAGAATTTACACATTATTAATTTGCATATTGCATTCTTAATGCCTCCAGCTTAAATATAAAACTGTAGCAAATTACATACAGGGTCTAAACCAACTACGTAAGCTTGCGTAGCATCTATGCGAACACAGAAGTAAATTGTCTGCAATCTAAAATTATAAGAGAATGTTTTCAACACAAGATACATTTACCTAACCATCTTCTTATTCAACAAAATACCTGGAGCGAATTCCAGTCGAGTGTACAAACTTTCCACTATTAACTTATTAATGGAATACAGAATGTGTCGTTTAAAACACAACCAAACATCAATCACGTCGGTACAACAATTAAATCATAAGCAGATCAACCCCTGCGTAATTTTCTCTCCCAGCCTTAACCGTTGATTTCTATAGCCGCTTCAACCACATCCCAAAATAGCGGATCAACTTGAAACAGCTTATTTCCCAGTTCTCTTAAATAGCATCTGCATACAGCTTCGAACAACGTCGTTAAACAGAATACGCTTTATCCATTAAAAGAGCACGATTCCCAACAAATAAAGCTTCTAATATTTGTTTCATTTTTACAGCCCCGTTTAAATGGAAAAATTTCCTTGCTACAAGTTGTAAACACTGCAACTTTCGTGTTCTATCGACAGTGACGTCATGATTACATTACTGGGAAGTCCCACATCTATTATCCTCTCACCCCACCAAAGCGACAGAGCAACAGGGAGATAGCTGACAGAATTAGCTGTTGATAATGATGTTTTGTTAACGTGATTCCAGCACACCACACGAGCTTACGTATGTGTGTGTGTGGGGGGGGGTGAACATTAAATTAAAACAGTGTTCAAAATTAGATTCACAATCGCATATTTTAGATGTAAAAGGAACAAATAGTTTCATACGAAATACGTAATTCAACATTTACGTAGATCTTAAGTCAACATTCACAACACTAGTAATCAATATACTCATGAAAATTAAAAGTAAAAAAGAAAAACCGTCCCACTACACGCCATGTAGGCGCTTGGGGGGAGAGGCGGTACAGTTCCTACTCGTTCTTGACCGCGGCACTAGATGGGGTGAGTGGTCAGCATCACGCCCTGACCGGGCTTTACCCCCGGGAGAGAACCCCGGTACCCATTGGATAGGAGAATGGGTGGGCCCCAGAACCGGACCGGATTATAATATCTGGTTTGTTATTTGGAATGGTTCTGTCTGTTTTGACTTGTTGTTTGCACAAAATAGTTATTTGGTTATCCTGTCTTGTCTCAACTGTCTTCGGGATGTGTTCATACCAATGTTCCTTTTCTATCTTTACCCCAGTTTTCCTGCATATTTTTATTATTATAAAATGCATTTCTCCAAACCATTTTCTGTTTAGTTGATTATGGTACCGCATGCTAAATAAAGTGGTGATCTTTCAACCGGATGTCAGATGTCTCTTCCTCCTCATCAATTCAATATCACAGCATCATTTTTCACTGTGAAACAAATGTAGTCGAAAAGAGTTGTCAGATAAACCATGACACCTCGCATGAACCACAGTCGCTTCCACCCTCATCATTCATCCTGCGTGTATCTTCACGCACAACGCAACAGAACGTTAGCAGATGAAACAACAATTCGAATTATCGGATGAACAAAGCTTTTAAAACAGGAGTTTGAAGAGGAATGTGTAAATCAAATGAGCAATTTGTCCCATTTGACCGCAAGAGAATTTCTTGCATTGTCATCTAGTTTAACGCTCCAACCAGCTACAGTGCATGGGGCAGGGTGGTTATATGTCGGTGGAGGGGGAGAGTTTTCCGATGATGCAGACATACGGAAGCTTTCATTATCAGTGAGCACAGATATCGTCCATCACGCAAAACCCTTCACAGCAGAAACCAGTAATGAAGTTGAAATCAGAGTAGGGAATTTGTAATTCACAAGCCAGTAATATAAATCTGTGTGTCCAGAAATGTTGAACAAGACCACAAGTCTACTTATCACGCAGGGAATTCTAAAAATAAATGGAACAATGTCCTAGAGCAGCTGATAATTAATCAACAGGTCAAGAAATTATCCATCTTTCACAATGGACGCCATCTTGAGCCAGACGATTCCTATCCACACTCACATTCTAAACAGTGAACCACTTTAATATTATCCTTCTGCATACCAGTAACCACCAAATTTTATCTCTTTCATTTGGTATTTCCGATTGAAATTTTGTATACAATTATCATCTCCTCCACGCCTGCTTCATGTTCTACCCACATCAAATGCCTTTATTTGATCACCGTAACAAATACGTAAGGATTAGTCAATAAGAAACACCTCGTTTACAATTTTCTGCTCCTTCTATCACTTCGTCCTTATTAGGTGCAAACATTGTCCTCATCGTTCAGTTCTCAAACCCCATCAAACTATTGTGATGTTCCCTAAGTTTCACACTCAGAATATTTGCATTTGCAACCAAATGAACAAAAACAGAGTCACAGGCGCATGCGTCGAAACTGTGCGTGCTCTGAAATGTTCAGCTTTGTTACGAACACAGAGCGTAATCCCCTCAACTATAATATTACATTTATTAAAAATACATCAAAGACAGGGAAAGCCAGCAGGGGACCGTGAAGGTGCCTCCGTGTTCGTAATTGGCTGACCACGGTAAAGTTTTGTTTGCAGGTGTGCCACCACTGTTTGTTCAAACCGGTAAAGCAGCAATACGCTGGACTGCTTCACAAAGCTTGTTCTATGAAAAATTTGTTAAATTTCAGGATGTTATATGAGTCATTTTGAGCAAAAATTCTGTATGTCTTATTTTAAACCGAGTATTTAAGTGTTTCAAAATGATCTACAGTATTTCTACTGTTTTTACCAACCAGCTTGACTTCAACTATCAATTATTGGTCTGTAGTTAAAACTCTAAAATATTGTACAAAATATACGCATACATAATAGATATAAATGGTGGTTAGTTTAAGTAAGGAAACAAAGATCAGAATTAATTTGATTCAGAATATCACAGTTCGTCTTAACAACTGTTTCAGATACCACGGATATGATTAAGATAAAGGAAAACGTGTGAGTAAATAAAGTTTAATTATGGCAGATTGTGACATAATAAAATTGTTCCTTTAAACCAGCTACACAGTCAATAGTTTAAGAGCCTTATTTCAGAATTAAAATAGGAAATCTTCTGAACATAAGTGGGCATGTATATTTATTATTTAGTGTTCTGTCTGACGACAGGTCCATACGAACAGGATCCTTCCATCTTTTTCTCGGACTGGGACCTGTTCATATACGTTCTTGGCAGATGATCCAGAAGTGGTTTGCCATTGCCTTCTTATGTGTGTGAATGGAGTAATTGTTGGGATGCCACGGAGAAACCGGGGAAGCCCCCGGAGGAAAACTCCGTGTTGCCTAGACCACGGCCTTGCCCAACACAAGTTATAAATTCGGGCACCGCCGGGAATCGAACCCGAGACCCCAGGATTACAAGGCTAGCGTTCTAACCGCTAGACCACCGTGTATAATCACAATTAAAGACAAAACTTTACTACGAACCTAGATAATTACTCCATGACTTGCGGTATTTTACCAGGCTTAATAAATGTTGCAGAAACCTTGTTTTTTTAATTCCTAAGAACTGAGTTTCCTGGTATAAAGTTTTTTTTTTTAAAACGACTGATTTAATCTTTACGTTTCGTGACCTTACATATCAGTACGTATAATTCTTCTCCATTCGTTCCAGCGATGTGTCGAAGTTATGAACCCGAAAGGAAGAACTACGATTCATCTGCCAAACAAGTAGCTGCTGGGGCAAGGCCCTCCACTCATAATATCCATTATACAGCAATTCCTCGTGTGCTTCGAGCGTCTCTCTGCTTCCCACAGAGCGGCCGGTTTTGTGTTTCCTCCCGTGAACACGCACAAGTGTCTTAAAGACGTATTTCCCCACCGGCACTGCATTAGGAGCTCTTCTGATTATGCTCGCGCCTTTCCGCCCCAGCAACCCGCATACACGGGGTTTGAATGCAGAACGTTTGAAGCTGAATAACCGACGCACAACCTCTTCTGCCCATTAAACCTCTGTTACATCATTTTCCACGAGATAAACCGCAACACAGAATTACTACACTAACACTTTTAAACCTCGCAGCCTCATAAAGAAACAAAACACATCGATCTTAGCTCCCTCTCGAAACAAGAGCTCCGACATTAATTTTATTTCGCAGTTAACAAAAGACTCAGAAGTTCATGCAAACTCCCAGTTCCACATAGCAGGGCGGAACCAACATAAAGCTGGAAGATTTGCACATTTAGGAACTTTATAATTTGCACTCATTTTCCTTTCAAAGCTTTTAAAGAATATAACCTGTTCCATTTCAGAACTACTTCTGAAATACGACCACATATCAGGCGTTACTCCTTGGACGGAGGATCGACCCCGTCGAAGGACCTCTATCGATAAGGAACAACATAAATGGGGCCCATGACCCCAGAGTTCGAGCGGTCTAAGTCTCGCTCCTCAAGACAGCGCGACCACTGTGACCCCCGAAAACGCTATTAAGCAAACCAGATCAAGAACAACAAGAAAAGAGGGTAAGTAACACGAACGGGAAAGGTGAATTAATACAAAACTGTAGTGGGCAAACCTAAAGGGAGACCGAGGCATAAAGTGGTGGATAATATTAAAATGGTCCTGAAAGGAATAAGATATTAGGGTTGGAATATATTAATCCGGGTGATGATATTGTCTGGTGGCAAGCTTTTGTGAACACGGTAATGAATGATATAAGGCGGGAGATTTCTTGACTAGCCTAAAAGATAAAAGTTTCATATGTAGGGGAGAGCGGGGCTAGTTGGTACACGGGGAAAGTCGTCGTTTTCAAATTTAAAAAATTCGCCAGCTTTAGTGCCTCCAATAACCAACAGATGGAAGCCTCACTGTGTTCCTTCCTTCCCTCTTTCATCCCTTCCTACCCTCCCACTTTACAATCGCTCGACAGTTTTTGTGGATGATAGAAAAATTGTCTTTGTCTCCCAAGTAAATTGTTCTGTTTTTTATGCTTGTTAACTACGAGCTGCTTTAAGTTTATCAAACAGGTTTCATGGTACCTGAATAACAAATATGCAGATATTACGATGGCATATTCTTAACTTAGAAGACATTTCTTTGTTCCAAAAATTTAACGGGAAACAAAATGGGGCAACAAGGGGGAAGTTGTTGCAACAAACGATGGGTCAGTTGTCAAACTGTAACAAAACGCACCAATGTTACATTTGCTAGCGACTTTGTGCGGGCAGAGCATATGAGAACCTGCAGCCGACGAAATATTAAATTTGTTAATAATAAAACCAGACAAAATACTATTTTATACAACACGTATGTCACCGTCGTTATGCTCAATTATTATTACAATGCATGCATAATCGAGAAAAGTTTTATAACAACTAGCCTCGGTCTCCCCTATAATTCTGCATGGGTTCGGCTCACATCTGTGGCCACACTTCATCATTACGCTGAAATACGCTTTTAACGTAGCATGATTTACTTCTCCAACACAGTTAATGACCTAATCAGGAAATATGGAAATGGGCAACGCAGCTGGTAACATCCGACGTATGAGGTTGGCAATGTCCTTACATGTTCAAGCACCAGTGAATGGGTGCAATTGCATAACGAGGAGCTTTAGAAGTTTTATTTATGTGTTTCTTTCCCCTTGTTAACTGCTTTACTTAGTCTGCGAAGATTCAGCATTGCTAATGCCAAGTCTCTCCACACAAATCGAACCCCGCCCCCATCACACAATCTTGCAAACATTTCCAAAGGTCGTGTACTAAATTTACCTGGTTTCAGATATGGACAAGTGGTGGATTGTTGTGGTAATGCTAATGAAATGAACCTACAGTTTCGTGGGGGAAAGGGGTGGATTTTTTGACTAACTGATAAAGAATTCTGCTTTATGACGTTACTTAATGAAAATGTTATCTTCTGTATATCAAGAAGTTTCTGCCAAACGTCGCGGCCTATAATGAACCTCGCGGGTTCAAATCTCGGGCCAGAGACTGGTCATACTGACCGAAGTTTTTTTGTGTTTCTCCTCGGTCCCTCCCGGAAAATTCCGGGACAGTGCCTTAAAATAGGTCACGAGCGCTTGCTTTCGACTCAAAATTTAGTAATCATCCTAATTAAGTAGGATTTGAGGTTTTGATGGCGATGAGTCCGAATATGGCTGTCTTCTGGGTTGTTGCGCCGTGAAGTCTGGTAGATGTCCACCAATGTTTCTGAGGTCCTTGCTGCCTCCATCATCATGGTGCAGCTTTCTCATCGTCATGATGATGGAGGCAGCAAAGACCTGTGAAACGTCGGTAAACTTCTACCAATCTACACGGCGCAACAACCCAGGAAACTGCCATCTTCATCCTAAATAATCTGAAGATTTCTGAAAAATCTTTTCATTTTCTTACTCTAATTACAAGACGATAAGGCGAACGACCGTATATCACAAATGTAAGAATAAAGTTTACGAATTTTGTTCCCCTTAAACCCCATAGAAGAATTTAATTAGGAAATCCGAGATGTTGATGACAATATGTAAATTTATCATAAATAATTATAATACAATTAGAATTATTCCCCCAAGTACGTTACAGAACAATATAGATTTAAAATAATCGACGTGTATACACGGCCTATCCATCGTTATGAAACACGCTACATAATTGTGGCCACTCAATGTTTATTTGTATGTATGTATTTACTAGTTTTTAATTATTATTGCTATCAGTAGCTCAGACTATTTTCGATCGATTGGTATAATTATTAATGACTTATAAATCAGAAAGTTATGTACAAAGAAGTGGTCGTGGCCTACTTTAAGGTAATATTCCAGGACATTCCTGGAATATCTGAGGAAAACCATTAAAACCTCCTTCAGGATAGCCGATCTCCTGGCTGAGATTCGAACCCTCGACCTCCCGCGCAGGAAGCAGGAGTGTTAGCCGGTCAATAACCAACTGCGAAAAAATGTTCGTTTCGTTTTAATTACTATTTATTTCCGATACCATTGTGCGCAGTAAAACGAAAACATCTCAGTAAGGCAATTTATTTTTAACCATTCTGTAAGGCTATTAGATCTTGAAAACACAGGCCTGTTTCTTTGAAGTGACTTACGATTATTAACACTTTTTCACTTTGTGCGTGTTCAAAATAGTTCCAAGTGCTCATTATGTCTGGGCACCCTGTTTCGAGTGTTAGAAATCCGACATTTTCTTTATTTTTTCCAGTGAATGTTATTTGTAGACATATTTTTTAATCAAATGAGAGTGAACGATATATAAAATGTTTCTGAAAAGACAATTTGCAGGGCTTCTCGTCGTTAATTGAACATAATACATTTTTTTTGGAACAAGTTAAAAAAGTGTGATTCCAACGTCTGTAAATAAACACCTGTCACTCTGCTGTCAAAAAACACGATGGCATAGTCTTAATTACACCAGTACACATATTTTCAAAGACTTTTATCTGAATCACTGCCGCCTCAGCGGAAAATTTGCAAAGTTAGCTTCTTATATAACTCCAGATAAAAAAATGTAAAAAATTCACGCCATATTTGGACTGACATATTGATGGACTATGTAAAAATTTGCAGGCCATTTTATTAAAAGCTACGCCAATGCAGTGACATCGAGGAAGGAGTAGCCAGGTCGAAGTGCAAAGTGGTCCTTTCAAAGGGACTTGACTACCACACTCTCCGCTAGAGTGCATTATTCGTTGTTAAAATGAGCGATGCATTGTGGGTTGAACCGTCTTCGATCACAATGCTGCTCCTGTAGACTCAACACAGCGGAGGCTGACTTTCATTTTTTTTTTTTCAAGAGACAAACTCAGTTTCAAGTCATCACGAGATAGTCAACAAAATGGCTTCTTTAATACGTTGAAGTATTCCTATAACTTGCCACCGAGGGTCGTGGTCGAGGGATTATTACACCTGCTTCATAATTGGGATGTAAAGGGTTCAAATCTCAATGCGAAGACCTGACTTTTTGTGATTTTAATAAATCTGTACAGGCAAATGTATCAGGTCAGGCCACGACCGCTTCCTTCCACATCCTTTCCAATTAACATTTTGAGCTACTGAGAACCTCGTTGAGTAAGTTACAAATAAACTCTAAAACGTAATAAGCCATTTCAGCAACCTTCTAACACCATAATATGAAGCCTATCTGTTGTCAATTTCTGCTTCCTTCTTCTTGAGTCAAAATAATTCTATCAGTTTGTTCCCATTCGCCATAATTCTCTTCCCTTCCTTACGAAGACGGACCAAGTTTCACGCACACACATAAAACAATAAGTAAAGTAAAATACTTTTTTCATTCTTTGCATGATTATGCAGTCCTTCTGTCCGGCCAGGAAGGTTTTGACAAAAGTTTGTTATGAACGTTACGTCATTACAGGCTCCCTATACCGTTGACATTTAATTTCCCATGATCGCGAAGTACAACATGGCGGACGAACAAATGTACGAGATAGAACAAAATTATCGCCACATTCACAAGGTCGTCATCAAACGTTAAATTCCGAAGGACGTTCTAAAATTTTACAAATTTTATCTAGACAGCTGTATTAAACATAAGGCAATCTTACGCGAATCTTTTAGGTTATGTCAAACAAACTTAACGTAAAGAAAGTCCATGTTTAACTAACAATAACGACATCAAAGCAAATAATAACAATGCGCTTAAAATTGCAAGCAATAAAATTCCGGAACAATCAGGATTCGATCTACGACTATCGGCGCACAACTCCAGAACACTTTTAACAACACCAAAGAACATTCAGAATTGAAAGCGCGAAAGAACGCACATGGAAGGAGTGGGTATTTCTATATTGAGTGCACTTTTCCAGTCGTTTGATGCATTTAGACGGGAAGATTAGGAATTTCTTAAATAAATTGCAGCAAACATCGATTTTTCGTGGTATAATAAGGTACACGTCATTCACGTCTGAAAGAAACAGGAAACACCTACAGAAATTTGGCTCAGAAAACTGTTTAAAGAATTTTAATTTGAAACGTTTAGATTTTATTAAAAGCGTCGGTAGATGTCCTTACCTACCTCCGAATATAGTACGACATTTATTATTCGTTTTATAGGTGTCGAACCCAGGGAGTTTGGCTCCTGAGAATTAAAAAAACGCCTATGTTATATACGTAAGCGTGCATCTTTGAGCATTTGTTCAGAAAATCAGGTCGCTTGCTTCGACGCTCACATGCCCCCAGTCTAATTAACAAAACACCGACAATTGTCTCTCGCCTCCGTCCGTGTTTACGCAAACTAAACGCAAACAAAATAGAGTTCAAAGCAAGAAACGGTAATTAAACACTCGCTTACTGTAATTACAGATATCCCACGATGCCCGGGGCGAGGTGCGAACACAAACACTGAAGACAACAAATTAAAATTTCTCTACCCGGGATTCATAAAGAGGACCGCTGGATATTCTTGTACAGACATCCGAAATACCGAAATGTACAACTTTATAGGTGCACAGCATAAGTAAAACCAAGTACATGAAAACACAGCCCAGTTCGATGAACTGACAGTCGCTCTGTCCGCCTTTTACGGAGCCCAGAACGTCCATTACCACGATCGCAATATCTCGCCAACAGACATCCCCGGCCAAATTAATTTAGTCCGCACTTTCATGCCCCAGTTATTTAAGATCCGTTTTAGTGGAATCCTCCAACTACTATTTTTTTTTAGGATTTCCGACTGGCATTTCTCTTCGTTCTGATTCGTGCTACAAGTTACACCCATCGTATCATCCTTTATTTCGTGTTAGTGAATAGTACAAATTATGAAGCTCGTCGCTGTGTTTTCTCTCAATTCTGCCTTTTATTTTACCCGTTCAGTTCCAAACATTCTGCTCAAACTTTCTCGTTTCGCTTAACAATGCTATTTGCAACGAAATGTCATTAACATCTCGCGTAAACAATTATTTTAAATTTTTAACTGCACTCTTGATAAACAAACGAATAGAATCCTGGGGTCTCGGGTTCGATTCCCGGCGGTGCCCGAATTTATAACTTGTGTTGGGCAAGGAGGTGGTCTAGGCAACACGGAGTTTTCCTCCGGGGTCTTCCCCGGTTTCTCCGTGGCATCCCATTCACCACCAGAAGAAGGCAATGGCAAACACCTTCTGGATCATCTGCCAAGAACGTATATGAACAGGTCCCAGTCCGAGAAAAGGATGGAAGGATCCTGTTCATATGGACCTGTCGTCAGACAGAACACTAAATAAAAATAAATAGTTTATGTCATCTTTATGGCCTTGATTGAAATAATTATAATAATAGTGTAATTATTAGGCCTGATTTCAGTTACTGATGAACGATTCTGAAGAATGAGTTCAAACCAGCGTTCAAGAACTTCTGGAATTACAAAGAGAAACAGACTTTTATCACGATATGTTATGTCGCTTGAAGCATTCTGACCGATTTCCGTGGGACACTAAAGGCATCGTACCATTTCAGGTGTTTTAAAATTTATAACCTTTCAACGTGTATTATGTTCTAAGATTGGTGCAAATCCAGCCTCATAGAACATAAAATTTAAATTCGTATGATCATAGAGTTTTCATAATGTTAAAATGTTATAAATACACAACGACTTGACAGTCGTGATAAACACATGGGCCTGTCATAAAAGTGTACGAACCATTGAATGTAATTGGCTCAGGCTATAAAGAACAACTTCAGAGCTACTTGATCAATGAGGTAACCAGCTGGTCGGACAATTTCGTTAATGAGTACAGGTTATGAAAATAATTCTTTTTCTGGAGCGCCCTCACCGTGTAGTCTATTTTAAGGTGATTTTACTGTGGATGATGGTAGTCAGACAGTAAAATCTTTATGTTCCATCCAGCTGCATCTCACACTTCGATGCTGCTACCAGGATGAAAACTGTACTAAAACCTACGCACGGCCGTTTATTTTGTGGGAAACCTTGAAGGCGTACGGCAGGTGCATCGCCGAACAAGCAGCGTTGAGCTTTCCTTCGACAGGGTTTGATAAAACGTCAGAAATATCTTGCAGAGTTCTCCACAAACTAATATTCGCTCAGCCGATCAAAAAGACGCCTTTTATGTAACCGGAAAAGCTCATAACCTTTGTTTACAAGAATTCGCCAATAGACCTTATCTTGAGAAAGCTGACTCACAAAAAATAGACAATTCCTTTATTTTTTCTGATTGGCCTAAAATTTATAAAAATTATAATCGGAGTCCCGCATTAATAGTACAGAACTGCAAAAAAGAGAGCTTAGAAAATCAAATACTAATAATTATCCGTATAAGTAACTCACCGAAGGTCTCTGCGTTGTGCTTAACAGTACGGTTTGGTATTCGTGAAAGCTCCACGAATACCAGACGGGAAAACGCAATATTCAAACACAGTTTTATTACGTTCCTCAGTCTTTTCCAGAAAATTTTCTTGGGCAGTTCCTTAAAATCGGCCACTATCTATTCTAAACACAACTTCGCCAGCTTATTTTTTCACTTTTTTATATTTTTATTCGACTCTGTATCATCTTATTATTCGAACGTCGCTAAATAAACAACCAACAGACTGAGAAACAATATAAAAGTCTGACCTTAATAAGTTCATGGTTGTTAATCACGACACAGCACGATTAACATAACCCCACTTTGTTCTGCCCTACTGCTATTCATCATTCACAAATCTTCCTGTCCTTAGACGCGATCTAGCCCACGAAGTTGACGAAGCATCGTTAAATGAACCAATAAAAGGACAACAAAGAGCTTTAATTAAATATATGCGTCTGGTTCTAACAACAGAGATTAACCCGCGCCTCCCTTACAAGAGCCAGGCTGAATCACAATAGCATTGTTAATCAGTATGAAAGGTCCAACGAACCTCGTTCTGTCCCATTCCCTTTGGGAACCTCGTTTCTAAAGAAATGATGAAGAGAGACTCATAAAAATGCATGCATATGGGCCCACTGTATGTGTGGTGTGTGTCCGACAATCTTTTTGAAGGATCTGTACTGGGTTTTCATCATGTAAAACAGAGAAGACGGTAAGGAGTCGGCCGGGGGAGGACGAAGAAAATGCAGGCAGAAAGAATGAAAGTCGACAGAGGCAATGTGTGGCAGAGACAACGATGGTAACTTTACACAAAAACAACAAATCCTACAAACAAATTCCACAAGTTTACTTTATTTTACTCACCGTGTATTCCATATCCTGCAACGAAAAGGCGTATCATTTCGGTGTTGTCTCCCGCCAAGCAGGTGTCACTTGTTTCTGAATTCAACACTTATAAATTCGTCAGATTGGGTATGTAAACACTTATGAATTTCACTGTAATCAACATTAACTTTTTAACACACTTCTTACGTACAAAAATATCCGCTGAAATATAACAGTGTGTAACGAAGATAAATCAGTAACCTTTATTCACATCAAAGCGATTCAAACTGTCCGATCTACACCATACGTCACTACTCATTTGTTATAGACTCTATCGATAAAAATCGAAACATTGAAAGTGTCGAGACATTCTGTTTTGTTGGCACTGACATGTCTTCTTTTTCAGAACAGCAACGGTTTGCGTTTGCAAGCATTTTAAAACATTATCCACGAAACACCGCGATGACATGGAATGAAATGTATGTCTTGATGTAGAGAGGCGAATGCCAGCTGCCGAGCATCACGTCACACTACCGCTGTCCTCCCGCTACTGTCACAAGCCGAGTGAGCAAGCGTGCGAGTGAGCGAGCGAACGCGCACCTAGCGACGCCATAGTAGCAGCCAGCAGCCAGCAGCAGCGAGCAGCTAGTCCGGGCGTACACCGCATCGCGCTAAAAGATCGATGCTCCTCCACTATGGGAGCATCATAATCTGGTACAGACTGTTGTTCGTCTCTCTCTCTCTCTGAATGAATGAATGATTCCATGGCCCACGGAGCCTGTTGTCGTGTGTTTTCTGTTATACCTTTGTCTTCTTTTGTTTTTGTTGTTGATATATTTCTTTTTACCCGGCTGAAAAGTACGGACGTTAAATGGGGTATGTAAAAGTGGATTAATTGTTTACGTTACATATTTCTTTTTTCCTGTGTGTGAAGTTTGTGTGTATGGAACACATGCTAAACGACTTTTAAAAATTATTATATTTTAGATGCACTTAACATTGGTTTCATTACCTAGGGGAAGAAATCGTATTTTGTGCGTATAAAAACAGGATACTTTAGGTAATACTTGGAACTGGGAGACAAGAAATTCAAAGTAAAAGAAAAAATTACGCAGTAAATAGGTTGTAAATTTGTACACTTCGTCAAAAAAGTATTATTATTAGTTTCAAGCCGAGTAAGATGAAGTGGACTGCAAATTTCGCACACAATGGAGAGATAAGAAACTCGTACAAAATACAGAGCACTCGGAAGAATTAGGCGTAGGGTAAATGATAATATTAAAACGGATCTTAAATAGGGTGAAGAGTGCGGACTGGCCTCTTCTGACGTAGGTCACAAACAAATTATGAATTCTGATGAACACGGTATGGAAATTTTCGGTTTGGTGCTATAAAAGATAAATAATTAATGACCAGCTGCAGGACTGTCAGCTTCTCAGTGAGGACGATATTTCAAAGGGTTGACTAGTTACATAAAATATATCGATGGAAGTGTCTACTGTCAGTCTGTATGTATTTTCCATGTCCCTGTGTGTGAGTGCTTTTTTCCAGTGGCTGATGCTGATAGTGTGACAGCTGTTCAGCAACCACAGCAAAATTCTGAACATATTTTGCTTCAAGTCGTAATAAATTAGACCCTATTTGGTTAAAATTGTTACATTCTGTCTAATAATCACCACGTCTTTTGATTTTCATATACTCGTCCAGCCTTTCGAAAGCTGTAGATCTAGATGAGAATTTTGATCTGACGGAGTTCTATTTCGCTTCCTGAGGCCGAATCTATGAATTTGTGTAGCTTTTACTTTCCTTGTTTACTTACCTCTATAGAGAGTCGTTAGCGTCAAGTAGCTTCTCCAAATGATCCGACGTCAAGAATAAACCGACTTTATTATCGTTTATTAAGACGTGATTAGTCTGATTATCTGGACAATAAATGTGTATTTAAGAATTCTGCAATGTGACAACGTTGTGTTCTTGAAAGATTTCTTTGACGTGGCAAATTTTATTAAAAGAAACTTCATTACCTGTTCTAATTTTGTGTAAATTGTCTCTGCAAACTGCCGTTTTAAAAATATTCCCCGCCCCCCGGTCTAATGTACATCTGAACTACACAATGTTTCGGAATCTGGTTTAATTTCCGTCTTCAGGTCTTTATTATTATACATGCGATTAACTTTTGCATTCAGCTCATTTTACATGTCACAACTATCCTCCCATGTGGCACTACGCAACCTGTGTAGTTGAAGAAGCATTGTTAAATAAACTAAATATAATCGCCCTACTCATTTGTCTCTAAAATATTTTTATTTTTCCTTGTGATTTTGTGAGAGAGTGATAAATATATAGTTTCTCTCTGTTCAAATTAAATTGCTTCTGATAATAGATTCGTAGTTTATTTATCGACATTTTGTCAACTGAACTAGCCAGTGGTGCTAAATGCCATGTTACCTCCGATGTTCGCCAAAACATGATATAGAATTTTAATGAGTCACTTTGGCTCTCGTTTGATCTCGTAATCTCCCTTTCGCCTGCCACTCGTCATCAAAGAGCTGTAAATCACCTGCTTCGAGGGGAATGAGGCAATTGTCAGGGCGAATGACCACCAATCACCACGCACAGTTTTGCTCTCTGTGTTCTGGGATCGACTTCTTCTATCACTTGCCTCCTTTCTTAATATGTTTCCACCAGCCAATATTTTCCCCTATTTCCCCTCATTTTATAAAGGCGTCGTGTTTGTGGATCTACGCCTCTGTAATAAACCTACAATAAAATTACGAATTTTTATTAAACTCTTCAAAACATCATACCATTAGAAGTCTTCGTGTACTTAAACTGACATAAATAAACACCAATATGATTGCCGTGCGAACTAATGAGGTGATAGCGACACTGACGCTACTCGACTTGACGTAGGTTTAACTTAACGCGACAGGAGCTGAAAGGACTTGCATAACTTCGCTAGAATACGGAACGCGTCATAGATAAAACACTGAAGATGCAGCGTCCAGCGGAACCTGAAAACCCCACGGAGACCAAAAACGTTATCGACTTTGATATAACAGATTTCCTAGACAGCATCCATACTTATAATTCCCACATCTTATGAAACGTCATCAAAATATTTTAACACTTCCATAACTTCAACGTCTATGACGGATACAGACTAAGGCAATGTCCTATGTAAGCGATAAGAAGCGAGCTGTGCGAGCTGCATAAGCAGAATGGGGTGTCATATGACATAAGGGAATCGCTTGTTGTGTCCTACGTGAGAGACCGCAATAGAAGCACACGGACTTTCTGCGCATGCACCTTCGAGCTTTTCTGCGCATGCGCCTTACTGGCCAGCGCCGCGACCTGCGCGAAAATATCAAAATATTTGATCTCGGACTTTGGCCGCCGACCGCTTCGCTGTAACATAGGACAGCGCCACACAAACAGCCAGTTTGATATTTCCGCTTCACCCACGCAACACGCACCGCTCGCATTTAATCGCTCACGTAGGACACCGGGTAAGGAAACCCCTATTGAACGCCCCCTGAAAATCACCTGCGGGTAAGAACACGGTCTGCGCAAACCGAGATTCATCTTTCTTCATTCGGCCTTCCTCATTCTACTTCATTCTGAACCACATTTTATCTCTTTCGCATCTTATTTTCCTTCTACTTCTTTCTTCTGAACTCGATCCTCCCTCTCTTAGTCCAATAAACTCATAAACCTCCACGCAATTGGCAAATACAGTCATTGGCCCAACAGTAGTCCCCAAAATCCAATGTTACACATCAATGTTTCGGGTGTTTACAATTTTAAAAACTGCAACGGAGCAGAGCTTCGATGTAAAATCTGACAGAAGTTGAAATCCATGCTAATGAACAATATGCGAAAAAAACAATTACGAAACTGAGGTAGATGCAATTTTTAGGCTAGTTCTCAACAAAGTCACGCAAAATGTGTCTTTTACCTTGTCCGTCCTGTAGATCCGAACAGACGCGGGAGCGAAATTCACTGGGTGATAACCACAACGTGGGGAATCCCGATATGACGTGGGGAATCCCAATATAGTCATAACCCTATGTGACCCTATGGATTGTTTCCGATTCTGCCGACAGTGGCTCCAATGGCAAATGTTAAATCATGGGCAACGTGCCAGAATTCTTACGCAGTGCTTGTATTTCTAAAGTCGTTAATTTATAGGTTTTGTTAACCTTTAAGAAATAAATAATTCAAAGCGAAGGTGACAACATATTTTTCCTCCCGAAAAATTTATTTTGTTTGGAGTCATTTTGTGTCTTGCACGAGTTGTTTACAAATTTAACGTTGTAACCGCCGTCTCAGTCGACAATACAGGGTCCTGCAAGGGATGTAGGTGGCGCAAGTAATAAGTGGGCGATTCGAATTACGCACCGGGCAATGTATAAAATATATATTTCGGAAAGTTCTTGGGCACGCAGTTACTGAGATGTGTTAAGGGAATATATCAGAATCCAAAATACCGTTCGTCGGTATTTACTTGCAGAGACTGAAAAATCCTTACAAAAGCCTCGGTCAGGATTTCCGATCTCCTGGCAGAGATTCGAACCGAAACCTCCAAAATAATACACAAAATTACTGACAAGTACATGAAAAATTCGACGCGACTCAACGAGTTGCAATAAAACTTTTCAAGGTAAAGGAGCCCTAAAACATCGCCCCAATCCGAGTTTATCGCTGACGTATATAAAACAATTACACCGTCACCCCTCCTAACAAGTTAATTATCAGTAGTGGTTGTTAGCAAATCCAAAACTGAGATTTAATACAGAACAGCTTTGCTAGAGCACCATTTTGGAACCATCAACTTTAATTTGCGTTAAAAGTGCAAATTCACGGACACTTTCCTCCACAAACAAAACATTCATTAGATAAATACATAAAAAAACATTGTTAGAGAAATGAATGATCATGACTATTAGGGGAGATAGAGGAATATAAAATTAATTTGAGGCTAAAAGACGAGATTTGAGGGCGTGGATTGAGTTTAAATGGCTTAGCCCTAAGCTTCAGGGCCACCCATTTTCCGTTGTCCGCGAATCCCTATTCGATGTATTCGCAGCTACAATCCGTTTCTGAACACAGTCTCTTACATTCGTAAGCTAAGGACGCCCCGCGCCATGATTAATTATTCGATTCAGATGTTTCAAGTACAAGTCCCGTCATTAGAGATCCATCGGAACCCTACCGATTATTTGATACACCAAAACAAGCGAAGGTCACGGCCGAGTGGATAAGTTAGGTCCATTCTCATTCGGGAGTTGACATATTCCCACAGGATTTTCGTGGGTTTTTTCGGTCATTCCGGGCAAATGCTACCCATAAAAGACAAACGACCTCTTCCTTCCACATCGTTTCTAATTTATTATTTACCAGTCACGCGATCATTCGACGCTACATAATTTGAGTTATCCACAGCATTGTTAAATTCACCGTGAATAAATTAACTGAAACACCAAAACACAGACGCGTTGTAAATGGACTGACGACGAAGCAACAAGCAGCAGCAGTTGCTGTGGTAACCACGCAGTTTCCTGGACACGTCGCATGTCACTTGTTTCCGCTTAGGAACAGCAGAGCATCGTGTAGTTCACCTGACTCTGGTAGGTAGCGCGTCTGCATTTCGTGCGGGTGTAACGTGCTGGGTCCTAGGGCCCTTTCACACCCATTTCGTCAAGACGCTGCAACCAGTCGTCCCACTAGTAAACATCATCAAAACTAACTTAGCTAGAAGAGTTTATAGCTGCTTAGTTGGTCAAGAAATGTCCACTCTTGAATGAAATATTGAGACTCATGCTAGCCTGTCACTGGTCATTATCGTAAGCCAAAGTTTTCTAATCCACACCTTAAACATCCACTTTAATATTATCATCCCATCTACTCTTAGGTCTAACAAGTAATGTCTTCAGTTTAAGTTTTGCGTTATTACTTTATACGTATATTTCACCTCTCCCACGCGTGTTGCATGAACCGTTTATCACGATTACTTTATATAACTTGTATTTTTTTATAAATAATAAAAATAATAGAGTTCTTCACTATGCTAATGATATCTTATCTTGAGGGATTGGAGAAAATCAGTAACTTTGACCACTAGCCGTACCATGTAGACAGGCACACAGCAAGCGTCGATATTCGAAAACTGACCTCTCAGAAGCAGATCAGGCGAAAGAAAGCTGATCTAACCACCTCGGCCAGTTGTTGTATGTTGGTGTTACTGGCTCCAAATAAAGGATCTTTATAGGCACTCTTATTGAAAAGGTTATTTCGGACTTAACAAACAGCTTCAGTTAAGTATTATGAAAAACAAGGAAAATTAAATATTCGGTTATTACAAAAAAACGGAATAAATTATTTGAAGCCTGATTTATGTGTACAGATGGTAATGTTGAATTTCTACGACTGTTTACACGACTTTATATCCCGTGACCAAACGCACATCCTCAGCAAAAAGGGGAAAAGAAAAGACATTCTTCTACTACCTTACAAGATTACGGGCCCATCTCCTTCTTAATCTCCTCCTTCCCCGAGACTCGTAGTTCAGAACTCTTGTTGGTAATCTGTAGACTGGCATCCGGTGAACATGATCACTTTGTTTCTTCTGGAATTCCTTAATGTCATTGGTCATTTGGCTAGAATTGTCTAATGTCGTTTGTCATTTTGCTAGTCTCAAATTCCTTACAACCTCGCATTGCTGTCTGTCTCTCAGAGTAATTCATGTTTATCCACGTAAAAATCTCATTTATGCTTCTTCGATTTTCTGATTATCCTTGATAAATATTTGCTTGCATGTACGTTGCTTTCCTTGTGAACACATTAAGTAATTTAAATTCTAATGCCTTGTCGTTCCAGTGCCCAATTAGTTTAATTAAATATTATTATTCTTCCTTCTGAATCTTAATTTAATTCTATACCTAAAAGAAATCGAACAACGTAAAGTATCTAGAAACTTATCCCCGCGTCATATATTTCCATTTACTGTAATTTATGCTTTTATCATAATCTTTACTCTCAATCCAACGAGTTTTTACTTTCCAATATTTTCATGTTTTGTCATTAAAAACTTTTGTTGAATTCAGAAACAGCTTTCTTTGAATAGTCCTCTTTCTATTGTTACTATTCCATCTATTCATCATTTTATAGGGTATTTACTTCCAAGTACCCGAGACAAACCTTGCCCCTGAGGTACATAGTGCAGCAGCTATTTCCGAAATACATTTTGTTTTTAATACGCATTCCACGTATTATATATTTTTAGTGTTAGAGATGACTACAAATTTTACGACAGCGTCTTTCAAATGATGTATAAAGATCCTAAAATGGCCGTTTTTTGCAGTTCCCTGATGTCGTATTCGCCCGGAATGTTCGCCAAATATTTTTTGAGTGACTTGGAAGCAGTTTCAGTTGCTCTTATAACTATTAATATTATTATTATCCCATATTATTATTATTATTATAACAACAACAACGAGCTGTTCAAATATCAATTGTAAAATTTGGGCCTTAAGTGCTGATGAAAGGCTTTCTCGACTGCCAAAGTATGTAACGCAAACTAATGTCAAAGAACACAGCTATTAGCATATCCGGGATAATCGAAGGTTGAGCATAGATGAAACTTCATCTGAAACAGCATTAAACATAGTCAGAAGCAGCTCAGAAATGGCTGAAGTTCCCATCCGAAGTACTTTATTGGAAAGGATTCGGGATATATGCGGGTCATCGGACCAAAATTAATTGAAAACCACGGCGACTATGTAGAAACATAAGAAGACCAACTACTGTGTGATTACTTTGTCAAACATTTTAGTGAAATTTGCTTTAATGTTTCACTTATTTTCGTATTCTTGTGTGTAAATCTGAATTAGGTTTTCTTAAAAATTTACGCTTTTTTCGTGTGACAAAATTGTGTGACATTCAATACTTTGAAATGGAGACAGGGACACAGACAGACAGACACATGGAGTTCACATTAATGTGCTCAAAAGAAGGTACATTCTTAATACAATAGTCCAACTGCCTCTGACCTTCCAGCAGCCTAACTCTGTACTGACTGGAAAAATATGACAACGTGACATGGTGTTATAAATACGATGAATTTGCAGTCTGTCATGTGTTGTGAACTGAAGATCGAAATATTTCATGTTAGTCGCGAAACAGCTCGATAATGATTGTCCATACACGCGTCTGCATGCCCACTACCGGCCACCTCGCCCCCTCCTGACAATTTATCGACATTACATCTCGCCTATGGTAGTGACCTCTGGGGTCGGAAACCCAAGTCTCATGAACTCAAAGGAGACAGAGACGTGTCGCGTTCTCACTGACAGTCATGCGGGTTGTCTAAGCAGCAGGCGTGAACCTTGGGCGTCGGATGTAGAACAGTCAAAATCTAACATAGAAACACGCACGCGGACACCATTTAAATTGCAAACTCTGATTAGAGCTCAGTTTGTATGATATATTGCTTTCACGGCGGCAAAATTTAATAAAAATCTTCTGGAGTTAACAGCCGTGTTATTTGACTAGAACTCGACGTTATAGTGATCACTATCCTGATGATAGGGATGGCCCCTGAAACGGCGAGTTTTAATCAACTGATGTGATTGTTAGTCCCAGAAGATTATATGAAAAATTGGGTTATTTTAAGGTGTTTATAAGCCCAAATATCAACCAGCTTTAATTATCATTTGTTTAACTACGCTGTATAATCTTAAAAAAGCAAAGTTGTTTCTGAACATATGCCTCGTCTTATGAAGGTATATGGAGGTGCACGTAGAGCCCCGACCATTTTGACTTCGGCGTTAGATGAAGGTGAGAAGACAAACCCCAAACTCTGGGCATTTTAATACCGGGCACGGAGACTCTTAAAAGTAATCGGCTAAGAGCTCAGTCGAACCGGAAGCTAGTCTGCACGCAGATGAAGAGATCGGATTGGAGGCCAAGCGGGCCCCAGATCTGATCTGGACACAATGATGGAAAACAGATCGGACTAAGGCTAACACGGTACTACAGCCGGTTTGGGCAGAGTGGTGACTGAAATATTTGCTGAGGAGTTCAGTTGACCCCAAAAGTGGCCCAGACACACCGGTGTCAAGCAGATCCAATAAGAGGCACAGGATAACAGTTTCGTAATAAATGTAATCCCAGAAACTTTCTTTCAGAATTAATTTTCCAAACTATGTTATCAAGGCCGTAAATAACAATTTTCTGGATAGCAATATGGCGTCTGTGTCAAATTCTAGATGAGTCACTAAGAAAGAAATCATATAAATCTTAATTTTAAATTTTTGGCATTGTTTTTAATTTAGTGATTACATGTCAATGACTGCAGTTTGTGATCAGTGAGATAATGTCCCTTATGCCATTTTGTCCAAAGGTCATGTACATCCGACTTAACTTCCACTTAAGTGTAACCGAAAACTGTTGGTGACCATTCGAAATGTAACTATCGTCTCCATGACGACGACATGTAAAAACTAAAATAGCTTTTTGATAAGAACAGGATGGGACCTGTAGCATTCCGTCCATGTGGAAGTAATCCTGGAGTTTTGTAATTACGAGGCTGTGCAATTAATTCATCGAGTATATCGATTTATATGACAAAAGATTTGGTTTATACAGTCTGTTCCAAACGATAATCGTCAGATCATTGATGCTCCGAGTTGCTTCTCCAGACGCAGTTTTCTTCAGTACTGAATGGGATAGGTTAGGTTAGGTTAGGTTAGGTTAGGTTAGGTTAGGTTAGGTTAGGTTAGGTTAGGTTAAGTTAGGTTAGGTTAGGTTTGTTTAGGTTAGGTTAGGTTAAGTTGACTGTGGTTCATCAATTTATCTGTCGATCACAGAATATCGCTACAATTCACTACAAAGAAATGAAGAAGACGAAAAGCAAGGACTGCAGAAGAAATTTTAAATGCAAGTTAGGAAGAAATAAGATAAGAATGAGGCAAAGAGAGAAACAGTTAATAAGGGTAAAAATGAAGATGAAAAATAAGGAAGAGTGACAGAAGGAATCGATGGAACGTAAAGAAGGGAAGCAGAAATAAATAAGGAATGGGATGGAGAAAGAAAGAAACAATGAAAAGAACGAAGAAAGTGAGAATGGAAGAATAAAGATAGAAGACAAGAAAGACAAAGCAAGGAAAATATAAATAGGGGAAGAAAGAAATTAAACAAGAAAGAAGGGGAAAGAAAAAGTATTAATGAAGACATTGTTGCGAAATAATATTTGTAAATAAGTTTTTCGTCGTACAAAAGTGGCATTTGGAATTCTGTGCCCACGACTTGGTGCGAGGAGGAACTGCAAAAAAAAAGCACCCACCGCTGTTTCTGCTGTTGTTCTAGAACACGCTTTCTACTGAATTCGAAACTTTTTTTAAATTGCATACGAGACAATGTCGACTTCTGCTCTTGTTTTACGCGCTGACAACTTAAATGGTGTACAGTCAGTCGACTTGCGAGTAAAACAGATCGACGTCACTCATGAAATGTCTCATTTTGTTCAATTTCCATACCCAGGATTTACACTGCGTAATTACTGCGCTCGTAAATAGCCTTTCTGTATAATCTGAGTCATTACGTAAGCTTAATACATCCCCATATATCAGCTTATATCAGTAATGGCCATCGACGCATTAGAAATAAATTCAATAATTCAATATAATTTCATTTTATTAATTCCCTAAATTCGGTAGATTCTCTTATCTGTTTATTTTTATATTTAATCAGCATTACTGAGTATCGTACCGACATCTTGTTGGTATCCTGTAAAGATACTTGAAGGATACAAATAATTAATGACAACGAACTTCGTGTTTGAGTGATCAGCACCCTTGCTTCGTATTTGGGAGGTCCTGGGCTCAAATATCCGCAAAGTGACCGCCTGTCCTAACTGTAGTTCTTCGTCGTCTACCTCAGTCCCTCCAGGCTAATTTCGGGGGAGAAAATATGTCTTTAATTAGGCAGGACCGTAACGTAACACATTCTTTCCAACTTAGTCTTCACTAATCACAATATCGAATAATTTTCTGGGCCCTTAAAAGGGCCACTTTTTCTCTTCCATTCCCTATAGTTCTTTTTGACCGACCAATATTTTGCTCTACTCTACACACTACGTACTCTGATGACCATGCGCAACGTTCAACAGTTTTATACCTCTCGGGTAATTAATTTTTATAAAAACCTGATTAAATAGTGACAGTTCGTCAGATTTTTTAAGTCGATCTCCGTATGAATTCTTTCTTTTTGCACTATAATCTTCGGCTCATACTTCCATCTTCAGATGACTAGTTGACTTTATACTGAAAGTCCTTTTTTTATCTTTCAATTATATTATTCTGACAATGATTAGTAACGAACCCTGGACTTTTGAACATCAATGTGGACCTCAAAGGTGGAACATAAATAATTTCTGTTACGTACGTTATGCATTTAGTTACTTCCTGCAAGACATTTGTAAAGCAGAATGAAGTTAACCTCTTTTCTATTCATTTTAAAATTCATTCCGAATAAAATAATACTGCAAACAATGGCGAATTTTCGTTATCATTACATCTAAGTTCTAAAAACAAGATTACGTGACATCACAAACTTTGGTTTTCCTAAATTTTGTCGAGCTTTAAACGGTCTGTGACAGTGGAGCCAACCTAAAATAGGGAAAAAAATTGTTTTTAATTTGTCATTCATGGTCATCACAACATTTGAAACTAAATAACGTGTGTGGCTGAAAATCATTATTATACAACCCAAGAATCAATCAGAACTAAATCTGTCTGTGTTATGAAGATGTGTCAATTGTCTTTGTTTCTGTCTGAATTTTTCTCTTGTGATCATAACTACGCAAAATGTTATTAATTCCGTAACGTTGCCTGCACTGGAAGCAGTGGGTAGGATGTGAATTGGCAAAGGGAAGAACGTGGGATTAGACTGAACGTGACAAGTCGTGAAGAAATAAATTGGTACACGCATACATACGCATATGCGCCAAGTCTTACGTCACGGACATGATTGCTAGGCAGCCGGAAATGGTGGGGTTAATTCGTCTTCGGAGCTTCGATCCAGCGTTGATTCTTCCCATGAACTGTAGCCTCGTATGCCCTAATAAAGTTCCAGCCGAGTCATGTAAAAGCGGGTTCAAGTCGTGAACACCAGAGTCAATAGTTTACAACCAGCCTAGAATGCTGATGTGTGTGAGATTATTTGTCATCAACTCTCATCTCGCCCTAACCAAAAAGGCGCCCTTGATTTTTTTTTTTTTTGGGGGGGGGTTCTGTTACAGGTCAGCATCTATTCCAGGTAGAAATCTACCAGAAATTATTTTAAATAAATTTATAATAAGGGGAAATACGACGATCAGAAACTTACCGTTGTAGTCTATGACAGTATTCTAACCATAGTATTTAAAATTCTTCATTAATTGGTAAGACGGTTCTCAATTCTCGACATCTTCGCCTCAAATCTCATACACTCCCCAGTTATCTTAGTTATTCATTCTTTTATTCCAGACATGTCAAAGTCACGTCCCGCGAGCCACATGCTGACAACCATCTTCGGTCTCAAGATAATTTTATGCAGTCTGTATGCACATCGTCTGGGGAAAAAAATCTGAATGAATTTTATGAGCTGGAAATGTTGGCAAGGACGAAATTTCAGATGGTTCATTTCATGTTTAAAACAATTACTGCCAAGTTTTGATTAACAACGTACCATCACAGCACCATACACAAGAGACTTCGTCATTGTCAGCGCATTTTCTACGACAGATTCGTAGAAATACTGCAGCCATAAATGGCTCGTTTAGACATGGCCACGTAAAGACTAAACAGCTCTCTTATCGTGCAACACTAAGTCAACAGTACATCGTTGCTACTTTTGTTACGGTGAGAGTTCTGAGCTACCTTCACTCGCCTGGGTCTCGCTGTTGCTATTTCAAAGTTGCATGACTTCGCTGTGACCTCGAAACATGCAATTTGGTGACTGCCACTTGTAACCGGTGTGTGTGCTAACCGCCTGGACTCGTGTCGCAAATGCACACCTGTGATCGGGTGTCAGCAGAAATTCACGCCGGTTCGAAACCAGACGAACTCTCACACGGTCTAACTCGAGAGGAGACAAGGAAAAACAACGCTACGCAATTCACACCTTACCTGACTGAAAATAAAACTTTGGGTTTATTGTTTTCTGATCCCTGCCCTGGCCCCACCCATGGTTGCTTCTTATGTTCTTCAGTCTTCCCTTTCAAGTTACATTACCACTTGTTAACTAGCTCCAGGAAGCAAAGATATTGAGAATCTAAGCAAATAATAACCGACTCTAATGAACCCTAAGTTCATTACTTTCTTTACAAGATCTCATCACTAATCTCTATCCTGAGCCAGTTCAATCCAACCAAAACTCACACACCTTATTACGCTTCTATTAAACACATTTATGTGAACTTGTACGAACAAGTTTAATGTTCAAATCATCCTGTATGAGGCCAGAATATTTATTTTCTTGTGATAGTTATAATTTGTCAACGAATATTTTCTTAAGTTACGCGGTCTTTTCTGTTCTGGGTCAGAAATAACTTCCGAAATTATTAAACTTTCAGACATTAGGACACTCTATACTGGGGATCAGTCCGCTGCTAGGCCTCTGTCTGTACATAACCTCACACAGATTACATCTGTGCGTCAATTGGAATCCGAACCCACGCTCCTAGTGTTTTAGTGTGATCGGCGCTTTCCATCGTCCATTAAACCGTCTTTACACGTTTCTCTTTCACAAAGATGCCATTTTCAGGGACGTTGAGCCGTGTACTCTGGTAGAAGTTCACCGACTATTCATAGGTATTTGCTGCCTTCATAATCAGGGGGGATAAGTAGGCCGCGACATTATCGACACCGTGAGAAATTGAAACATCACTGAAACGTCTTTCCTCAACATGTTATGCATATATGGATAAATGCAGATTATTTTTGATTTATTTGACCAAGACATAAATGTCATAATAACGAACTCAAAAGTTGTGTAAGTAAGGAGATTATTAATATAAATAAATTCATAATAGAGTTAGTTGTATTTTCTCGTTGTACTGCCAGACTTACATCCACACGGCTTAGAATTGTACATTCGGACACGGTTAAATGTACAGGTGTAAATATTTCACTCTAGAATTGCATCTAGCTTTACTCCTGTCATTTCCTCGGAGAATAAGCTGGCACTGAAATCTGAAAGTCGTGGTAAGCGTTTTGAGATCCTTATATCAAAATTAATATACGCGAGATCTGTTTCATCAAAACTCAACTCTTTCTGCTGACGATAATTACGTTCATTAAAAAGTAGGAAGGCCCGTCATGCTTTCTTTTACAGAAATGTTCAGTTGACTGACAGACATTTTCAGTGCGCACTCTTATCTCAAAAGTAAGTTATTGTGAATGGAATTTCGTAAAATATATTACTTCTTACCCCCAAAAGAACTGCTTCATGTTGGTTTAATGGGTTTGAAAGTGTTAAAAACTCATATTTTTACATCGTCTTGCTTCGCAAATATATTAATATAATACTTTTCATCTTTTTATGTCTTGTTTTGAACATCTTGAACGTCTAAGTAATGTTTTTTTAACTTCGGCGCGTAGCATTTGTGGAACCAGTGACCCAAATAACGTAATGCGTAAGTTTGTAGCACTGTTCATAAAATAAATACGTTATTCCTCTCAAAGATTACGCTGTTCAGGCAAAAAATTCGAAACGTTTTCTGGTTTAATGTCACATACGTTAATAAATATTTAACTTCCCTCACCTTGTTCTTTTGTAGTTCCAACTACTGTCGTTGAAGACTAGTATCAATGTTTTTATATTTTATTGTCATTTCGGCCTATTGGAATATGTTACGACTTCTTAAAACTTCGACAAATATTTTATATTTTTGTAGCCACGGTGGTCTAGCGGTTAGAACGTTGGCCTTGTAATCCTGGGGTCTCGGGTTCGATTCCCGGCGGTGCCCAAATTTATAACTTGTGTTGGGCAAGGCCGTAGTCTAGGCAACACGGAGTTTTCCTCCGGGGGCTTCCCCAGTTTCTCCGTGGCATCCCAACAATTACTACATTCACATACAGAAGAAGGCAATGGCAAACTACTTCTGGATCATCTGCCAAGAACGTATATGAACAGGTCCCAGTCCGAGAAAAGGATGGAAGGATCCTGTTCATATGGACCTGTCGTCAGACAGAACACTAAATAAAATAAAATATCTGAAAAAATATGAGTGAAATAAAGTGTAAAGCTTTGAAATATATAAAGACACTTTTATTGCAAAATTCTAAAAGTCGTGTACAAAGATTGTTTGGTTCTGGGACAGATGATCGAACTTACGCTGTTGTTCTTTGACTTGTGTTATTAATGCAATTAAACCAATAAGTTATCTGGAATGTAAAGTCGCATATGATCAGTGCACAGAGAAAAAGTTACGTGAAATATCATACGGCGTCTGCTTTCCTTACAATGGTAAGAAAAAGAACCATACGATGATAATTACAGAGTAAACGAACGGGTTCCAACTACTTTGAACATGAATGAATTAAAATTAAACTTGGATGTCGTGGACATATTTGCAGCTGAAAATACTAAAAATTGGTTAAAATACAAATATGATTTACCACCATACAAAACTTTGCCAATTCGTTTATTTTAAGAACAAGCATAAACACAAATGAAGTGAAGGTGATATTAACTTTTGGGGGAGAATTAAAAACCAAATTATTATAATGGTTCGTTAAGTACCAAAATTATTATTTTCACTTATTCCATATAACAAGTCTCACGAACTACTTAGCACTTTCAAAAATGAACCATGGCAATGGACAGTCTTTGCATCAAGCTTCGCATTACATTGCAAACAGCACACAAACCATATGGTTTATGATAATGCGGATTGGATTAAACTGGTTAAATAGCGGACCCAACTCATTTGTTTTGTGCCAGTTGTACAGAACTCCTGAGTACAAATACTTTGCCATTCTTTAATTAATTATTTTATTTCTTTGTTTGTCTGTTTATTAAAACTATGGAAATATAAGTAGCAGTAATCTGTCCTCTGATTGGTTCGGTTCGTTTTCTGGAACCTAACCTAACCCTCGTCAGCGGAGGGAACTTGTTTCTTGCAAAACGCGATATGAAATACGTACATACGGCAGCAGACACCACAGCAGTTTCCCCCCCCCCCCCCCTAACATCCCGTTCTAAGACTTCAGATTTGGGTGCAAAATCACTTCACTTTTGCAGCCATTTCTCGGAAATAATTTCCCGTCTTATCAAGGACTGAGGAAATTACGTTAGCTTCTTGCTGGATTTGAATATAAGCGATGTTTTCATCTGTTCTCGGATCGCACGGAAGGCGGAGAGAAATCAATTATTGCATTGGCGCCTCGCTGTTATGCTGTTTGGTAGGCACAATTCTTGACGAACAGTTTTTGCGACATATTATTACGAAGCAATCTGTTTTCTCGAAATTATCCGTCTTCCGAGATTGAACAAAATCAATAAAACCACGACGTTTCGGAGATAGGAGTCTATCTCCGTCTTCAGGTAATACCTACTCTGTTGGGCCCAATAGATAATATTATGGGTCTTAAAAATGTCCCTGGTAATTTTAGATTAACTAAAAAGTATCGATATATTCATAGGCTATGTTTCAATGTTGCTTCTATGGCCTACCCATCATGCATTATGATTGTTGTTTCTAACGGTACCATCCATACAAAATTAAATTTCTCATATAGGCATACTAGCAACAAATCTAATAAAATACAGACGTTTTACGATACATTGCTGACTGCATACATTATTTTGTTTTTACGTTAAACGATAAATTTTTAAAATAACGAGTTGCAAGATTTAAATCGACCTCAGATATGCCCCGTGTGGTCAATTATATATGTAAAATGGGTACGTTTTAGTTTCAGTTTAATAGCGACCGTAATTGGCTTTCAGTTTCGGGAATTAACCACCGATTTCTTTGTTTCATAACGCAATGGCCAGTAACTGGGTTTAGCGCTCTCTCACGAGTGCGTTCGGTAAGGTTCTCTGCTCTCAGTAGCGTCTGATGATGAATCCAGTTCCGAAAAATTGTGCTTCGCAGAACCACAGGGCTACAAAAACTATCCACAAATATAAAACATCGGAAAAACGTGTTTCGCAGAAAAAACATGATGAAATATTAGGCGTAGTCTTACATGGCGCGTGAAGGTAAAACTCCGTACATTCCAGACTTCAGCAGTAAAAATAAGTGAGTAATAAACATCACGCTTCAGCCGTTTACACCCCAGTAAAGATCTCCGGTATGCATATCTCACAGGAGTTTTCGTATGTACCTTGGCGACTATGGTCGCGGATACAGAAAGTCCCTCTGCCGGGAATCGAACTCCGGTTGTATAGCTTGTAGAATAAACTTAGTGACTGACCAAGCCGCTAGTCTAAAGCACAGAAAGCTCAGACCCGGAGGCTTCTAATCGGTACAACTTCTGAAGCTTTGGGCTGTACAAATGTTTGCTTATCTCCGAGTGTTAGGGATTTTCACTGTCCAATGGTTTAGCGTAGTTGATTTAAAACATGGAAGCCTGGCGCAAATGAATCTATTAAAACGAACAGGTTATATCACCAGACGAGAATTCCATACAGCCATAGTTACAAAATCTGGGAACGACGTTATCCAATTAAAATCACATTCATTATCTTTCCATCTGCCAGCTTAAAGCGTAAAATTTAAGTTTTGGGCTGCGGTGAGTCTGAAGATGGCTGTCCTCTGGGTTGTTGGGGCGTGTAGTCTGGTAGAAGCTTACAGACGTTTAAGAGATCCTTACTGCCTCCATCAGCAGGGTGATAAATCGTCGGTAAACTTCTACGAGACTACACGGCCAAACAATACAGAAGACACCAATTTTTAAAGCGTAAACATTAAATTATATGAAACTATAATTTTACCTTTTGGTAAGGATGTTTGAGAACATGGCGCTGAGAACATTTTGGACCTAAGAGAGAGACAGAGAGAGAGAAAGTAACAGTGAATGTGGACGAGATACGCAGGACACAGTGTAAGGGAAACGCACGAAAGTTTTTGATTACAAAACCTAATGGGACTATATACGTCGAAACGTGTAATAGTAGATGAAAGGATCATTTTAAACTGATCTTAAAGAATCACCACGTGTGAACGATGTTCATCTAACTCAGAACATGATCCGGTGGCTAGATTTTGGGTGGAGGTAAGAACATTATGGACACCGTAAGAAATCTAAGGATTTTTTGACTAGTTGAATAACTATCAGGTTTTGATTAAGGATTCTATTCCAGTTAGATTTTACGTCGACCCTTAAATCTCATATAAATAGTAAATTTGTTTACTAGATGAATTGTTTTGATTCACAATACAGTGTCATTACACCCACGTACGTTTGCAAACTTCAAGCTGTTACACTTCTGCTTTGGTTAGCAACTGGATTAAGATATAAATATTCTCGTTCGACGTTTTTATTAAGACCCGGTATATTTTAAAAATCAGCGGAGGAGGAGGTAGGTTGGTAGCTCATCCTCTCACACGATTCGGTACAGTCTGGGTGTATGAGTGTAAATCCCTGAAAGGTCGCTTAGAGCGCGCACACATACTCACACAGCGATAGAAATTCCGAAGCACAAAAGTATTGGCTTGTTTGGCATACAGATTTATTATCAATAGTTAATATTTGTACCTCACTTTATTCTTTAAATATCATTCAGATAATTTGAAGGTACCTTCCCACAAAGAATTCAATCAGTGGAATAGATTGAGAAGCTGATAGTCACTCAGATAATCGAGAACATGCCCGTCTTTTATGTTCATCACCGTATGCACAAGTGTTCGCCACTGCACCCTATTCCGACTCGTATTTGTTTATTCCACACCCCCGTACACTCTTGTTTAAACTTCATCGCAACCACGCCTAGTGTAAAAAATATGATCACATGAGGTTTCCCGACCGAAATGCTGTACCCATTTATTGTCTTTGCATTCTACATTAAACGTCAATGGCATACTTCTTAAAACTTTCTCGTTGGTATGACAAACTTAAGAGAACCAAATTCCCACCTACCTCAATTCGAAATACGTCAGCTGGATAATTAACATCCATTTTAATATTATCCTCTTAAACGGTCGTATATATCGGTGAACCTTGCTAACCTGATCCCTGTTGATTGTGTTCATGTATTATCCTAGAGGCTTCTCCGTTCTGTTAGCTTCAGCGGTGGATGGTGATGGATACTTTTGCAGGCAGTGATAAACATTGGCGGTTTCAACAACTCGACAACCGTCGATAAATGAACGAGGCTCCAAAACATCGAATTAATCGTAATTACTGGCGAGTTTATTTTTAACGGAAGAATATAAATCAACTGTTGCGCCATTACCAGCCAGTTAAATTACGTAGTTGGCCATCACGCCATTGCTCATTTATTCAGTCGGGTTCATTATTTATTCACGCCGAAGTTTTCTTACGTCCTTTAGGGTAAGTTGAGGTTGCCTGTTTTTTGTTGATCCGTCCACAGGTTGACAGATTTTCAGAGATGCTTGGCGCCTCCATCGTCATCTCCGAAACATCGGTCAACTACACGGCGAAACAACCCAGAAGTAGCCATCATCACATTCACCGCCTTTAAAACCTCAAATATTACAAAGTTGAAGGATGTTTTAGGATTTGAGACTTTCGCGGCGAGTACAATCAATAAAATCTTCTCGGGCAATTAGCTGCGTCAACTGGTTACTGTAGTAAACCGACGTTTCGGGAACCAACTCTGTCCCTATCATCAGGGTTCTGTTGTGACTGCATACCTCGGAAGGATGTTTGTTAGTTTTTTTTTTCTTTTTAATCAGTCTGTCAGTGCACCTCTGTGCGCAATTGATTTAATTTCCAGCGCCATATCATCGCCGCCCTCCACAATTGCTGATGATACAACGTCCCTGTCAGATTATAATACACTGGAGCTCGCGAATGGCTCCCTAGGCCAGTTTCCAATAAAGCGTCCGAATACGCTGGTAATGAAGAACATAAATTCGGCTTTCATATCGAACCACGAGGTTCCAATCAATTCTCACATTTTAATTCTCTGGTGTTGTGGAAAAGAGGGTTAAGTCGCTGAGCATCATTCTCACGACAACACGAAATAATATTAGATGCCTGTTAAGTATCGCGCTTAATTCAATATTCCATTGTGTCACTGGAAGAAAAATATTGTGCTTCAGTGACGTAACTCGGTTTTCACTTGATCATATTAATTAAGTGAAATTTGTGACGTAGTTCTTTTATCCACTTCAAATGTTTGCTTACATCTCTTTTCCCTAACGTCACGAAGTTATTTTTAGTCACAGGGGTTGAGCATTCTATATCCACGAGAGGATCAGGGCATGGAGTAAGTTTCCAATGTAAATCATTCTTTTTTTTCGGGTTATAAATCAATTATTTTTAAAAAAAATTGTTATATTTTAAATTATACGAAAACACGTTGAAATGGAGTTTCAAACAAATTAAAAACAAATGTGGGTTCAAGAAGAATATTTAAATATATAAATATTTTTTATGGAGACTGTACCATAAGTGATGCAATTTGTATTACAGTATAGTAAAATTTCAATCAACTATTGTACTCAGCGTTCTTTTGCAGATGAGAACAGAGATTTTCATTATACCAGCTTCCGACTACTTGGTAACAAAGCCATTCACCACACTTGACGGATTTCTGGGAATTATAATTTATTAAATAAAACTCACAAATAATTTCGTTCGCGTGGAAACACAAAAGAATCTTTCGTGAAGATTTTTTTTTCTTGCGTTATATGTTACGTAGGCGAAAGCACGTATTTTGTATTCGGTAATCTGTATTTATGTTCCTTAAATGTCTTTCTTTTCTGAGCCGAATTCTTGCAAAATTATGCCAGTTTCCTACTTGTGATCTACGTCAATGTGGACAGGTCTGTAACGTCATTGGTCTAAGAGAACGCGAGTTTCATTGGCTTTGATCAATTTCATAGAAGCAGCTTAATCAAAATTCTTCTTCAAAATAAGTGAAGAATTGTTAGGTCACCAAAGCGTGAAGATAAAAAGTTCAAACAAAATCAGCATAACCTAATTTGTAGTAAAATGGACACAATATAATTGAGACAAAATTATTAATAATATCGATTCATCCATTAGGCCTAAGGTCTTTTAAACCTTTTCCCATTAAATATTTGCTTATACAATACTTTTCATTTGCTTTTTTTAAAAATGAACTTATTTCAGAAGCAGAGGGAAATATATGTGAATAAATAGTGGGTTTACTGTAGGTTGAGTCGAGCAGTGATTTGTCTCTGGAAACTAGTTACACTTAAATATAGCTATAAATTAGCGTCTACAACTTCTCGTGAACCCCAGGTTGCCACTCTGCATGTGCGTTATTACGTGGAATACCGCAACATCAGTCTTTTCTGTATTTAATATATGGCACTCTTGCCAACCTAACAGGTAGAAATCAAAAATATCTAATAAGTATATTGCTTCCTAAAATAATAATTATTTTTATTATTAGACTGTCTAGACTCCAAAACTTCTATTTCCTCCGTGAAGTCATCTTGAAGCATTTATCAGATAGATCTTAATAACTTCACATTTGAGACATCGCAGGAGAAAGACGTCTTCACACTGGCCGCCATGAGAACCTGAAATCTCACGTGGTACAGTCTGACACAAATTTGTGCATGTCTCTAAAAAGAATGAGCCACTACAGTTTGCCGTTGGTGACATAGACAACTCCGGCTTCGGGCCGTCTCTTCCTGTGACCACAATACGTGCCGACAATGACGGCAGCTGTATTACCATTAAAATTCTCTATTCTGCAAACGCGCACAGATTTTGTGGTCGATTCATATATTATTCGATGATAATCATTCAACTATACGCGTCATAGTGCGTTGTATGTGATGAATAAATGATAATCAACAGTGAATACACAGGGATTAGGAAGAAATGGTCTTGCTTCTTTGTCGCCAACAATTCCTGCACAAATTTTAATTAAAAATCTTTGCTGGAAGCTGGATTCACTTTGACATAAAGTCATTCAATGAAATTTATTTTTGGCTATTATTTCGAAAATGAAACATTTGCGACCCCATGTTCATAGGAACATTTTTTCTTATTTTTGATTCTGGAACACGCACACGAAATTTGTATACATACTTCTGACTTACCCTGTATATGTGGATTTCATGCGATTTTCGGAATAAGCAGCTATTAAACACCATCACCCATTCGATGTTTCTAATGGAGACGCGTGGTGTTTCCTTTGAGGTAGGAACTTGAGTTTTTAAATATTACTTAGACGATCTTTGGCTGTATAATGTTAATGCAGCCAAAGGTTGATATTAAAATGTATCTTAGAGACATATGGTATATGGGCGTGGACTGGACTCAACTGGCTCAGGATAGAGCCCAGTGTCGAGTTTTTATCAACATGGAAAGTGACCTTAGTGTTTCATGAAACGGACTGGTATGTATCCACCGCAGATATTTATGCACAGATCTTGCGTTCGTACACATTTGAATTTTTGATATATTTTGGCTTAACCCGCTATTTTACAGTACTATATCAGTTACTAAGGTTTTAAAGGGTGTAATTAGATACGGTAAGGCGAATTTCTATGTAAAAGCCGTGGCCCACTTCATCACATTGCAGAAATTACCTGGAGCTTTAAGAAAAACAACGAAGCCCCTCAATTTTAACCACCTTTTACTGCGATATGATACGAAATGAAAACATCGATAATGGAAGTCAGATGCGTTACCGCTGTGATAACTTCGTGTCACATTCGCTGTTAACTACATTCGAAATAGACCGTTGTGACTAAGGTCTTTCTGGGGTTTCCTCAGTCCCTTCAGGGAAATATTAAAATATATGAGGTCATTCATTGTGTTAACCATTTACAATCGTGATCATATTTCTATCTACTGACCTATGTAGTTGATAAGTCATCGTTATATTAACTACAGAATAAGAGTTTTAGTTGCATGAATTTGTAGTATAGGGCTTGAGACTAGGTTGTCCAAATATTTCTGTGTACAGAGGTCGTTAACCCAGTGGTGACCGTCGATTGTTTTGTCACATCACGTACCAGATGTCAGCACCGGTCCGTGAGTTATTCAAATGTTCGGACCGAGTTCTTTAATCCCGTGCTATATGAAGACTTCGCTGGAATGTGGCAGAGAGGCGAAGTAAAGCGTATGCCAAAATCACCAATTATTTTTACACGAAATACTCACATCATCCTTGTAAAAATAACAAATTTTACTAATACTTTATATGTAGGTTCCTCCATGGGACTTGCGCCAAATTTTATGCAAGTCTGGGGATTGGGTCCAGAATAAATACCATCATGCACTTAAAATACCACACAATTTTAGAGCATGTTTCAAAACAGTTTTAAAATATCAGAACTTGCTTTTCCTATCTGTTTTACATATATATGGCTTTAACAATACTGCACATGTGTAATCACCTTTAATCTTCGATACATTTCATGCATTGCGTTCAAAAAGCAATTTGTGAGTTTGTATGAGTGTTCTATATGCCAGAAAGAATATAACTGACTGAAATAATAGCGTATGGACAGTCTGCATCTGTTTCCGTGACTGAGCATAGCCAGGCAGTCATGCCACATTTAAATTGAACTAATTAAACTTGTAGATTCACAATAATTATTTCATATTTTAAATATCTACTATATATTCAGATTATTTGACATAAAAACAGTAACTAAATTGCAAAACAGAAGTCAGAGAATCTAATATTTTATAATGCGAATCGATCTGTTCTATCATAATCATCCAATTACATAAATCGCGGTCACATTGCTAACAGCTGTGGGACTCAGAGTTAAAATGAGAGTGTAGACAATAATTTCAGACTACCAGGTAGAGTGCGGCTTCATCGGGGTACTTTTCAAGGAATTAATTCCGCGCGTTTGCCTAATTAATGTGGCCTCTCGCACAGATTGAAGTGTTCTGAAAAAAATATCTATTAATTATAAAGTGCCAGGAGGCGAATAAACTGAGTAATGAGGAGGTTCGTACTTTATGCTATCTGCAAAGCATTAGCCTGTTGGAACTATCAAATCAAGTAGGAGGATGGGTTGGTCACGTAACACGAGTGAAGACTTTGGAAAATGCACTTAAAACGATGCTAGCAAAACTGGAAAGGCTAAACAATTGTGTAAACCTAGGCAGGTGGCAGGATAATATTAAAATGGACGTTAAATAAATAGGCCTAATGTGTGTAAACGTATATTGGTAAACACTGTATTTAAGTTTTACAGACTGTGTCAATCTTAGACCCTGAAGAGAGAAGCAAAATCTTTCTCCGAAACGGTAGTGTCTACCTACAAATTCAAGTGGCATTAGAAACAAAGAGACGAATATCGACAGATTTTCCTCAGTGACACCCTCAAATATCACACAGGAAGTATTAACAATTTCTTCGTTACTGATTCGAGTAATGTAAGAGTGGTGAAAATACCTTCAAGCAGATTGCTACGTAAAAACAATGTCTGCCTTCGACAGTTCGCTGCTGTACCGCACCAGGAGATTCTTCTTCCCTTCGACGAGACTTCTGTCCTCTAATCAATCCAATGCAGTCCGCGACTTATCTTCCTAAGATAGCATTTGATATTTTTCGATGGTAAACGAGACGATGTTGAAAGGTTTTCTGGAACTTTCTACAACAGTATTATGTTCACATTTGCGTTGTTGTTTATAACAGAAGACGCTTTGTGGTCCACGGTTGTTAATCAAAACACAACGTAGCCAAACAGCTGATTCAGCGCATTAGTAAAACCAATTAGCCAATACCTAAGATCGTGTGTTTCATCGGCATAACACACATTTAACATCAAACAGACTTCGCACATGTTTCCAGAAACGTTATATCTTACCTCAGGTTTTTCTCAAAATCAACTGCACTGAAACAAAAAATATATTTATTGTGATAAACTTATAAATATATATTCTCAACGAACACCATTTAACCCAGTGACACCACTGAGTGATCTCAACAATTAAGGAACTGCTAACTATGAAGTAGTTTTGGACATAGATACGGTCAGAGCGAAACAGATAAAATGGAGACAAATATCAAAGTTTCCAATGGGACTCCAAACAGTTACCCAACGCTTTGTCCAAAGACATATTGCAGACCTGTGTGACAGGCTGATAACAGACTAAAACTTTCTTAAGAGTGACTTTAGTCCGAGTCCAAGTCACCTTGCGACTAAATTATATATCATGGTACCGATCCTCTTTTGAGACTCATGACCAGATTTTAAGTCACAGATCTGATCGCTGCGATATGAGACGTCATCTTTGACGGAATAACGGGCCTGTCCTTTGTCACGTATCGTGGTTTTTGTCTAGTCTATACGTATTTACATATCACGATATTCAAATTTAAAAATTTCTCTGCAGACAATACATAGAACATATTATACCTTATCTTGACTTGGCCTGTGCTAAAACGTCTGTTTCAGCCTCTCTAATTTTTGTGTTGAGCTTCGCCTTGTCCAGCGTTTGGATTATGTTGTTTTTATATGACTTTTGTTTGATGCCTGCACAATTTTGTGACGAAATTTTAAATGTACGGGACCCTGAAAGCCACGTGTAATTCGTGACCCTGTGTGCGCCTTGGAAAATTGCCAAAGGCACGGGGATTCTAATCGCTCACATTTGAACACGAAGTAGAATTTAAGAAACGTTCTGAAGGTCTTGACTTTGATCTTTCCCATGTGTAATTTCTACCATAAATGGCACAGGGATATTTTACTTAGTGTAAAAATGGGATATCCCACCCGTTCAGTGTAAGGTAAGCCTTTTTCGGTCTACGTCTGCAAAAGAAGCAGATGGCCCTAGCATTATCATCGTTTGCTTTCATATTCGTACGGAAAATGTATCTTACGTGCCTTTTATGACACTACATATTCTAGAAACAACCAATCAGAATCATTTAATTAATTAATAATATTACTAATGCATGAATATTTACTGCAGGTTCCTGTTACAGGCGACGATATAATTTCTAACACAAAATACTTCATGTTGTTATAATATATCAAAAGATAATTAGTTTTAGGGGTTATTGAATTATTCGACTCCATTAAAGTCTCAAATGTATAAGCTATTAGTGGTAGAACGCAATTAAAATATGAATAATCAAATTTATATTTATGAAGCATAGTGCAAAGTCATAAAATAAAATGTCCAATCTCATTATACATTTCAGCAGAATATTCTAGTGTACGGGCTCAATAAATTGTCATGAAATTACACAAATGGCTCATAATTCCTACTTTAGGTGATTTTAACTATGATTGGACAATATCTCTCAGGCTTAGAATGATACAAGTAACAAGAATACGAACCAGTCACATTTACCCACAAAATATTAAGTCTGTGTGCTTATGTGTACCCACATAACATTCGACTCGTCACAAGTATTAAGAGCATTAATAGTCGGCCTGGTTTATTTGAAGGTTCCGAAGGATTAACCCATTCTCTTACTATTTCAACACACACAGTTGACACATCACATACAGCAGCCGGTACAAAACTGTGCGTTTCGCGTACGTCACTAGGGTAGAAAGAAAACAGACCAAAGACATTAACGATATAGGACCTGGGGCAGCCAGCTACAAAGTACTGCCGCTGGGTAATAATGTTTTCTTATGGACTGTACATGATTTCTTATCTGCTACACCTACCACCCTTTTGATACCCTTGCCATTTACTTGTAATGGACGTCGAAAGCACAGATTCATCCCGATGAGTGTGCAACGATTCATTGTTTGTCATCACCGCACAAAGTATTTACAAAGGGCACCGGAGTTCGTATTAGAATCTTCTTACGAATCTGGGCGCGGTGAATTCAGACCGCAAACTTAAACGACATTTCTGTGATGCTTCCATCTTGGTTTTCACCTTCAAAGCGGTCTGTTTCCTTATGAATTAAATTTTGTGTGCATCTCTTATCTCCCCATGCTGCTTGTTCCTGTCTCCGAGTGTTCTATGACTTGATCGCCCCAATAATACATGTCGATGAATACTAATTATGAGATTATCCTTAAGCTGTTTCCTCTTCTTTTAACTCCAATATATATAATCTTCTATGATAAGATAATAAGTTCCACACTCATACAAAATAGTAAGTAAAATTGTTATTTTCTGTACTTTAATCTTAACTTTTCAGATAGCCTTAAATAAGAAATTAATCTGGCATTAACCAGTTGTTTGTGGCGATAAAACAAACTGCCTCTTTACCTGTTCGTTTGTTTCTGTTTACTTTACAAACTTTTGCTGGAATGTTCTTTGAGAAAAACTTCATTTTACTAAGGGAAATGTAAACAGAGTAATGAGTTTGTATGTGTTATATCGACACAGGGCACGGTGAGAGTTGTCTTAAGAGCGTCAGTATTTGTCTCTCTCTCAGAATAAATGATGTAGTTTACATTGCGTGAATTTCTTTGCGATTGCGTCAAATTATTATGGTACGTCGAAGATAAGTATTGCGCCATGTTGTCATCTTTCGCGGTTCTCACTCGAAAGCCGAAGTTATTCTCCATTAAATCCCTCCAAAAATATTTCAATATTAAGGTTTTTATTCTTATTATTCAAAGTAAATTTGTAGCTCTATGTTACGCTAGATTCTTTAATGGCGTTTGTGCCTATAATTATGATGAAATATTAGTTAGATTAAACTTCTTAGCGTTACATTTAAGGAGGAGGGTTTTGGATGCTCTTTTCCTCGTTAATGTTTTTAAAGGCAAAATTAGTTGCTCATCTGTTTTTGATACAGTTAGTCTCTGCGTACCCACTAGGTCTATTAGAGACTACTCTACCTTTACTGTACAACGTAATTTCAAGACCAGTCCCTCTGCCAGATGCGTTTCTGCTGCCAATGCAGTCTGTAGGAGCATTGACATCTTTAACAAAGATCGTATTTTGCTTGCTGAGGTCAGTCAGCTTTTTAAACAATAATCATGTTTTTTTATTGTTTACTTAGTATGACATTTTATTGTGTATGTTTTTTGTCCAATATTAAACTGTTTTTAGTATAATTATTATTTTACTTATCTATAACATTTAGTTTTTTACTTAT
>NW_019060147.1:17737-35737 GCF_000696155.1 Zootermopsis nevadensis | reverse complement strand
GACGCAGAAATTTAAAGTCACTGTACCGAGCTTTACATATACAGTTTTAAGATGGCGACAATCAAATTATGTAAAAAAGTTACATTTGAGAATGACATGTTCTATGTCCGTGGCGGCAACAGCGGAAGATCCGATTTTTGTGAAAATTATGAATTTACGATCGAAATATTCATTCCTTTTGTCCGAATATGAAACTATTCTAAAACTGACAACTGGACAAAAGGAATGTTTTAAGACAAGTATCTGGAACGATAAACAAATTATTTGTTCATTTCTAACACTTCGAAAAATATTACCATCTTACAGTATTCTCTGATACTTAAAATATATTTCTTATTCTGAACAAGTAATGCTTTCAGCGGAAAATATTGCACACATCAACTGATTTTTAGTTATTACTGGGGACGATGTCGTTTGATTAATCGATACCTCGCTTACACAACTCTCGATACCGGTTGCACGTTGTGCGAGTTGTGCATGACGACTTTAAGCGTTAGTGTCAGGGGCGAGGATAAATATTTGGCTGAGAATAAAATACACTCTGCTCCAGAGATAAGAGTCAAAACATTTTTACCCCCTGTGTACCAGATGGGAAGATATTTATTTTATCTTATGTCAGGGGACATAAAGGAAACAAACGGAAACGATTTTCAATAGCAGCTCTGTGCCTGTTCCGACAAACTAACTTCAGAGACTTGACGAAATATTCTGAACATTCTTTCGGATGTACATAACGCAGCCTCCAAATACTGACGCGAGTAGAATGTGAGAAATAAAGGGAAATCAACACGCACAAAACTGCCGCGCTACGTGGAAGGCAAAGTGATAATGTTGAACTGCACTTCAAATAAACATGGCGTGACGGTAAGAGAATGACCGATGCTTTCTCAAAGTAAGATCTAATAAAAGGCTTTTGTGGACACGTATCTGAAATTTGGCTACTTCAAAAATCCGTCAATCTTTGGATCAGCTCTGTCATAATCGATTCAGTTATGACTTGAAATTATATGTTTTCAGACGTTGTTGTTGCAAATTATTAATTATTTTTGACGCTTCTTCTAATTTCTTGATTGAGGTACATGATTTGTAAGTTCAAAGTGAGGATAGAAGATGTTTCCCTTAGTCCGCTGACAGTGAGATAAATAAATGTAACTTATTTGTTGTCTGGAAAAGTTTTGTGGAAATCTGTCACACCAAAACTGGTGAAAATAATAGCGGGCTTATCTCGCTGTATCCTCATGGGGAAAGACAGAATATAATACGTAATTATCTGCGTCAGCCTCAGTGGGTCTGCAGCCCGCATCACACTCCCATCGCCGGGTCTGAACGCCTCGGACGACTGACGCGAAGTCCTTCGTAATCATGACGTCCCGAGTTTAATCCGAATCTTAGGACAGAGACCCTCATCATTTGCTCAAACCTTTCAGACAAGTGTCGGTAAAATCTTCCACGGCCGCTTCGATCCACGGCTATTCTACACGGTAAAAAAAAATTATTTCCCTAGTTTACATAACCTAGGCAGTTTGAAAAAGACCAATAATCAATCCATCAACTTTAAATGATTAAAATGGATGCGATCGTGGCATATTTTAATATAGACCTACTGTTGCTAAATTCGTTGTCAGGACTGAGTATAAATTTGAAATAATTCTATAAAGACAGTCGATATTTCGATTTGAAGATTTTGCGGCGACGTAACTCATGATAGTCCCTGAAACGTCGGTTTCATCGTTTAACCATCTGACGCGGCTGATCACCCTAGAAATGTTACTGAGTAGATATTGCGTTGAGTATAAGAAACAGCACATTTCCAAAGACTAGTCACCTGCTTCACACCTAAAGCTATGTATACCGAAACGTCTTTACATAATAATTCCCAACAGCTGATTTCGTTTTGGACCAAAAGCATTCGCGCGTTCTTTAGAGCGATATCGAACAATTCTTCCAATTTACAGTTCAGCCCAGTTTAATCTCAGCAGTTTATTTCTCTATTTAGCGACATTTTCGCAACTTTTCGAGTTGTATACAGCGCAAAATGAGTCTATGTGAATGTACAGGAAAGGATCAGAAAGGAAAGGGCCATTGTTTACTGCAAGGAACGTCCTGGAGAGAACGAAAAAAGAATATCGAACAAGATTGCTGATCTTTGGACCGAGAATCGAAGCTAGAACCTCCAGCATATGAATTGAATTGCCATTAAAATCGTAAGACACCTATAACTATCACCATTTGTTGTTAGTAATAACATTATTTTTATGTCTGATGATCTTAAGAGACTGGGAATATATCCTGTGATATTTTCGAGACCCGATAACTCCCTCTCAGCATAAATCAGCCCACAGAAAGCCTTCTGACTTTACAAGTACAAGTTTACAACCGCAAGTAAACATCTAAACCCCTAATGCAATTCTAACAATAAGTCAGGGTTCCAGACTCGGCTGTGATGCCTTCAAGGAGAACACATAAAGTAGATTGGATCTGAAATGAGTCTATCGTCGCTTCAGACATATAGCAATTAATAATGGCTTTGAAGTGATTTAGAAATCTCTCTCTGTTATTTTAGCACACGTTAATAGGCGTGCGTGATAATTGATTTGCCAAAGTGTCTGTGCGTATAAAATATTTAGCGTAAGTTTTGACAGCTTGACTGCCCTTCCCAATCGCGTTATTTATTGAAGCTTCCACGTTGGCGCTGTCCAGCGGTCTCATTTAAAATAACAGATGGAAACTTCGTTCTGCTTTTTTGGAGCTAAACGGACAGAGAGAAACTGCGTGTTCATGATGAGTTATTTTCTTGGTGCCAAAATAAAAGTAACACTGCCAACTGAACTTCGCCTAATTCTATCTAAGCAAATATTATCAAATTCTTCTCACGTACGCATGACTGTGTTATGTGTAAAACCAAGGGTTTGTAATGGTCTACACAAATCAACCATATAAATTTGCCTTCATCAATTGTTATTATCAAACGTATCATAATTCGGCCATTCTCCATATTATTACGTTTCATTTTGCATAATAATTAGGTTGAAAGCTCAAGGACCCGTATTTTCAAAAGCTCTATCAGTACATAAAAACAGTATATCTGCATTAAATGACAGTAGAATTACTCCTATCTCTGATATTCGCATGGCCGCCATATTGTGATTGCATGGAAACACAAAAATGAAGCGGTCTCTAACGGCATGAAATTAATACCAAATTTCATGAGATTCAGTTAGTTCAAAGGGAACAAACAGACAACACAAGCCTGAGGCTTATTTTTGTCTCTACGCCATCGACAGTGTACTGAAACACCACGTGACTTTGCAACATTATTCATGCCAGTGGCCATTAACAGCTGATGGACACAGAGTCGAGAAAAGGTTATGGTGTCGCTTTTATGTAATATCGATTGTAGTGGGTAGTAGGTTCGAGAGATCGATATCGGTGGAGCTGCAGTAACATGGAACAGCGTTTTACTGTAGAAATATTTAATCTGACGGTCAATAATATAAAGCTGTTTTTTCCAAACTGAAAATCCAGTAAATTGAAAGGTGGCAAGGTAGAAAATACGGTTCTGATCGCCCATTTTATAATAGAATATTTGGCGTGAACATTTCACAGCTTGGACTTTGATCCAGAAGATAACTCAGCGAGTATATTCAAGACGAGCTGATGGGGAAATAAACTGTGCTTTATACGCCACTTCCCATGGCTACAGACACAAAGAACTTTCTGTGCAACCCCTATTTCACCTTGTCTTTCCCTTGTCCATTTCGAAACTATAATTTGCTCTATCCAGTCAAAATGACAGCGCCATATTCCGTTAGGGGTGGCCAAGGCAGCCCGGTCCAGTAGGACACGAAAGGGTCACTCACTTAAGTGGAAAATACCGCACGCCATTGGTAGAACGTGAAGGCAAATATGTAGACAGAAAACTGTGTTGTCTCCCGACTGATAATTAGACATTTATCTGCAATTAGATCCATTACGTTCCCCACAGCCACATTTTGATTTCGCTTGGCAGTATATTTCGTCTCTAGAGACATTTTTTTCGTTTTGAATCAACTGACAGTACTTAATATCTTAGTCTGTTTCTTCTGTCATATAATCGTGAAGACCTGGTTTTAACAAAGGCCTACAGTTTACTACGTCTGTCAGATGGTACGACACAGCGCCCCACGTCATTTTCTGGAGTCTGTGTCTTCTAGGGCAGACTCGCACAGATATGTTCTGCTATAATCTCCAGGCCTTGCTGTCTCCAGATTTCTGTACGCTGAAAGTTTTCAGTCTGCTGCTGTCTTGAAGTGATATAAGGACCACCAACCTTCTAAGGTTATTTGAAACGTGATTTAGCAATCTAAGATATAGTTACTGATGAAAAGAAATTAAAGTACTTTTTCTGTTAAATAAGTGCGTAATTTAACGCGCCCTTTTCAAAGCTATTTGTATGTATATGATTACACCGTTAGCTCTTGAAGAAAGCTTCATTGTATCTGGAGGAGCGCGGCTCCTGCTTTGAGAAACGTTTGCTAAATGAACAAGTAGAAAGACATCGGCTTTTTTCCCCATTGCTGAAATGTAATTTAGCTACAGTTTTGGATCTCAAGAAAATAAGGTTATTTTCCTTAATAAAATTGTAGATTGAAGATTGTGATTAATTTTCTGGCAAAAAAAAAGCATTTTTGTGTTTTATTACGGTAAGTTAGGAGTTCAAGATGTGCCCTCAGTATCATTTAATATTTATTTGCTCTATTTCTTCTTCCTTTCAACTCTTTCCTTGTTTCCCTGTTTTATACTTACATTTTCCTTTCTTACTTTCGATTTCTTTTCGTCTGATTTCTTTGTGTATTTCTTAATTGTCCACTTTCTTTCCAATTCTCCGCTTTTGACTTCATATTTATCTTATTTAATTTCGATTTATATTTCCTTCTTTCTCACTCTCTCTCTCTCTTCTACTTTCCTTGTTCCCGGCGCCTCACTGCACTCAAAGTCATCATGGCCACGAAGCGCATTCTCAACAGTCGAGGCGACTGGTCTGTGCAGACGCCACAGACAATGACAAATTCCCGTGTCCTAATCACAACGTAAACTTCGGCGTCTTAAAAATCGAGAGTTTTCCTCCAGATTGTCTGTCATGAAACGGTAGAGAACTTCCTGTATTTCCCGCGAGAGTCGTTGGGAGCGCTGTAACTGGCGGCGGTTTGAGAAAACTTTTTGTTACTTTTCAAAAGCGAGGTGGAGGGGTTTGGGGGAGGACAGAGTGAGGGGGGAGAGGCTCTACTTCATTCTCATAACGTGACCTGGGGGCTTGATTTGGGATTAAAAATTCCTCCCAACCCAACACAGTCCTTCAAACTTCCTTCTTTCGCTCTGAATTTCTCAAAAGAAATTACAACTTTTATTCTTTCTTATGCATCTTTTTTTATCCCCAATCTGAAATAGAAAGAAAGGAAACTTCATTTAGGGAACACCAACATTCGACCTTTTCCTGCTGGCAGAGTTAAACTGGATAAATAAGTAAACCCATCCCCCGCGCCCCTCCCCCATCCTACCAAAGGTCGTTTGTTTCTTTCGATATATATTCACTAGGCCTTTCTGCAGACTGCGTTAGATATTAAGTTTATTATCTGCATTGGGTTCCATTGAGATCGGTCCAATTTGTATCGAGTAATCACAGAAATTAGAATACAATTTGGCCGTGTGTTTTCGGATCTGGAGAAATTTTGGCTCAGTGCACCCTCAGAGACTAAAGTGAATGGCCTTTTGTTACCTCGGCTATTCTTTCTTTATAAAATGTCGACTGGACGTCATAGATCAATGCAAAAGTGACTTAAAAGTGTCATTCTGTTTTGCTCCAGTTCCAGTACTTTAAGATAAATTTTATATGAATTTCCTGGACGAGTAAGCGATAAGATTCTGTTAAATCGCTGTAATTTCCAGTCCGAAGTCACGATTGACAACTGCGAGGAACTTCTTACAGAAATCTCTTGATCTCTTGTGATGCTGAATACTTATTTCAACTTACTTCAAGAAAATCCGATGCAGACGAGTGTTGACATTAAAAAAAACCAAAATTTTGTAACCCAAACCAGTATTTCTGAGGTACGCGCCTAAAAATATGCTAATATCTTAATTTATCGCTTAGATCAGACCCCATACCAATGTATATATCTATTAAATGTGGTATAAACGAATGGGAGCTGTTATAGCCAGTGTGTGTCAAGTTAAGATTACATAAAACTAACATGTTTTTTGTAGTGAGAATAAAATTATAATACAAATTTAATATATTTACTTAAATTTGCAATTGTTAGTGAACACAATCTACATAAAAATAAATTATTCAAACGTACGTGTACAATTTATTTTACATACACAGCGTCATTTTGTTACACTGCCTGAAGAGTCCTTTTTTGAAAATTTTTACTAATCAGGTAAAAATTTACAGGTTCCTTTAATACCGCTCTGCATTCATTTTTGCAAAACGTTCGACATTACTACACATTTAACTTTTCATTCAATGAAACAGCTGCAAACCTTCTATCACGATGAACAATGGATAGTGTCATCTCACTGGATGAAATATTCGTGCTAAAAAATGATTGTTAAGATCACAGAACAGACTACGTGGCATAACAGAGACGATCATGCGATTAAACAAGAATGAACATGCCCGAAAACACACGAACAGCTTCGCGATATTCATATTTCTCGCTTAATTAAAAACCTGAGGCCGGTACATAATTTAGCTAAAATGAAATGTGAACTTGTACACGGTAAATTTTGTCACAATCCTTTCGTGAAATAGTCTAGTAAGTATTAACAATAACAACTGAAAACTAGTCACGCCTTACGTTAATGAACTTAGGAATGAAGTACATAAAATACGCTGTATAAAGCAAACATAACCTCAAAGTTCATGAACAATTAATAAAAACTATTGTCATACTTCTACGGTTACATTCCACACGTTCCGGTGCTCCTCTTTGAAACGTCAGAGACTAAAAAGGTCATTCATAAACAGTTGACTTTCGTAAAAAGCTTATCCATGGTTTTATTTTAATATTGGTGTCGGTAGTGCCTTGAGAAATGTACTACAGGCGCTTTATAAGTCAATATGCTCATCAGATACATCGTCAGAAGGAAAATTCACCAACATCAAGACAGTCAATTATTATCTATCATGTGACGTGCGTTCTACGTAATCAGTGGAACAGAATCCTTCTTCAGAAGTTCATGGCAGGCAGATCAACTTGTCAAGACGTTTTTTACAACATTACAGTGATTTATAGAAGTAAATAAGTACCCGTGAGCCCGAAACAAGTCGTAATAAATTCTATATTAAGACAAAGGTAGATAATTTGTTAACTTGTGAAAAGAATATTATTAATTACACATGTAATCTCTCTATGAGAGCTTAAAATATAAATTTACGTCACAAATGACAATGGAAAAAGAGTTAGAAATTTTAACAATAACTTCAACAACTTCTTTTTAAAGTGAAACGAATTCTTCTTGTGACGTAACAATGGAATTTAGGGTTGCCAACTACAAAGTTTCCCTTCCCGTATACCATCGTTTGCGAGTATATCCAAAGGTTAAGGTAATAATATAACACCTGAGTTCACTACTGCGACATTTATGGTTAAATCTTGATAACAAACGTTAGCAGCCAAACTGCATGATCTGAAACAGGAATCTTCGAACTGCCGGTTTGTTAGAAGAGGGAGTGGCAGCAATGTGCTTAGCGTGTCATTGTTCTCAGACACAACGCGGAAGCGACTGATTGGAAATTCTTTCTGAAAGTCTGGTCACTTCCATTATCGGATTGGAACCAGAAGGTGGAATGGTTATTAGTTGCTCGCGCACTATCGACTACGGTCGAATGGTTTAACCATTTTTTTTACTGTTCATGTATGTCTTATACGGCGGAACTAAACATTTCGGTTCAATGGTCAGCATTGCTGCTTTATATTCGGGGCGCATCGGGTTCAAATCTCGGCCCGAAGGTTGGCTATACTGACTGAAGTCTTTTCCCTCCATACCTCGAAGCAAATTCCGAAATAGTACCTTGGATCAGACCAATTCTACTTCCTACCCATTCCAGTTAATTATTTATTAATCGTCCTCTCACTTTAAATAAGCCACAGATAAATTTATATTCGGCTTTCACCACAAGATCGTATTGCGAAGTGCGAGTTACGGTTGACCAAAATGAACAAGGAATTAAATTCGTCTAACAGCATCAAATTATAGATTTTACTAGCGTGGAATACAAAACATCCGGGCGGAATGGCGGACACACACGTGTTCATTTAATACGGTCGTCTGTCTGCAAAGATCCACGGCACTTTTTTGTGTTTGCGGCAACAGTTCTGTGTCGGTTGAAATGCACACAGCCATGTTGCGTGGTTAATCAGGTAACACCGGAACAGAAATTACATTGCGAAGTGCTATGACCCCAGGCGGTAGTTATGTATGTATGTATGTATGCATAATGATTCGTGGAAATAAACACGTGCATTTAATACAACTCCAAATTAATTAACCGCTGTGAGCTACTAGTTACTGCTGCATATAAATCTCACTTGTTTCAGTGACAACAAATTAGGAAAAGTGATTTCTCTACCTATTCCGACGTTTACACTTTAATATAGTTTATTAAAGAAATTACATTATTCGTGTATATGCAGATATATAATGATTTATCTGTTTATTCGTCATCACGGACCAGAGATTATGCAGTGACACATCAACAAAACGTCCTCTAAAATATCGCATATAAATACCACATCGTTCGTAAATCTACATGATATTTTCTGTTGATCACAAGTCACTAAATATTTAATATAGTGAAGCAGGGCCACTTTTTTATAAAATCATTTCCCTGATGTTGGAGGTAGCAAGGACCTCTTAAACGTTTAGTAAACGTCGACCAGACTACAAGGCGCTACAACCCAGAAGAAAGCCATATTCGAATATTACTACTGTCTTCGTAAGAGTCCGCCACCAGTCCATGTTCTGAGCGATTTAAATCCAATTCTCTCCCTAAACAATATTTTTCTAACACTTTTTTTAGATATTATCCTCCCGTATTTATTTATTTCCTTCTACCCTCCTTACATTTATTTTGTTTGTTTCACTGTCAAGGGGCTGATATGTGGTAGCGACATTATCTTCACACAATGTATTTTATTTATTATTTATTTATTTATTGCGTTGAGATCTCTTTACTGAGCCTATGGTTGCCTGACGCTAGAATTATCACATGATGTAGATTCCTGAAAATGTGTATTTTAAAAATGCAAGTTTTAATGTGTAGTGTTGAAAGGGAACATGGTGACCGCGCGAAATCCATATTTAGTGTCCGGAGCGCCGGTGACAGATAAAGCTCTATTGGAATTAGCTTAGGACTACCGTCACACAGATCATAATATGCATATAAATTGCATTGGCAATGTATACAATCCGGTAGAAAATCTGTATTGCCTCAGAACTCCGGACTAAGTGTGAAAGGTTTTGGTCCATGAATTGCCGAGCTAGATTTAAGCAAAATAAAGTATCGAGTATTTGTAAAACAAAGCGAAGTTTTCCGTAATCACGATAATTTCTTGCTGTTTTAATAAGCACTTGTTCAGTTTTATTGGTCATAATTTTTATAATTAATATGCATAAACTTAACATTTGCCGTTTTACTCTTCAATACAAGATATTCCTTTGATTTTTATATAAAATATTATTGTCACATATTTTTAAGTAATTTCTGGATTTTAATGCCTCTAAATTTTAAATTATGGCTTCTTTTAAGTACTGCATATAAGAAGCACTTCTGTCCCTCGACGCATTCAGAGTATACGAAAAAGTTCCTATAATGCAGTACGCAACATTAATTTATTGTTATTAATTTTCAGAAACACCTAGGTTTCAAACAAGCAAGGATTAATTAAAATATGAGGCAAAGACAAAAGTGTTTTGTCACACGAATTTGTTGTCAGATGTACATTAAGACTTCAACATTATTTCCGTCATCTTCGCAAGATGGACCATGACACTGCATTGCCAGAAACTCACTGTCAAAGATGGCTGTCTCCTGGGATGTGGCGCCATGTATTCTGGTAAAAGTTTACCGACGTTTCAGAGGTGCTTGCTGCCTTTATTACCAGGACGAAGAGTAAATCTCCTCTTGACTACATGTCGCTACAACCCAGAAGACAGCGATCTTCGTATTTACAGCCGTGAGAACTTGAAATTCCACTTAATGAATGCTAAACAACATTGTCATAAACATAACGTAGGTACACTTTATGCATATAGAGCACATCTTTATAACAGTAACAAATCCACTTTGTAGTAAGGGAGCCATAATCATATTTCAGTCGTTCATAAAAAAGTGCTTTCAGTGGTAGTTCGCCGAGGAGGAATCGAAGGCCGGACATTTACATGCTTCATTGACGCCTCTGAAATTGAGTCTTGATTTCCCTCCCATGATTTAGTATCACTGGTTCAAAAATCATCATGTTATCTGAGACATAATATTTCATGAATGATAATAACCAGCACATACGTAATACGTAAGTACGTGCGTTTGTGCAAATTTCTTGGTCGTCTTGGAGAATTTATTAAAAGGACAAACGTCTGAAAAAGGAAGTGTGCACTGCACATGTCAGGAGAAAGATTCTTGAGTTTTGCAAATATAGTAAACCCTTATCAAACGCTAGAAATTCTTTCCTCGGTAAATCCGCGTTAGACGAACTCAGTATTGTATGGGATTAATGGGGATAAGGGAATACGGCAGTGCAAAGTGAAAGTAAATTTAAAAATCATGAATTTTATGTAATGATATTTATTCATGAAACGCGTGCAGTTCATTATCACTTTTACAATTAAGTTTTAATTCCATAATGCTGTCCAATGTCATGATCAAGACACAAGTTACGTCAGAAGTTAACGCGGTATAACCGTAAGCGAGACTTTGACAACGCGGCTTACGTGCAGTTTGAGGGACGAAGAGGGGGTGGAAGACGCCACGGGGGTTACATTCGAGTCTGAATATTACACTCTTATACAAACGCTGGATTAAACAAACAAAGCTGGTTGCATATATGTAAGCGAAAATTCCGTCAGACACAATATACTTTATTAATAAAAAGAATTTATCGGAGCGACACTTTTTAATCTCACCAGATCATATTCATGTCTTGTAAATACTTTTTTAGTCTGAAGTTCGCTTAAATATTAAAAATACTAACTGAAAATTCATATTACAAAATAGTAATTGTAATCTATCGCTATAAAAATTATTTTAGCGTTTTAGTCAAATATATTAAAATAAATTTAAAAATAAATGCATTGACTAACGCAATTGTTGCCAGTTAATGTAAAAATAAGACATTGTTTGAATATCGATTGCGTGTTTCTGTTTTAAGTTATTATTTTAAACCTTGCGTGAAATGCTTCGATTATTTATACACAGCGATTACATCAAATGGACACGTTCGATTGTTGTATGTAATTTCATTAAAAATTGGAGCTAGAATGTGTTTGCGCTCTCATGGTAATTAGCATCCAAGAGTCAAGAGTATAAAGTAGTATTTTATTGGTAAATACGAGAAAGACATTTTAAGTTCAGCCCCTGGGACAGAGTAGGCATATATAATAGTATTATAATGGTTTACATTATTAAAATATCTTTATTTTATTCATTGAATGTTTTTGGATTGACACTCTGTATATTGTGGGACGTAACGCATTGATACATGTTTTTTTTTACGTATGTCGACATAACATTTACGCCGTTAAATTATAACGTGTATAATACTGTATTTTATAACCGCAATAGGATTCAAAAAACTTATGTCCTTATACAAAAGCATATGCAAACGTTAAAAAGTCGTTAGCTTCATTAACAACGGAGGTATTTCCGGTAGGCGGCTAGTCTGTAGGCGTTAGGCAAACAATAGTTAGCATTTGTTTTTAAGTGTGTCATTTAATCAGCGTTGGAGGAGGTTTTAATGTATCCCAGTATTCTGTTGCCTGCATAGAATTTATGGAGGAAGGTAATAGGAGCGCACAAAACTTCCCACGTTTCGGCAGGAAAGATCTCAAAATGGCGTCTCCTCCATCTTAAGTTCAGGGATCAAAGGAAAAGCCATTTTGTTACAGGAGCTACAGCAAGGAATTTCCAATCACACAGCGCGCGCTGTGAGAAGGGAAAATGATAAAAAGAGACCAGAGAGTTATGGAGCGTCAGAGAGAGAGAGAGAGAGAGAGAGAGAGTGTTTGAAATACTGACTCTCTCAAAATTCCGGGCTACATTATTACGTCAGAACTCCGACCCCAAGTAGTTTAATTTCCAGTTGAAACAAAGAAACTCTCTTGAAGCTAATTTAGACTTTCCTTTTCCTATTTGTTTGAAAAGTAATTTCGTACTCAATCTTTCAGACGGTTAACAAATTTTTGCTCTTTTATGAAAGCTGGGGATGTTTAACGACATGTTCAGTGATACCGTCACTGGGCTTCGAATTGAGCCAGACGATTACAGTCCGCAATTTCCTACACGCCCCTTTCAGTGCTATCCTCGCATTTATGACCACATCCCTAAAGTATCCCCTTTCTTTCAGTTTTCCTGACTACACTTTTGAAAATAAAGTTACTTAAAGTTGTCGTGCGTGTTACATGTTCCACCCATCTCATTACCCTTGATTTCACCGCCCTGGTAACGTTTTGTGTAGAGTACAGGCTATAAAGAAGATCTTTGTCATTAAATGTTCATATTCCCTTTTCTTAGATTCAAATATTCTTTTTTACAAGGTGGCCTCAACCCAGATCCATCCATCAGGACGAGAGAGAACATTTGGAAGCCATTAATATTTATTGCTGACTCCGTATGAATTGCAAAGGATAGATTGTAACCGAGCAAATCTTACTTTTATGTCCGTGCGCGCACTACACTTCTATTGTTGGTATTTTACGCCTTGAATTATAGTTTGACATTTATGACTTGTGACATGTGGTAGTTTCTGATTTCTGGATTCTACTGTTGGTGATGCCTGGCATTTATGACTCGCAAGATTAAGGAGTTTCACAAATCTCAATTGTTAATTTATTTCGAAGTGTTTTTGCGTTTTAGTTATTCATTTGAAGGAAGGCCGCGTGGGCTAGTCATGATAGTTTTCTGTTTTAGTCTCGTGGAGTTGCCTTTAAGATGGTAGAGATATTGAACGTGTTTTGAGATTGACACAGCTGTTGTGTTTTGTGTGAACGCCGGTGTACAGCCTAAAAGTGAGGGCTAACCATTCTGTTTGAAATGGTTTAATAAAGTAGATGAATGCAAGAGAAGTTTTGCTTCATGTGATCTATATTCTTCACTTATAAAAATATATATTTTGAGTCCGAAAGAAACGTTCAGACTGGACGGACGTTTCTATTTCAGAACTGACCATCTACCTCTGCGAGGTGTCTTCGATGAACAGTCCGCTAAGAGACCCTTGAGAGGGAAACCCTGAGCAGATGAGCTAACTGGTTCGAGAACGTGGAACGGTTAACATGTGGTTGTGTTTATAAAGTGTAAGGCTGCAACAGCTTCCAAGTCTACAACGTCTTAGGAAAAGCGTTAAAATGTCAGTGCTAATTTTTGGATCACAGCTGTTTTTCTTCCTATAAGAACATAAGGATTTCGTGAGCTCCATACAATTTGAATCAATGAATTTGAGATATCTGAGGTTCTCGCAGCGGCTAATATGAAAATGGCTGCCTTCTGGGTTGGTGAGCCGTTGCACTCTGGTGGAAATTTGCCTACGTTTCAGAGGTCCTTGCTGGCTTAGGGCGATAACAGAAGATGATTTATAAAGCAACACCGCCTTAATGCATTTACGTTTAATGACGGATTCACTATCCGTCGAGACATGACTCATTAATGGGAAGTAATTAACAATAAGACAACCATCAAAGTGTCCGTAATCGATTAAGAAATTCTAGAAAGTTCTTTACAAACATCACTGGTTCGCGAGATAGATAGATATTGACTTGGACAGATGTTTTACTATAAGCACGCTATGTATAAACACAAACTATTCATGGCATAACATAATTTGTTGGCAGGTAAGAGCTTTTATCTTTGAAACTGTCCTACTACACAAAGAATTGTCTTTTCTCGATCTGAAATAAGATTATAAATTGCTTATTCATGAAACGACAGAGCCCTCTTTGCTAACTGATGTTCCTGAATCAAATGGTATGGAGTGAGAATAGCGGATGGATTTTGCTGAACACGTTGAAAATCCACGTTGTAAGGGCAGGAAAATTCTAGAAGAAAAATGCAGGCGTCTACAGATTCCCGCCCGCCCACACTGGAGAAGCAGATGGATGTTCAACTGTCAGACAAGCCCCGGATGAAGTAGCAATTTATTTCTGCTGTTTCTGACAAGTTTTGCCCTTAGCCAAGAGCGGGTAAGATAAACTCGCGATACGTCCTGATAGGATTCTACGCGTGGCCTCCTCCTACGGGACAATCAATCTACTCTCCAAATATTTCCTCTTCACTTATGATCTGATCTCATCCATTTTTGCACGGAACGCGAAGCGAAATAGGTCATGACACACCTTTTGCACTACACAACTTTACTTACAGCTGCGTTGTTTTTGTTTTCCAAAAATAATTCCTTACATTTTCACTTCTCCTCTCTTAGTGTGTGCAACAGTAGAAGCTAAAACACATTTCTGAATAAGAATCTAATAAGCAGCGCATTGTGATCTGTTCTCAGCACACAAGCCCTAGGGATTTAGTTACATCCGATCGTATTGGCATACATGATCAAACTAAGATTCACATCAAACAGGATCTGTTCCGGATTTTATCAGAGTAGAATTATTTTTTACCAAACCTGTTGTGTTGCGTGGTTTTCATCTGTCTCTCCAGGCGAAAGCCGACGCATTCGAAATGAGTCATAACCTAACCTCTTTCGAGATATTTATCGACTATTTGTTTTTAAGATCATTCAACAATATGTAAAATACGCTGTTGAAAATTCGTTGTTAAATAATCTATGAAATTAATAACATTCCTATTTAAAAATCTAACAGAATCTCGCCTACTCAAGAACCTTCCAGCGTTCTCTCAACTCAGAAAGTTAAGTACCGTGTCCACAACAGCCCGCCACTGGAAAGCATCTTGATGTGGTTAGATCTACTCCACACACTAATACCGTAAGCATTTGAGATCCAATCATTCTCCTAATACCGCCATTGCCTCACAAATGGCGTACCTTTGAAATTTCATCCAAAATTTTGTGTACATTTTTCGTGTCTTCTGCTCACTTTTAGACTCCCAGAGCTCGAAAAATGGAAATATCTGAGAGAAGTTAAAATCGATATCAATGCTTAAACAGCGCTTAAACTTTGGCTGACAGAAAGGGACACTGGCTTCTAGCGACGGAGAGCAGAAAACCTAATCCCGCTATACCACACGTGTCCCAGTTCTCATGGGGACCAATAGTTTTACACGTAGGATTTGAGGTTTTCACTGCGGAGAGTGGGAAGATAGCTGTCTTCTGGGTTGTTGCGCCCTATAGTCTGGTAGGAGTTTACTAACGTTTCAGAGGTACTTGCTGCCTCCTTCATCAGGGCATTGATCACTCATCGTAAGGTCCTCTGAAACGATTGCAAACTTCTATCAGACTACATGGCCCAACAACCCTGAAGTCAGCCATCTTCTGATTTACAGCCGTGAAAAAACCAAATCCTAATTATCATAAAATTTGTGTATTTGGTTTGTCTTCTTAGGTGTGAATTTCTGGATTTTATAAAGGGGATTGTTTTAGCTTAGTGTTAGAACACTAATATCTTACGATGTTAAAAGCGTTCATAGAAACAAAAACTGTTTATTCTGAAAACAAATCGGAACCATTCATATGTTTTCGTAGTTTTTAATTAATACTCACGAATCAGTCCCTGGGCTACATTCGTGTGGCCAAGGATAGGGTTTAATAGCGCTTCTTGTGACAAGGCAATGAACTTTGACGTTCCGTAAAAGATAAAGGAATTTGTTGAATACTTTAGTGACTGTCGGATTTTCAAAGAGGACGCTGGTACATGAAATTAGAATTTATTGGCCGACTTCGGACAGAGGTATTTGTTGTGGTATGTGATATTTGATCTTCTGGTTGTAGCCTACAAATGGCGTGATTACCTGCTCTGCGGGTTGCTGACAAATGACCTTGCACCTGTCTGGCTTGCAATTTCATTACAGTGCTTTGTTAATCCGGGTATTCAGATGGAATTATCATTTAACACTAACATGAGTGAGAATCCACCGTAGTGTGATGTATGCAGAAGAGCTTTGTGGTTTTATTTTAGCTGGCGGAAAATATGACAGAGGGGTTATAATTGTATTTTTTTAAATTAAAACAATTTTGATTTAAATTCGGCAAGACTAATTATAGATACTTCGAGATTCGTTTCATGTAGCACAAGAAATCATTCACTTGATTAGTAGATCTTAATTTATATTGCATATATCAATTAAAGGAGTTCATATTTTATCTTGATTTGAATTAATGACGTGTTTCTTAAGTCATGTTACCTTTTGATGTTGTATTTAACAAAAACGTTTGTGCATAGTAAAATCAAAAGTCATACATATTTTTGCTGGAAAATCGGAAGTTAAATTGAAAGTTCTTGGTGTCTGATTGTCCAAATATTATTAATCTTAAAGTCATAAGGGTAAGGCTAGTGATAATGTTAGAGTTAGACGTCTTACGCTTGTAGTCTCGATTTATCTGCCTAAAGGTAGCGTGCAGACACAAAATCTTGAACATATGGCAATCAAGCTTTGAGCTGCATAGAAGACGGGAAAAAATTTCAACCAATAAATAACTATCATCCCCTTTCGTTGTATTTTAAATCTTGTTCGTTAATTTAGGTCTAAATAATCGTGGTCACTGAGCAGATCTGTTGACGGACAGTTGAAGCACATTCCTTCTGATTACAATTCCATTACTGTACCGCTTAACTAACTGCCTTATTTATATTAACATATCTCAAGCAATTTGCTTTCGGTTTGTTGCAAAATAAATATTCATTTGTCGCTTAAGAATGTGGTTTCAAATTTATAAATCATTAAAAGTTTGGTATAAATCTCAATCGTAATTGATATTGTTTGGGGTAAAACCACGTCAAAGGCGAGTAAGTGGTGGACATCATCACTGCTGTCACGTGGTGAGGGCTGAACCAGGAACTTTGCTGTCCCAGGAGTAGGCTGTAGTGATCTTCCACGTCTCGCTTTTAAGGGGCTTCTGCCATCTTTGGTCAGCGAAAAGCAAGCTGTCAGCAAGCCTACATGCTAAGTCTCACAAATAAAGGTGTATTTCGTACGAGGATACAAACATAAATTCTTTGTAAATCGTGAATTCTGAATGTTCTTAGCTGAAAAAGTTGTTAAATAACAGCTATTCACAAAAGATTACATCAGTATTTCTATATGCACAGCTTTAAGTTTCCAGCTATTCAAATCACGTGGTCTTAATAGCTTCTTTAAGCAGTGTAAATCAATACGGACATTCCACAAGGTGTGTTAGGTATATTTTGTGTTTCATTGCACAAAGAATTTACCAAAATTTTGTATTTTACCAAAATATTTCACCATACATCACTTTACAGTCCCACCGAAAGTGGCGCTAGCAGCAATCCCACCACATAAGTTCGTTTGATATGACAGATTGTTGGAAGTTTTAAGAGTGCGGTTTTAAGAGGGCTCCCAGTGGCACAACTATCATACCAAATTTAATCTGAAACCGTGCATAAGATTTTTAATTGAACCATACGGACGGACAGATGTAATGAGTCCTATATGCACGTCGTGTGAAGAACGAGGAACTTTTGTGTCGCTGTCATCGTGACAAACAGCGACTCGTAATCAGTCGCGCTGATTCCAACTTGAAGTAACGGATGGGGTCTAAGTTTTAGGTCCACGCTGTGGGAGCAGGTGGAGAACAGAGTCAACATTCAGATGACGGCGCG
>NW_019060146.1:0-17369 GCF_000696155.1 Zootermopsis nevadensis | reverse complement strand
ATCAGTTAGTTTTAATAGATACTTTGTTTGTTTTTTTACTCTTCGTTTAAATATTAGTGGTTGGCTGTTTCCATGTCTGACGAGTTAATTGTACGGATTTGACTAAACCTTGGAAGTTAACTGGTACCTTGGAATACGAGACACGTTAGAACTTAATCAGTCTGGAATCACTCCCTACTTTCATCACAGACATTCATTGCATGTTGGATCAGATAAAGAAATAATGGCGCTCACAGAACTGTTTCGCATTATATAACACATCGTAGAAGGTGCTACTCGAAGAGTAGAGCTTGTAATACCATAAACAGGGCATGAATTCTAGACCACAAAAATGCTTCAGTGCACATTTAATCTCTTCTAGTTTCATTTCTTGCTTCATTGACCTGCTTTGAAACTCTTCATATAAGCAATTCCTCCTGATGAAAGAAGGCCAAAGGAATATTTGTTATATGGAAGTATATTTACCACGTGTACTGCAGTATTTCATTTATATAAACTGCTCGGAATACAGTCTCCTCATATTATGATTCAGTGAAACGTAAATTAATGCATTTCCAAATTCAGAGCAAATAATAGCTTTCCTTTATGATTGTAATGCGTAGTGTCATTACTTTGTCAAATATCGATCGCCATTCAACAGGCTGTCTCTTGATTGAGAGTTCTACTAACATGATCAAGGCATTTACATATGTCGTCAACGATACGAAGTATGCCCTATTCCGGTTGCGACGCCGATAAAAGATGATATATGTAGTATAGGTGATCCAGGGATATAATAAGTATGCCCTATTCCGGTTGCGACGCCAATAAAAGATGATATATGTATTATAGGTGATCCAGGGATATAACTGGACAAGAAGTCGCAATTCCGCAACAAGAACATTTCTGGCGCATATATGAGAAAACAAATGGAATCGAAGTATGAAAAACGACGCCGTGTGTCGCGATGCCTATTAATGTTACGCTTTCGAGATGCAGAATACTTGCCGTAGGCGAGATTCCGAGTGGAATTTAGAGTGACGCTTCGAAAGCCGACAGTGAGCGTCACGAAGCCAATCGTCGCGACGTCGCCACTGGATGAAAATACCGGCACGACGTCGCAGAAGACTTTGGAAAACCGATTAAAAGCGTCGAGATAACGATTATAGCGATGCTTCGACACGACACCAAAGATACCGAAGGAGACTTCAGGAAAATGTCAAAACTGACACTTGAAAACGACGACGAGCGTAGCTACGCCAGTCGTCACCTCTCCGAAAAGAACAAATGTTGACTTTTCGCCCTCATCGTCTTGTGCTTAGTTTTGGGGATATACACAACTTCCTCGTCATGACTCGAATCGAGGAGAGTTTTCGCCGGTCTGTTGTTTGTTTGTGTAACGTCGTCTTAGAAATAAACAACTTCGTTCTTGGCGCGTTATTCTGTACTGTTTGTTACCCGAACTAGAGTAATATTATTTTCTGGAAATCGAACCTAGGGTAATTTTTCTGCGTTCCGGACTTCGTTTTTGCATCTCTTCCAAACCAACTGCTTTGGTCTAGTCTCCATTCTTCTGTTGTACTTAGTTTTCGAACTACGGCGAACGCCCTCATCGGGAATCGAAATCAGGACACTCCCTCTGGAGTTTTAGCCCTGATAAGATCTCTTCCTATTCTCAAGAAATAGCATTCCGAAGTTTGTAGAAAATAGGTTTATCCTTTCTCGGGCTGTAAGTGTAGAAGCTCATTATCCCACAATTTCAACTTAATATCAAATTTGTGTAGGTGAGCTTCGGCGTTAAAGGGATAAAGAAAAGACGTCTGGGAGCATGGATAGCGTATTATCTTTTGGCAAGATATTCTGAACACGGCTGTTAACATTTTGCGCCCATAAAAATGGAGAAACAAAGATCTGAATAACCCAAAGAGAGACACTTCATAATATTACAGAATTACGTGATTATGTGTACTGTTTTAAAAATCGATGTGTTTGTGTGTGTTTGTAGTCTCTACGAACAGTGTAAATCCATAATCGAAAGCGCGTAACGCTGCTGATGCTGATTTGTGGAATTGTGACTGAAAGAAGTTTGGTGCATCTTTGGTCTTAGGTCATAAAGAAATAGAATGATGATGATGATATTCTGGCTTTTGGTGATTTTTCTTCCAACGAATCTACATAGATCCAGAACGCAGAGTATTAACATCAAGGTGGAGGTACGTCCACACTACGAAACTATCCGAAAGACAGGCATTGATATATATATTATGTCTAGGTCAGTGGTATTCAACCTGGGGTACGCGTACCCCCGGGGATACGCGAAGACATCTTAGGGGGTACGTGAAATTAAAAAAAATTATATTATTTTATGATAAACACTGAATAATCAGTAATGTAATTTATTTAATTTATTTTAGATGTAGATTGTATACTATGTATAACTTGAATTATACACCAACAACTTTGGGGGTACAAAGTTGAAGAGAAATTATATCTGGGGGTACGCGCACAAAAAAGGTTGAATACCACTGGTCTAGGTGATCTGAGATTTTATTATGTAGTATAAATTAAAAATACGTCGATGCTATTAGTCTAAGCACTAGTACGTCTGTATAACAACTTCTAAGGTTACTGCAGTATACCGGAAGACAGTCTAGTAACTGATTCTTCTCCATATTTTCAACCGCGAATGTCCAGCACAGTCCCTTACCTCATTGTCATTCAGACAAGAGATGATGATGTGGGGGGTATCCTTAGGGCTTGGGATGATGCGGTGAGATAGAGGCTGGCTGGGCAAAAATGAGCAGCTTTCTAGTATAAGAACTGGGAATTGATTCTGTTTCAGCAGCAAGCAGGAGAATTTTATTAACGATGTTGAAGTAGCAGTTGTTGATGCACGTTATTAAGTGAAGATAGCATTTTCCCCTTTAAGGATGTGCGTTAGTAAGCAACAACGAATGAAAGTGAGTGGCATTTGTTGTTGGTGCTGGTGTTGTTATTAGTAGAACTACAGTAATTTCCTTCTCCAGAAAAACAACTATATTGATCTTTGATTATAAACTTTTTCAGTCCTCTGTAACACGTACCGACACTATTAAAAATCTGGGAATATTTATTGACTCCAAACTCCGATTTACAGCACACTAATAATAAGGAATTGAATTATCATCATCACCATCATCAGTGTTTGCATCATTGGCTCCTCGCTGTTGGCAAACACTTTACTAAATGAATTGAATTATTATTGTTATTATTGATTACGTCATTACTTTTATTTATTGTTCGTAAGGAACATTTATAACGGTTTTATATTCTTCCATTTCCTTGTAGAAAATATTGGTATTAAAATGTTAACCAAAATTAAAAATACTTGAATAACTTCTACACTCTGTTTATACATAGCAAATGTCCTTTATTCATTGCGAGTTTGCTGCCAATAAGGTTTAAATTCGGACTAATATTAAAGTGATTGGCAAATATATTTTAAAAAAATATTTTTAAATATTTTTTAATAATTTTTTTAATTTTCTTACTTCATGTATGTACAGTTCTTCTTTGTGATATCTCTGTAACTGGCTCCTATAGCTGTTTACTTAGCACGTTGAAAGAGGGAATTGAATTACCACCATCATCATTAATCTGATTGTAAACATAATGACATAGTCTATTGCTGCTCTTTTATACGCCTTTACATTATAGACTGCACATACCTTCTTAAAATATTGTGATTTCGCATTACTAAATTATTATTACAAATATACTAATGTGTTTAGTTTCCTTTGTAATTATCTTAGTTATTCGTCCTACAAATCCAAGCACATTATCTTAATATCATCGCTTTTTCTCCATAATGTGATATTTGTCTTATATGGTGAACGTTTGTTTCATTTCATCTTGTCACTAAACCTAATAGTCTTAACTTACCGAAGCGTCTTTCTATCCCTCACATAAAACGTTCACCTTCATGAATTCATTGCCTTAGCTATATAAGAAGACGATAAGTAATTTTCCCCATTCCTGAGGAGTTTCACTCTCATAGAACCAAGTAATTTTCAGATATAAATTCTTGACTGGGTGTATGTGTACGATCTATGATTCTTATTCCAAGAACTTTTGTTCGTCCTAATACGATCTTTTATTTTAGATGTTAACAAAGCATTTTCTGACAACCTGTGTTTTAAAAAAACCAGAAAAAAATTATATATTGTGTGTCATTACCTCACAATGCTTCCGAATTACTTTTCTTCATAAATATTTATGTTTGCATGAGCTACGTAAGTGAGCTGGGACGTTAACTGTCCCACTTGAGTTACATTTTAAAGGAACATTTATTTCTAAAATGTTCGTGTCTTCGGTGACTATAGTAAAGCACATTAGAACACCACCATCCTAAAATGGGACTAAACATCAGACAGAGTAGAAAGTCACAGAAATACATAGAAATGATAATCGGTCGATAGCGTTGATGAAGGAAAAGAGACCGGTTGGAAGAAATAAAGAACGGACATAATCTCTGTAGAACAAGAATACGAAGGAATGGACGATAAAAGGGAGAAGATATATAATACAGAAGTTGGAAAATAATCTCTTAGATAAAGAGAAAGAGACGTAGGTGCTACAGAAAGGCAGCAGAATCCCAAGAGTCGTTGAATGTGGAAAGAGTATAAAGAGAACAGGCGATGGGTGAAAATCGAGTTCAGAATCTCTTTCTGTATTTCATTCTGCCCTCTTCTTTCCATCGTGTCCCCTTTTAAAGAGAAAGCAGGAGAAAAGAAGCAAGACCAGCAGAACTAAACTGGAAGAATCACGTTCCGTTTTCGAGACAAGCGAATTTCTACACGTCACGTACAGTCTGGACCAAAAGACTGATCGAACACGTAGCTGCCAGCTCTACTGACCAACACGTATGTAGTAAACACACGCACAGTGGACCCTGTATGTGCGAATCAGTAATTTAATCACAGCCTACAGCATGGTCCAGACATAGGACTGGACTTCACAATGCAAATTTCTTTCGCTAGTGGTAGAACGCATACAAAGAGAGCTGAGCCCTTGTAGTTATTCGACGTTATTAAATTTGTGTTTAAATTAGTAACATAAAGAAAAAAGTAAGCTTGTACGAGAGATAGGAACCACCGAAATCTAAAAGAAGAAAATAGTAGTAACATAAAGAAAAAAGTAAGCTTGAACGAGAGATAGGAACCACCGAAATCTAGAAGAATAAAATAGAAAAAAATTCTCTCTGTTGTGATAAGGGAGGGCAAAAGAAATGTTTCTCACACTTGAGTTATCTTCAGCAAGATGGTATTTCTTACATTCCGTAATACACGAATTATAAGTCGGAAAGTTACAACGTAGGTGTTGGAAAAATAACAGTGCAGGAATTGCAGGCGAGAGAAAAGTAGAAGGTACAGTTGATTTTCATTCAGGAAATTGTAGAACAATGAACAATGCATGTTTAAAAATCCGATTACTTGTCGTTACTTTAACATCGTAGAACTTTAAAAAGTAAATACAAATTTTAAAGGCATAATATATGGATAACACTGATGATGGGTACTGAAGGCCAAAATATGGGTTTAAAATGACACACCAATATATATATATATATTCTGATTTTTTACATGTGATATATTCTTTGTAATGCCATGTGTTATCCACTGACGATACATGTCCACCTTCCAAATCAAAATTTATACTTGAACCAAAGTAGTATTTAGACGCCTTCTTAAACCGTTGCACGTGTTCATTGTACTGCTGCTATATTTCTGAAATATTCCCATCCTTGTTAAATGTTTACACTTGACTGCTTCGAATGCACAGTTAAGGTTAACAATTAAAACGCAGCAGAACTTCCTTCTGTGCGAAAATAATTTTTTAACGAATACTAGAAGAGGAAGGCATAATTAAAAGAGTTGGTATGACGTAATTTTGACAGACTGAAAAGCAGACAAGAAAACTTTAAAAAAGATTCACTTTCAGGAGGTAACAGTAAAGACTTAAGCTATCAGGCAGAGAGTTCCGCACGGCCTATATTTTTAATAGTCTGTGTGAGAACAATCGAGCCAAAAAATTAAAGCTTCCGTTTAGGGTTTGATAAAAGTAGAACAGGAGTTTTCAGAGCAGTTTTAGTACTTCACATCGTCCACCTATTTAATTTGTTACCTAATGAGGGAGTAATTTTGTCTTACATCATGCCACAATGTTATAGTTAAGAAGGCATATTGATTTATAGCCGTCATTGCGTAATATTAAATGTTTAAAACAGAATTCAAGTAATTTAATTGTTCCCTCTTGAGTTGAGTGTACGAATTACTGTATTTTTAATGATGATGTCTTATCTTCTGGGTTGTAGCGCTGTGTAGTCTGGTTTGCCAACGATTCAAAGGTCCTTTCTGCTTCCGCCATCAGTGCGATAAGTATTAACCAGCCTGATTGTGGAGGTAGGAAGGACCACTGTAACGTTTGTAAACTTCTGCCAGGCTACACCCAGAAGATAAGACATTTTCGTACTCACTGCCGTGAGAATCTCAAATGTAAATTATTCATCATCATGTTTAGAAGAATCCAACATTAGCATATATCCTTCGCCATCACAATCTAGTTTATGATACAATCGAAAAGTGTGAGACCTTTAAATAGGCCGCTATGGCTTCTTTACCCATATACAGGATGGGTGAGAAGTAAGTAGGCATTAAATAATCGCTATACATTGGAAATATAGAGGTTATAACCATTTCTCAATGCCTACTTACTTCCCACCCACCTGTATAACAGGCCTACTGTCTGAGTGTCAGTGTATTATCGTTGATCAGACCGTAACTTTAAGTTAGCACATTGTGTCTCAGTAACCTTCGAAACTAATAAACAAGAATGAAGTAGTGGTAATATAGTGTTGGTGCGTTTTTCTGTTTTTATCAGTATAGAGTCTGACAAAGAGTAATAAACTATGAGATTAAACAGATTAACGCCCTTAAAACAAGATAGTGCACTCATCACCCTGATGATAGAGGCAGCAAGGACCTCTGAAGCATTGACAAATTTCTACCAGACTACACGGCGCTACAACCCAAAAAAAACAGACTTCTATGATAAATCATGACTTTGCCTTAATTTTGCAGGGATGTTAAGCTCTATCTCTAAGGACGTACGAGTAATTTTAATTTTTAGGCAAGGCTGTTAAGGAGGCAGGACGTAACACGAGGTTGAATGAAGCTACATAACGAGGAACTTCATAATTTACACTCCGCCAAATACTTTTAGGATGCGATAGCGGTCCATAATGGAGAGATGAGAAATTTGCATATCATCACAGTTGGTACAACTGAAGGGAAGCTTACGTTTTGAAGAAGGTTATAGAACAGCCTAATAATAAGAAGGTATTAAAGGACGTGTGTGAGAATATTGATTGGATTTGAGTGGATCAAGATAAGAGTTTAGTGATAGGATTTTGTAAACAGTTTAATGAAACTTCTGGTTTGTGACAGGCAGCTCGTTTCTTTCACATCTGTGCATTGTTAGCTTCTCAAGAACTATTCTGTTCACTGAATTTGGCTTAGTTACTATTGGTTGTTGAGTTGGGATGTTGAAATAAAGAACTGAATTGTCAATAATAAATCAACCTTATTATTATAATTTATAGCCCGTGAAAATGTTTACCTAGACTGATTTTCTTTTCTGGACTTTGTTTCCGGTTTACGTAATGAGAAGTGTGTGCCTGGTTTGCTAATAGAGAGAAAATAATTTACTCACCTCTTTAATAAATAAACGTGATGCAAGGGTTGTAAAAATAAATGCATTTAAGATAATATTTCGGCGTCAGTATAATCCTTGAGGTAGCAATTTGATTTTGTACTACTCTTTGTTTAGAATGAAAGCATCAGTGAGACCAGTTTAATTGAATTCAGTGTGAACACACATATATTTGAACAGTTAAACGTCTCGCTTTGCCTTCTTCCTTAAATGTTTGCAGATCCGCCACTGGTGACGCTGCAGTTAGGCAACGAGCTCAACCCTGACACCATCAAGGAAAACGATGACGTATACTTTGAGTGTAACATCCGAGCCAACCCTAAGGAGTACAAAATCACATGGTTCCACAATGTGAGTACACACATTCTTCCTTGTTACGAAGTAATGTAAATACCTTGCAGTAATAAACTTTAAGACTTCACATTCGTTCCGTACATTCAACAGAACACTCATTGCCCTTTAGGAAGTCATTATTCCTTGGCCGGAAATACAAACGAAACTATTTCATCAAAGTTCTTGTCTCCTGGAAGTTACAACGGGCAATATGCATGGTTAGGACTGTACTGTGAAGTCATAAGGTTGTGATGCATAAGGAGTCGTAAAATATATTTTCCCACGTATTTCGTATATTTATTCAGTTTTAAACCGTATTTTCCACTTGTATCCATCTCATTTGCTTTCCATGATCCTAGAAGTTATATTTGGAACATTAATTTAGCAGCATCAGTTTTTTGTATCGTGAAATACCATTTTTTTAGATAACAACGTAGAATGTATTACAGAGTAGAAGACGGAAGTGTCATTAAAATATCTGTACGTAAAATAATTACATGAAGCTCCGAATAAAGAGTTTTACCGCAACAGATAGTGTTAATAAAGTTAAATAATTGTGAATAGTGAAGCAAAATATTCGCAATTTTGACAATGTATCTTCCATACCTGTCAACGTGGAATGCTGAGATGGAGATGCGAACATAAATTCAAATCCATTTTAGAGTAACGTACTAAAAGGTTATGAATTTAATCGAACTGCCTTGAAATCGGTCCCGGCGGTGGATTTACGATTGTATGTTGAGATTTCTTGTTAGATAATATAAGTTTAGATAGTTTACTAAACTGAAGATGTGGAAATGATACGTGCCTGAATACCTGTTTCAAATAATAAGACGATATTTTAAATTATTTTACATACATTTTACTTACAATATAATCGAATTGTTTTGTATAAATCGAATCCATCAAACTTTATCGATTTTGAAATAGATGTATTATTGTTTTCGTATAGATACTAGGTTGTTTTAAATTTACATTCCTGGGAACCACACGTCCACATAAAACAGTGTTCCATATTGACGAATTAATTATTCTTAGAGTGTCATGCACCGCTAAAATTGTTGACACTTGGTTAAATGTCATACAAAATATTATTAGAGTTAAGTTCTCTTCAAATTAAAGGTTATAATAATATAATGTTTCTTATAATCGCATCATTATTTATGAATGTTAATACTAAACATGTCCCTGGGTATAATAAGGGTTAGGAGAGGTAATAATCTTTACCATTATGAAATATGACAAGGAATATATGTTCGGGTCGCACTAAAACTATTTAAAATAGTTTTTGTTGATTTCCTTCTTTTCTCTTCGTGAATTTTGGAAGAGAATTTAACAGAAAGTCGTTAAATAACAGAAACATGAAGAGTCAGTGTATTACCCACATATTATGTAGTTGTTTGTACGTGTTCTTATACGAATTGGATTCTATATAGTACAAATTTCTATCAGTAGTTACGACATTGAACGAGACATAATAATCTTATTTGACATACACAGTAAAGAACTTGGCAGTACATCAATTCATTTTGTGGCATCAAAAGCAGAAGAAGACATATCCAGGAAGCTATATATCTCCTTCAAATTTATGAGAAAGTACAAGATAGAAACACATATATTGAAAGTAAAATGTGGCCGACTGTGGCCTATTTCAAAACCGAGATCTCGTTTTAGAGTCGACTTTCACATAAAACGCATCCCAAGGGAAGAGATATCAGTTTCAATAACGTTTATCCCAGAAACTTATCTTTAAACTCGGTGTACCCATCGCACAGTCTAGGCCTTGTCATCTCTGTCTTCCTCATGTTAGCTTTCGGGACAGTTGGGTTATGTCAGAATGAGGGTGGAGAGACGTATGAGGTTGAAAGGACCAGTGTCTGTAGCCTTGAAGCCCTCGTAACTGCGTTTTGAACATTGAGTCGTAAGGACGTAATGGCAGCAAGAAAGTTATGGGAGTGAAAGCAGAATATGTAAATTCATCTATGTATGTGAACTCATCCTTTAGGGATTCATCTTACACTCTCCCTTTCCATCCACATTCGCGCATCGAATCAGTGCATGAATTGTCTTCATTCAGCTTTATGTCCTAAAACGTTGAATATCAAGTATGCCTTATAGATCTACCGACTACATTTGTTGTTCCTTATGTACCTACTACCTACCTAACAGTTCGCATTAATAGGAAGTCAGAGTAAAATACTTAATGACTCATAGAATTGTGATAATGGCTAAAGCGTGACACATTGCATGAAACAAATTGCATTTTACGCCCTTACAAGCTAAACAGAAGTTTACAGTCTCGTTTTATATTACGTACACAAAGTAACCAGAGCAAAGAAACGTTTATTTTATTTATTTCTTAAAGTGTAGAAAGTCTGGGTGATAACACTTTGTCCCATTGTTTTGGTACTATTTCAGATTTGTAGTTAACATATGAAAAATCACACAATTTTACTTTAATTTGTATTACGCATATACAAAATATAAAGTAAGCGGAATAAAGAAAAAATATATTCGGACATACAAAATATAAAGCTAATGGAGTAAAGAGAAATATATTCAGACTGCCACAGTCTATAGTAGCATTTTAACCAAGAAATATATATATATATATATATATATATATATATAGTATGAAAGTGTTTTTGTCTAGGCCTGTGTGTTTGTTGTTGTTTTAACAAGTAAAGCGTTGCAACAAAACTTAATACGCGTTCTAACTGTTGACCGTAACGCACAGGAAATTCTCCATTTGCGAGAATGAGTTAGCGAATATAGTTTGATGTGTTCAATAATTAAATTAATGCAGAAGAATATTTCTTGGGAAGATACAGGTTCTATGAGCTAGTCAAAAAATTCACCGCCTTGTATGTAACACGTGTTCGCAAGAGCCGGCTACTAGACACTATGTGGAGCCAGACTAATATTCCTGGAATGTCAGTACCAAATGTTATGAGCTGAGTGGAACAATTTTGTAACCAATAAAATAAAACATTTCCCTTTTTAAGTGTTCCTATGTATGAAGATTGCCGTCTTCTGGGCTTTAGCGCCTTGCAGTCTACTTGAAGTTGCTTCTACTAGAATGCACGACGCTACAACCCACAATAAAGCCATCTTCGTTCTCGTTGCTGTGTGAAACTCAAATCCAACTTTGTTCCAAACCAATTTTTACATAAGTGCAATTTTCAATAAAATATAAAAAATTGTAATGGTGTAAGGCCGGTCTATTTCATTGAAATTTGCCACGATTTTGAGTAAATGCGAATCCTGTGACATTAGCTATTGTGTGAACAAGGCCATTTAGGGCTGTGATAGAAGCTACAGAAATAGCAAGTTATTTTCTGTGCCATTTTAAATCACTCGCCAGTATTTTATCAAAGAGATGAAGCTTCCAGCAACGTAGCAATATAACAAAAACTCGAATGATGCAGAAAATCAGAAAATGTTTCTCCCATGAAAATGTAGGAAAAGAGAAAAAGTGCAAAGCTTCCTGTGTTTTGAAATATGTTACTACGACCTAACCTAACCACTGCCACACAGAGAGGAGAGAGCACTTTTTGGCCTTTCCCAACAGATGGGTTGAACGAAACAATAACTGGAGCACGCTCTCAGTATACCATATTTTTTTGAAAATAAACCTTATATTCCCCAACAAAATTAACCAGAGATTTATTGTCAATGGCCATGGTTTCCTCACCTGCGACATCTACAAAACTGCACGGCTTTGGAAGAGCACACTCGATATATTCACCGCCTTGAGAACTTCTCATACCACATAATGATGGACTGATAACTTTGTTGCTAAAAGACACTGCTTCAGCTGCAGAAAATTCTTAAAGTTTTGCGTTTGCTGTTATTGAAAAATGTTTTAACAGAGAATATACGTATATAAATAAAGTCTGCCTCAGCATATTTCGACGTATTCATTATTACTAGTTACATCCTAAAGAAAAGAGTGTAACTTTAACGCTACGTGAACCTTCTCGGAGTATTATAGTTACTTTTGCCTCTTCCAGAATGCGACAGTAACGCAGAACATGTCGTCGGGCGTGATACTGAGCACGCACAGTCTTGTGCTGCAGGGAGTGTCGCGCCACGATGGTGGTCGCTACACATGCCTTGCTGCCAACTCGAAAGGGGAGACGGCCAGCAAAGCAGTGAACCTCAGGGTGCAATGTAAGTACACAGTAGCAGTCTTATAATACTATTATGTACATATTTTACTTCAATCTTGTCATAAAGCAATGTATTTAACGGTGTCGGAGTACTCTAAATGGTTCAGTTGAAGAAAATAAAAATGCGAGAAAGAATGTTTTTTATTGTCGGGTTATTTTGCAGAAAATTCGTATATATGCACATCGCAGTTCTCGGTGTTTCTGTTTTAGAAAGAAATTGTAGCATTGTGAAGTCACAGTAGCACTCTGTACTTTAGTAAATAAATTATATTTGAAACGTAGTCTAAATGATCATAGGAGACAGGCGAAAGGGATTTCACGAAAGAGACACACAGAAAAACATCACTGATTCGAAACGGGCTTGAGCGTTCTGATTTTCAGTGATGCGGTTCTTGGAGTGAAAACATTACTGAATCACTGCCCAGAAAACATTTCAGGATGATGGAATTCCGTAGTTCCATACTTAACCTTTTTGATTTCTAACCCTCTTTGGAATTATAACCGTGAAAAATTAAAAGGAATACGAAATATATAGTTTTGAATGGTTTGGCATGTCGCTGGTGGTTTTACGTTAAAACAGAATGTTTAACGTAAAAACGTGACTAATATTCATGGTTTTACGTTAAAACAGAATGTTTAAGGTAAAAACATGACTAATATTCCGTTCATCTTAATCTTGTAAGTAGACTTTACTTTGTTGTTACCGCTGACAAAATGTGGCATCGACTTCAAAGTTAATTATCTTCTTCTGGTTTGGAAGTCTGTTGAACTGTAGCTTACATGCATGTAGATAAGATCGATTACGACTTATCAGACTGTATGGTAATAGTGCGAATGTGTCATTGAGAATGTACAAAGCTTCATGATTACAGTCATAACACAATCGCATGTATTAAAATGAAGGAATTTCTAACTGACCTAACTAACTAACCAACCAACCAACTGGCTATAGTAGTACTGAAGTGAAGGGTATTTTCAAATGTAGATAGTTACTGAACTGTTGACCATGAGCTGACCTGGATGCAGATAGATGAGGATAGTTCGGTGACGGGCTTTTCTAAGCACGGTGATGAACTTTCGGGTTCCATAAAGACAGTGGACCATTCTTTGACAATTCGAGTATACAATCGACTTTTCGAAGCATTTCGTTCACCATAGAGTGAGAGTGTAAGATAGTTACTAAATCTGGTCAAGAAATTTCCGGTCATTATAAAGAAGCCGAAGGTTCATCGTCTGTAGACGACGTGTTTTATGAAAACCAATTTGCCTTTCACTTTACGCCTACCTTTCTCTCCCATGACTTCACACTGTAGAGTTACAACATTCATCACATTATTCTACAGCACCATCATCCCATAAATAAACGAAGACAGGAATTTCTAAAAGATTATATCACAAAAATGTAGGTAAAATAAAATACCACTTGTAGATACAGGCTTTGGATTTGGAACAGTCTAATTAGACATTTCCTATAATTTGAATTATAATCCATCAACGGGTTCAAAATTATCGAGAGAAAATAATGCTGGGTATGATGATACCGTTGGTTGAGCCTTTTATTTTTCTTATTTTATTCGACATGAGACGCAGTTTTCGTTTCAGGAATTCACTTTCAGCACATAGTCATGAAAAGTATTGATGTGAGCTTATTTAAATGTGATGCAGAAGAAGGCTCACTGATATTCCTCTTCCTACACTAGTTGCGGATTTTACCAATATCTTCCGCATGAAAAGCAACGTTTCAAACATTTCGCTGAAGCGAATCCACGACAAATTTTACAAATGACGTATGGCACAGGAATAATTTTCTCAAGGCGTAGTTTGAAAGTTATCGTAGATGTCCTCAGTATATGACAATTTAGGTTTCCGTGCTTTGTTATTCTGATATGCAAAGACATAATTCTTTTGACAGATTTTGAATGGTTGAGGTTTATGTTTAAATGTTGACAAAAATGTCACTTATGAATATTTTTAATGATACACACAGTGTGTCTGAATTGCGTAACTTCTTTCATTTATTCTCTCATGTGCAGTTTAACATATCTTCGGCACCAATTATTACAAGAAATCGAATCGATGTCAGTAAATAACCTTCGAACCAGAAGAATGAATTAAAATCTACGTTATTCTTCTGTTACAAGAGCTAAGCGCTTTGCCTGTTACGATTCATAATTACCGCTGGAAATATTAATTTTTTATATTGTGTACACTCCTTGGATGGGGGATCTGCTCATCGCGAGAATTCTGCTGCACAAGAAAACAGTATAGAATAACGCAAAAATATGCATGCCCGGAACTGGATTCAAAGCAGTGATCCGACCCCCATCTAGTGCCGAGGTCAAGGAAGAGAGGAGCTATACCTCCTCTCACCCCAAACGCCTACATGGCGTATAGTGGGACAAACTTTACTTTACTTTTTACATTGCCCTATGGCAAACATAATAATCATTTTATGAAATTCATGATGGTATGAAACATTATGTTAGGAAGAATGAAACAAAAATCTTGATACTTTTCTTATCCATGATTGAACATCATACGCATTGCAAAATGATGCGTTAGATTTATGATAAATTGTATCCGCTATTCCCAGCTTAGGCTCAATAAATTAATATGTACTTCCACAGTTAATGTTCTGTATCTTACAACTCCATGATGAAATAATGCAGGAAATATTCCAAAGTTAAAATATGCAGTGCACTATAGAAAATTCTGTCACGTGATTAATAATTTCTCGGGAGGGAGAGTGTTTTGTGGATTTAATTCAATTTACGTATGTCAAAAATTTTCACTGCACCTGGTATTCTGTTAACATTCAAACTTAGAAATAAGTCCATACATTTTTCATGATCCTTTCAGTAAGAAAACTTGTCTATGTTCAGTCATATGGAAAACAAACAGTAGGGGGCCTCGAATATGTTGTAGCTATTCAAACACTGCTGTGACTGCTAAGCTGCAATTCAAGTTTATCAGTCGGATATTTCATGTAAAAGAACACTTTTGCCGGTAAAACGATATGCAGAACTTTCGCAAAGGCGCACATATGATTCGAGACCTCGGTTTCTTGATTTATTGATGAATTACTTAAAGACGCTGTATGGGCCAGAAAAATTATTTGCCGTCGATCGAGTTCAGAAAATTCACAAATGCTGGAACCTGGAAGACGTGGAAAGGGGGGAATTGTTTAAGACACCCTGAGTGAGGTTTCATTCCATTGCTAGACATAGCCTGTTCGTTTAGAAAGAGAAAACTTTAACATAGGCAGTTTCCTTTATATCGTTTTTCAATTTTTTCAAAATTTTCGAAAAATCAAAAATTGAAGGATAATACCCAAAACGCGCACAAAACTCAAAATTTTTGAAAACTTTCAACCTGTAAATATTGCAGCATTCTTTGATTTTTTTGAAAATTTTGTCAAATTTGAATCTATTTTTCTAAATTAGACATAACCCATACTTATCAGAACTAGTCTGCCGGACCTGGTCTCTGCCACTGTCTAATTCACCCAGTCTCAGCCTGACTCGGTCTGTGCCTCAACAGGTGTCTGCTCTACACGGTGTGTGATTTACCAGGTCTCAGCTTTACTCGGTCTCTGATTCACAAGGTCCGTGAGCGGCACGGTCTGCGCCTCACCGGAATCTTCTTGATATGGTGTGAGCTGCACAGTTCATCTGCTTGACTCGGTCTCTGTCTCACCCGGTCTCTGCTTGCCATTTTCTTTGACTCACCCGGTGTTTGCTTGACTCTGTCAGTGTCACACTTGTCTCTGCTTCGGTCTGCGCCTCACCAGGTCTCTGTCGAAACAGGTCTTTGCAAAGACGGCCTGGCAGATATCGGGTAGAGAGAGAAGGATTCGAGCAGTCACCGAGCCGGCAGAGAAAGCGTCCGTCATATACAGAGTGCATTAGAGACCGGGTCATGCAGAGACCCGTTCTGGCATGGATGGTGGAAGAAATTCGAAAAATAAAATATAAATTTTTTCAAAATTTTAAGAAAATTTTTGGTTTTGTGCGCTTTTCAGGCAATTTATGTTTTTTTGATTTTTCGAAAATTTCGACATTTTTTCTAAGCTTTATATACACCATCACTATCAGAACTGTTCTCTCCTGTCCCCGGTCTCTTCCAGACTGTATCAGCCTCACACAGTTTCAACCACATTCGCTCTTTGCTTCTCCCAGCTCTGATGTCAGTGTCTGTGCTTCACCCAAACTCTGCGATCCCGGAATGTGCCACGCAGTGTCTCTGCTTGATGCGGTCTCTGTCTCATACGAGATCTGCTTCACTCGTTCTGTCTCACCGTATGTCGAACCAGGTCTGAGCCTCACCCGCCTGTGTCGACAGTGTCTGTACTTCACACAACCTGTGATTGAAACAGCATGTGTCAAACAGGGATTCTCCTTGACGCGCTCTGTCCTTCACCCGGTCTCTGCTTGACTCGGTCTCTGCCTCACACGTTCAGTGCTTCACCGTGCGTCGAAATAGGTCATTGCAGCGAGGCCCTGTTCGATGTCGGGGCACAGTATGACCGATTCGTACATTGAGAGAGTTCGGCAGAGGCCGGGACGTCAATGCCTCAACCGGTCTCCGCCGGAAGCGTTGCTTGCAACGACGGCGCGTAAGGAACATGGCCATACAGAGACCGGATGATTTAGACACTGTGTACACCAGAGCCCCTGTCAGTCAATGAGAGGGTTCGTCAGGGACAGGCCACGCCAGAAAACGTCTCTGGCAGGTACCGGGTGGGCAGAATTTTGAGGCAAATTTTCAAACTTTTCAAAAAATCTAAAAATGCTCGAAATCTTCCAAATGGCGCACAAAACAAAAAAATTGAAAATCTTCACTTCAAATTTTTTTTAAAACTTTTAGAAAATTTTGGGTTTTGTGCGCGTTTTGGACAATTTCCACCATTTTTTTAATTTTTCGAAAATTTTCAAAAATTCTCAAAATTCTCCACACCCGAACTTCACTAGAACAGCTTTCTGCTAGAACTCGTCTCCACCACAGCAGGTCCCTGCATGACTCGTTGACATCCGCACCAGCTCAATGCATTACACAATATCGTCCTCACAAGGTCTCGGCCGGACGCGTTCTCTGCCTCGCAGTCTCTCTGGCGGACGTCTATACCTCACCCGGTCT
>NW_019060145.1:466644-608294 GCF_000696155.1 Zootermopsis nevadensis | reverse complement strand
CAACACGTGAGGCAGACGCTTACTTGCAGACACGAGTGCTGCGGAGGCCGGTTGGTGAAGACGAGGAAGGCAGCAACTGGGTGAGATGGAGGGCGAGTTCGGCAGAGACAGGATGTGGCATTCACCGAGACTGGCATGCATCTCTTGAGGAGATCTTTGAAAAATTTTGAAAATTTTCAAATTTTTCAAAAAGTCAAAAAATGCTGGAAAATGCCTGAGACGCTCAAAAAACCAATTTTTTTTAAAAATTTTGAAAAAAAATTTCAATGTGAAATTCTTCAAATTTTTTTGGTTTTGTGCGCGTTTTGGACAGTTCCAGCATTTTTTGATTTTCTGAAAATTTTGAAAATATTCAAAATTCCGCCAACTGATGGTTTGCGGAAGCGGTCCCTCTATTACTGTTTCTGATGAAGCGTGTCTCTGACGAATACGGTCTGTGCATGTCTCGGGCTCTGCACGGGCCGGTCTCTGTGAGACACGACTCTGACGTTCCGTCTCTTAGATGCCCAGTTGCGGAAGACAACCCGTGAGGCAGACACGGACAAGCAGAGACACGAGTGCTACGGAGGCCGGTTGGTGCATACAACGAGGAATGCAGCAACTGGGTGAGATGGAGGGCGAGTTCGGCAGAGACAGGATGTGGCATTCACCGAGACTGGCATGTATCTCTTGATGAGATCTTTGAAAAAAAAATTCAAATTTTCAAATTTTTCGAAAAATCAAAAAATGCTGGAAAATGTCCAAAAAGCCCACAAAACTATTTTTTTAAAAAAATAGTTTTGTGGGCTTTTTGGACATTTTCCATCATTTTTTGATGTTTCGAAAAATTTGAAAATTTTCAAATTTTTCGAAAAATCAAAAAATGCTGGAAAATGTCCAAAAAGCCCACAAAACTATTTTTTTAAAAAATGTTGAATAAATTTTGGAGGTGAAATTTTTCAAATTTTTTTTGGTTTTGTGCGCCTTTTGGAAAATTTCCAACTTTTTTTGATTTTTTTGAAAATTGTCAAATTTTCAAAATTCCACCACCTGATGCTTTGCGGAAGCGGTCCCTCTAGGACTGTTTCTGATGTGTGTCTCGGGCTAGCACGGACCGGTCTCTGTGAGACACAGCTCTGACGTGCCTTCTCAGAGAAGCCCATGTGCGGAAGGGAACACGTGAGGCAGATGCGGACTTGCAGAGACTCGAATGCTGCAGAGGCCGGTTGGTGCAGACAACGAGGAAGGCAGCAGCTGGGTGAGATGGAGGTCGAGTCCGGACAGAGACAGGATGTGGCAATCACCGAGACTGGCATGCATCTCTTAATGAGTTCTTTGAAAAAAATTTGAAAATTTTTAAATTTTTCGAAAGATCAAGAAATGCTGGATATTGTCTGAAAAGCGTACAAAATCAAAAATATTTGAAAATTTTGAAAAAAATTATGAAGTTGAAATTTTTCTAAATTTTTCGATTTTTTGAAAATTTTGAAGAAATTTCAAAATTCCACTACCTGCCTTTCAGAACATGTCTCTCTCGCACTGTTTCTGATGTACTGTGTCTCTGACGAATGCGGTCTGTCCCATCGCGTCAGATATCATCCCAATTAACAGTTTCCTCAGCGATGGATTGGACTCAGTGGCCCAGTAGCATAGTCATGGAGGTCGCCGGAACCTGACTCCATTGGCCTTTTATCTGTGTTGTCACTCGAAGTCCATTGTTTATGCAACACCCATAAACAATGAAGCTGACCTATGGGAGTGTGTGCAGAGTGCATGCCAGATGATTTGAGGAAACCCTGGTGTGTATGAATGAATTCGTCAGTCTTGTGTACGTTGTGCTTGTGAATGTGTCGAGAATGGAGGAGCAACCTTTGAGCATCTGTTATAAAGAAACATCTCTGTCCTTATACTTGGCAATAAAGGCATACATTGAAAATAATTTTGGGCTATTATTTTTAGAAAGAAGCATTTGCACCCACAAGTTAATAGGAACATTTTTTCTTATTTTTGAAACAGGAACACGCACACAAAGTTTGTAAACATACTTTTGATTCACCCTGTATAGATCAGCACTTATTGGTTGTGCCATGTGAACGACGTCGATCCAACTCTTGTGTAAGGACACGAGACATCTCAGGCTGGGAACGCCGTCTATAATCCTGCTGTGCGAAGTCTAGAGGTGTAAGACTCATCTTTGTGCGTGCTGTAAGGTCACATGTCTCTGCCTGCAGCAACATCTGCAACAACAGACATGATGCCAATTTCAGTAGTTCAGAAATATCACTTTTTTTGCAATGGCTCACTTCTGAGTTGTTGTGCCCTGTAATCTGGTAGATGTTTACCAACGTTTCAGAGGTCATACTGCCTCCATCATCAGGGCGATGACCTCCGAAACGTTGGTAAACATCGACCAGACTACACAGCGCAACAACCCAGAAGACAGAAATCTTCATACTCTGATGACGGAGGCAGTATGGCCTCTGAAACGTTGGTTAACATCGACCAGACTTCACAGCGCAACAACCCAGAAGACAGAAATCTTCGTACTCACCGCTGTGAAAACCTCAAATTTTACACAGTCTGGGAGATGGTTACTGACATTTCAAAGGTGCTCGCTGCCCCCATCATCAAGGCAATGAGTCTCATTGCCCTTAAATGTCAGTAAACTGCTACCAGATTACTTGAGTGTAACAACCCAGAAGACAGCCATTTTCATACTCACCACTGTGAGAACATGAAACCTAACTTTCCAAATTCTTGCTTCCATTGAACTGATGAAGACAAGGGTGTGAATGGGTTCCTCACAAAAATACCAAACATATTTAAACACTTTCAACATGTCTTAACCTATTTCAGCATTCAGTAACTCTGTATTTTACAACCAGAATGTATTTATGAGTTTTATACGATTCCAAAAATAAACAGGATTTAATTCTCTAACAGCATTATTCAAATTATCATTGTAATGGTGATACATTCTGTTTTATTTAAGGTAGAAACTATATTTTTTAATATTATTTAAATGACTTCATGCTTCAATGAGTTAAGTAGGGCTATCATAACTGATCAATGATTAATACATGTCATCAATTATACAGTTTTCGTGATGACTGTCTCATCATCATAGTAGTGACATGCAGCTTGTGCAACACCCTAGAATCCGAACTGTTTGGACTAGTAACCTCTAGTATCCTAAATGCATACCACATAACATATTACCTTTGTTTTATCGTTTTCACAATGGTAAAGATGTGAGCTGTGGTCTTCTGGGTTGTGATCACCAGCATTTCAGAGGTACGCTGATAAGCACCTATACGAGTACACATGCAGAACACCTGACCCTTCATAAAAGCCAAAGGAATTAGGCTGCATTTATTATTTCAAATCCTGACATATCTTAGTCAAGCTAACTTCCAGAAGTTTTCTTTGGTTTTCCAAAGGCTTAGGTCAACTTTCCTTGAGAAGCAATACAAACTCCCTCCTGTTGTACCCATCTTAACTACATTTTTAAAAATTCAAAATTTCCTTCTTGCTTGCTGATTTTACAGGTTTGCTTTAACATCATATCTAACATTTTATCTCCTACAAACAATTTAATAAATTCAATGCACAAATGACGTCACTGGGCAAGTGAGGTGCTGAAGAGAGATACAAAGTTTAGAGTCGATAAATTCAGGGAATTCTTCCTAACATTAAAATAAGAATGTTTTGTCTTCCCATACCTAACTAACTAGATGGCTTACCGAACCCGAAGGTTCATCACCGAATTAACCAAAGCCCTCCACCGGACCCTGTCCTGGGCCAACAAAATCCAGTCTCCTTCAACTCCTATCTCCCATAGATCCCACCTGAATTTATCTCCCATCTACGTCTAGGTCTCCCCAGCGGTCTCTTCCCCTCAGGCTTCCCAACCAATACCCAGTGCACACCCATTGCTTGGAAAAAATTATGGGGAAGGCAAAAGTTTGTGGATTGTGTATGCAAAGAAAAATACAGGCACCTTCAGGACGTGGCAAACATCCTACAAGTGCAAGCAATGTTACCTTCCACTCTGTCGCATAGGACGCTTCCTCGATTATCATAAGATGTATCGAGGTTCAAAATCGATGCACAATGTGGGGGTAAGTACCAAAACCTGAACCACAGTCTTGTAAGCAAGCTGACAAAGTTTCATACAGATATAAAAAGTAGATTAAGAGATATGTAAGATTTTCAAAATGTGTGTCAGTTTCACACAGCGATAATTTAATAGTTGAAAGGCCATTTAAAAACGCAGTCCTGCAGACTCAAGCAAGAGCATGATGAAGTAGAATGGCGGAGGGTCAATTGAGGGTGTTTTCAAAAAGGGTGCTGAAGAGAATATTTGTACCCAACAGGGATAAAGAAACAGAAGGCTAGATAAAATTATACAAAAAGGAGGTTCATAATTTGTACTCTTCATCAATTATTATTACTGCCATTATAGATTTGTCTAATTCGTTGGTTAAATATATCTTATGAGAGAAGTGTGCAGATCTCTGAACAGAAAATCTTAACGGAAGACCTAGGTGTGGATGAAGGGATAATATGAGCATTTAAATGGATCTTAGATAAGTTGGACGGAAGGGTCTAAAATGGATTCATTTGGCTTTGGTTAGCAACCAGTGGTAGGCTCCTATGATCAAGACAGTTTACATTGTGTTGGGACTTCTTCATTAGAAAGTTAACCCCTCAGAACTTACATATATTTTGAACTTAATGTATTCTTGTACAGTCCACTTCAGTCTTCACTCTCATATTGAATTCTCTGATTGCCTATTTCAGAACGTGTCAGCAGATACGAGGTTCTCAAGGAACTTAGCCCTGAAGATGGATAAGGTACGTTCCTCCGAAACGTGATGTCACTTGGCGTGACAACCCAGGAAACAACAGACGGTGTTAACTCACCTGCACAACCTGAATGAAGCCGCTCTCGACGGCGATATGTAAGGGAGTGAGTCCCTCTTTGTTGGGGGCATTCAGCTCAATGTTGGGGCGTCCGAGCAGGAGAGACACTACCTCGTGGTAACCTTTGCCCGCCGCCAGGTGCAAGGCCGTGTTCCCACGCAGATCCTGGGCATTTGGAGGGGCGGCGTTACTGAGCAGCATCGCAACGAAGGAGGGGCGATTCTTTCGGGCGGCGAGGTGCAGGGGCGTCTCGCGGTACGCCGTGCAGCGCGACAAGTCCGTACCGGCACTCGCCAGTAGCGTCACGGCGTCGAAACTGCCCGGTGCGTCGCGTTCCAGAGCCTCGTGCAGTGCTGTCTCGCCTCGATCGTTCTGCAAACTGGGGTCCGCGCCACAATCCAACAAGACCTGCCAACAAAACACAGTGTTGAGCAGAATATACGGCCTGTGATGATTTTTGTTTTTTTTTGAAGACGCTTCTTTACTGATACAACGACCTCTGGAAATTATGAAAAAGAAAGAATGTGGGGCCTATTTTAAGACAGCCTACTATTCCCGTATCTGCCTGGGCGGACTGAGGCAAACGACGCAAAATGCTGCCGGTAGAGTCGGTCTATTGTTGATATTTGAACCCGGGAAAGCCCGGGAATTGATCTAGATTACTAACCACTCAATTGCGACATTTAATTTTGGCACAGAAGACACAACGTACTGTCTCATCTTCATGGATGAAGTAACTTCAGCCCTGAAGATGGAGACAGTTCACTTCTCTGAAACGTTGACATCAACCGACCAAGTCCACACGGCGCCAGAACCCCAAACAACATAATCATTTCTTGGATTTATGAAACTGAGTAGGCCTACATATCGACTGATGAGGAAATACCGATTGCCAATTTCATCTTGGACCGGACACACGCTTAAAAGATTGTAAAAAAAAATGTTTGAATTGAAGCTCTCGTAGTTCTAATCCGCAACCGAAATTGTCAATTTTTTAAAGTTGCTAACTTATATTCGTCAAATTACGCGGAATAAAGAACATCGTCCTTGATCCTTAATTTCTAGGGTTTAACATGTGTTACTAAAAGAAATACTGGTGATGGTTGTGGTTTCAGAATACTTTTCACAAAGTCCTTCATAACAACTCTACGATCATTACGCCACTAAATGTCATGCTGTATCATCTATTGTGGGACTGAAAATGTCATCTGGGTTCACGTACTCCCATTTCTTGTTGGTAAAAACCATCAATTATTAACAGAGGCAAGTACTCATTTGTAAAGCACACAATTATGCTCTCTTAAATGAAGATGATTTAACGCTTTCAAGTCGACGCTCGTCTAAGTAATAATTGAGTCCGTACCTCAAAGAAGACACAAGCCACTATTATAAGGATAAATTCCTTAATGTTTAGCGAAATAATAGTTGTTTATTATGAGAATAATATAAAAATAAAATCCAGAATTCAGAATTACTAACTGTTAAACATGTGGGACATGCAATTATCAATATACTTTAAAGGGTCTGCATCTATCTTTACTGAATAATGCAACTCTTATTAAAATTAAAACATTTCCAACTTCGGAAGCAATATAAATTCAAATACGCTATTTAAACGTCACGTCGTATGAAATGGGAAATGATAATGAATAGATGAGGGTTTGGAAGAAAGGGGTGTTGACCTATTTGAATATATTCGTCGAAAAAATCTATCAATTTAAGCTTAGAGTGGTAGCAAGGTACCAACCTGCTCAGTAGTCTACTATGCATTGAAGTTTCTCAAAGTTATCGTGATAACTTTGGTTTTCGAGAATAAGCCGCGTAGAATGTTGAAAGTCTTCCAACGTTCCAGAAAAAATGGCAGTTGCCACATTCATTCTCCCTGAAGATTTAAACTGCAATATTTGTCGAAACGGAGGAAAATCTTTAATATTGTACGCGGAATATTCCCGAATGTCAGATTTGCATATTAAACTACGGCTGAGACCCTAAAGGACGATAATTATCGATGGATATTAAATAGCCAACAAACATAGAAGGATATTGATGTAGGCCATTATTTATTGACGCAACTTTGTTAAAAAAAAATTCACCCTCACTGGTTCAACAGATCCAGACTGAACTCGCTGTTGAATGGATACACGACCTTGGAGCAAGCAATTACCTCATTTGAACTTAAATGACACGCGATCAGAGAAGGCATTTGGCTTTGAGCCAGTCGATACACCTGAATGACGGTAAAAGGACAACACATAGCCACTCTTATCTAAGGCAGGATTCAAACTTATAATTTCAGCAGCCAAGTCCATCAGGACTACTACACAACAGTACCACGATCATCGGGCCATTTTCGTTTGCAAACCTAACCTAAAATTATAAGGTTCTGTCCTGCCCATCCATTGACACATCTCTTTCTGTCTGACTTTTGACATACAACACAACTAGTAGCGTTTTGGGTAAGTTTAGATAGAACTGCTAACGAATTGGAATCTACAGTGTTCAAAGAAGTTTTTATACAGTAGAAAACAAAATATTTACTCACATTTCCACTTATTTACGTTATTTCCTTCAGACACACACCATTCTGCAATTAATACTATGTCACCAGTAAAAAGACTGCCATCAATCCGCACTACCAACCTGGACAAAATATATTCCTGTTGCCAATCTCTGCAAGTAACTACGTCCATACTATAAAGAGATTTTCTGAACACACTTAACTACAACGAAAGACATGGCTTATACACCACACTTCATCCCATTATTAAAGTTTCCTACTTTTCCTGGCGAAGCGAAAAATAAAGTAGAAAGTAGAAGGACACGACAGAATTAAAAGACGCGTTCAAAATGTTCCTCAAAACGCTCCTAAGATCCTGTCTTTTTTAAAACAATACAAGAAAATGGGGACATGCACTGAGCGGCGTTCGAAACTGGTTTAGAAGTCTGCCGAGAGTAAATATATTTGATGAAACAATAACACCAATAAAGCACTACAAGGAAACAGAATAAATCAAATGAGATTTCAAGTTCTCACGGTGGCGAGTATGAAGATGGCAGTCTTCTGGGTTGTTGCACCATGTAGTCAGGTAGAAGTTTACCGACGTTTCAGAGGTTTCTGTGGCCTCCATCACCAGGGCGAACAGAACTATCGCATATAGAAGTGTCCCTTTAAGTCTGAACATATTTCTGGCACAGCTGGTAAACATTTTCTGCAATTAAAGCTCCCGTATGTAAACCACAGTCTTCCCTTATCGCAGTTCCAGTTTTCATTGCGTCATGTAATTTCCTGTGTTGCTAGTTTCGATCCATTCGTTATAGATACTGCTTACAGTCTGAGCGAAAATCAACCCGAGGCAAAAATGTATTGGTGGGGCCCTGATTATCTGTGTGATCACGTCATCCCACTAAAAATGTCTAAACAGATTCATCATTCCAAAATAAATTCTGAATAGGAACAGCCCATAAGACATCTATAGAAGCTGAAGTGTGAGATATAATGTTAATGATAGCCACGATATGTACTTTATAGTACAGACCTATTACGTTTTTGCTCCGTGTGTCCAGACTCTGATACAAAACCCTTGCCAGTGGATTCAGCGGGTGAGGGAACTTCTCCGATTGCAATGAAGGAAGTAACTAAACAAAAAGTTATGACTTGTTTAAAACGACTGTAAGTTATATCAGGGGCGTAAACAAACAAAAGAAGTAGGATTTGAGGTTCTCACGGCTGTGAGTACGAAGATGAACGTCTTTTGGGTTGCAGCGCCGTGTAGTCTGGTAGAAGTTTACTAACGTTCCAGAGGTCCTTGCTGCCTCCATCATGAGGGCGATGACATCGCCCTCATGATGGAGGCAGAAGACAGAAGTCTTCAAACACAAGAAGGGGAAAGCTGAAATACAGACACAATCAGTGTTTCAATGTACGAGTAAATTTGCAAAGGAACAGACTGAATTATCGTTATTTACTGAACTTTAAATATTATTTAGATAAGCATCGGGTTTCAAAGTATCAGAAATTGGTATAACACAACGGAATGTAGTCATATTATTATCTGACTGGAGTATCGTGTATCTAATTATAACGAGTCGATCAATACAGTTTGGGTTCCCTCTTACATCTACCTGTATAAATTCGCGGCCCGACATTCTTCTGGAACCATTTCCTGACCGTTTGCCCCTCCCGAAGAAAACAACATTCTTTCTAGAAGAGTGCAAGTCTTCATCACACTGAGTCATCTATTTAATAGCATCATTCTGACAGTGATTTTACCGAGTGGCTTCACTTTTTCTGCGAAATAATAAAAATAGGATGGACGTTGCCTACAGGTTTTCTTTTCTGTATCAGGCAGAGGAATTTCGTGTCAAGGAGGAAACAAGAGGTTCTGTGAAGAAATTATGACTCCTACTTTCCTGCAAATTCTTTAGTCTGTATCTTCGGTTTTCATACGAGCAGTGAGTTTCTTCATCACCTGAGCAACTGTCAGCTTATTAAGAAGGATTCTGTTCTCTGAATTAGTTAACCTATATCGTGAAACTACGATTAACTAAACATTATTATACAATTTATTATTCATCTCTTAAACAATTTTCTAGTTAAGATGTTTGCAAGTACGCATTTCCTTATTTCCTCGAAAGTGTGTTTGGTGGACTCAGGTGGTTCTGCAAATGACCGATTTAATTCTTATCGCTTTTGACGGCGATAATGTGACAGAAAATGTCTGACGACCTAGTTCGGGCGTATTGCACTACCGCGGTACGCGGAATCAGTCCGAATGTAGCCTTAATGTTCAGGATGAAGGTGGATGGGATACTTTTTGCAGAAATGTTGGTAACCACATACAAAACTAGGCGGCGTCACAACCCAGAAGCGCACAATCGACAACTTCACCGCCTCGAGAACCTCAAATCTGATAAAAAAACATATTTTTGCCGCATTTAAAATTGCAAATGAATCGAAGACGATGAAACATGGCACGCAGTTCGAGCCTGATACAATCTTAGACCTCTCGGAACGTAAGATCGAGCATGACCACGGTGCAGCCCAACATGCAAAATTGTTCTTTTGGACTTTGTCCAACATCTAAATTATAAATAAAATCACGTTTCGGAAGGTGGGCCAAACAGATAGGGTTTCTGTCTTTTCATTTTTGGTGTAGTCTGGTAGAAGTTTACTAACGTTCCAGAGGTCCTTGCTGCCTCCATCATGAGGGCGATGACATCGCCCTCATGATGGAGGCAGAAGACAGAAGTCTTCAAACACAAGAAGGGGAAAGCTGAAATACAGACACAATCAGTGTTTCAATGTACGAGTAAATTTGCAAAGGAACAGACTGAATTATCGTTATTTACTGAACTTTAAATATTATTTAGATAAGCATCGGGTTTCAAAGTATCAGAAATTGGTATAACACAACGGAATGTAGTCATATTATTATCTGACTGGAGTATCGTGTATCTAATTATAACGAGTCGATCAATACAGTTTGGGTTCCCTCTTACATCTACCTGTATAAATTCGCGGCCCGACATTCTTCTGGAACCATTTCCTGACCGTTTGCCCCTCCCGAAGAAAACAACATTCTTTCTAGAAGAGTGCAAGTCTTCATCACACTGAGTCATCTATTTAATAGCATCATTCTGACAGTGATTTAACCGAGTGGCTTCACTTTTTCTGCGAAATAATAAAAATAGGATGGACGTTGCCTACAGGTTTTCTTTTCTGTATCAGGCAGAGGAATTTCGTGTCAAGGAGGAAACAAGAAGTTCTGTGAAGAAATTATGACTCCTACTTTCCTGCAAATTCTTTAGTCTGTATCTTCGGTTTTCATACGAGCAGTGAGTTTCTTCATCACCTGAGCAACTGTCAGCTTATTAAGAAGGATTCTGTTCTCTGAATTAGTTAACCTATATCGTGAAACTACGATTAACTAAACATTATTATACAATTTATTATTCATCTCTTAAACAATTTTCTAGTTAAGATGTTTGCAAGTACGCATTTCCTTATTTCCTCGAAAGTGTGTTTGGTGGACTCAGGTGGTTCTGCAAATGACCGATTTAATTCTTATCGCTTTTGACGGCGATAATGTGACAGAAAATGTCTGACGACCTAGTTCGGGCGTATTGCACTACCGCGGTACGCGGAATCAGTCCGAATGTAGCCTTAATGTTCAGGATGAAGGTGGATGGGATACTTTTTGCAGAAATGTTGGTAACCACATACAAAACTAGGCGGCGTCACAACCCAGAAGCGCACAATCGACAACTTCACCGCCTCGAGAACCTCAAATCTGATAAAAAAACATATTTTTGCCGCATTTAAAATTGCAAATGAATCGAAGACGATGAAACATGGCACGCAGTTCGAGCCTGATACAATCTTAGACCTCTCGGAACGTAAGATCGAGCATGACCACGGTGCAGCCCAACATGCAAAATTGTTCTTTTGGACTTTGTCCAACATCTAAATTATAAATAAAATCACGTTTCGGAAGGTGGGCCAAACAGATAGGGTTTCTGTCTTTTCATTTTTGCCTGAAGACGGAAGTAGATCCAGCTTCCGAAACGTTGTAATTTTTTGTTTGTTTAGAAGATGGACAGGGTCAAAGAAACCAAATTTGAAAATAATTGTATGTTTATACTCGTCGCCGGTCTTTATCACTCTGCCCGTGAACAGTTGAATGTAGGGCTGTTTCTAGAGCAACGGTGAGAAATATTTAAAGATTTCCACCCCTGATTAGAACGGTAGAAGAGGAGGAATACCAAGGGAAAAACCATGCATTTATTTATTTATTTATTTATCGTTATTGTGGATATTATTATGATCGAGTCGCGGTATCATTGCGTAATGCTGTTCGCCTCGAAAGAGCACTGGCAGACAGCCACGTGTTCGCCTGACCTGTACTCTGGCCGATGCAAGATAAGCAACTGCACTCTTCGATGTATAGAATCTTAGGTCCGAGCTGGGGCTTCCTATGTTACACGGAGGCGGGCGGGGCCAATGCTATTTAAATCGCAGCGCTAGTTTCGCGAATCCAATACCGTATACGAACCTGAAAGGCCTTCAGATGGGTACAGCCAGAGGAAGCCAGTCTGTGCAGTGGTGTTCTCTGTCTGTGATCTTTGAGGTTGACGTCACTTTTCTGGGCAAGTTGCTGGAAGGTCTCCAGCATGAGGTCGCAGGTGCTCGAGGTGGGGTCAGCTGCAGAAACGGCAAGCTGACGCACTAGTGCGTGTAGAGTCGTGCGTCCATCCAAGTTCTCCTGGATGTTGGCGTCGCATCCCGCTTCTAGGAGAGCCACAACCAGCTCATGAGGATTGTTAGATGCCTTTCTCGATGTGACGGCCAGGTGAAGTGCCGTCTCTCCCCTGGCTGTGCGAGCGTTTACGTTACATCCTCCAGCACACAAAGCCCTGAGGAAAAGAAGCGAACGTCGCCAAATTTCGTATTAAGTTTATAACACAGAGCATCTAAAGCCACGGTGAAAAAGCGCTTCTGCTTGGTAAGCTAAAAGTTCTGGATTCGAATCTCTGTCCAGAAAATTACAATTCTGAATGTTTTGTATGGCTTTCCTAAGCAGATGCTGGGATAGTACCTTCAATACGCCACGATCATTTCCTTCCTGATATTGTCCAATTTCGTAATTCATAATGATTCATGCTGCCGTTTGACACAGCAAAGCGTCAATGAACGAGTCACGAAATAAAATAATTACGTAGACCAGAGTCATGCAATTCGTTCATATAAGGAAGTCAAGTTCGACGATATAGAAGCCACTGAGTGCTGTATACATGGGTCCTTAAAATGACGTAACGACACATAACTGTCCCGCACGTTCATCGTTCCTCAAATGTTTTCTTCCATTAAGCACCCTTGCAAGAGAAGACATCTATAGAAGGACGCAGTTTGGGTCAGAATGAAGGATTAGGTTAGTATCTTTAATGGGCTAAAAGTACATTTATCGTATATAAATACTGATATGTATGTTTATATATTATATAAATTAAAGAGCTATCTTCCCGAGTCAAACCAAATGCTGATTAGATTTCTCAGATGACGACAAGGACCAATAATTGGTAGACGAGAATGTTATTTCACAGCAGGCTTAAAACTCTTAAAGGGAGGAAATTGGTTCTTGTTTTCAAATCCGTCAGATGATAGTCTAAACTAGTAGGTCTATTTTTAGAAAGAACATTATATTAGTGTGGTAAACTTTGTTTTTCCGAGGAAATAGTCATTACACGATTTAAAATACAGGAAGTTTGTTTAAAAAGTCTCTGAAGATGGAGGCAGTGTATTCCCCGGAAACGTTTGTATCTATCTACAATTCCACATGGTGTTACTACCCAGAAGATCAACTCCGACAGATCCACTGCCGGAGAACCTCAAATCTCATACTATCTGCTGTGTTAAAAAACCTAGCAACTGCGTGATTTTCTGAAGTCAGATTTCACAATGTTAGACCACAGGAGTTTCCACTGCTTCCGCAGGAAACAATGGCTTTCTTAAACGGACTTATCCTGTTTGTTACTTGTGGCTACTTATAATGGAGGCAATGCTATTTCCATATAGTGCAAAACCATTCTTATAATATATATTCGAAGCGCAATACCACTTTAATGTTCAATATAACATTTTTCACATGCTCTAAATTAAATACCGTTTCAGATCCTGCGTTTCAGCTGACACTCATTTTGATTTCCATGCATCCGAGGTAGGTCATATGTCTAAAGGTTTGCGGTGGATGGCATTCCGTATACCTAAACTGCTTTGATATCTATCTTGAGGAAAGGCATATACTTTGTGCAGTATTTATGATATACTACCATATTCATTCAATAACGTTCGCGAAATCCAGCTCACAGAGCAGCACTAAGCATCAAAATGTATTCGGGAAGTACTTGGTCGATAGTCACATTCTTCACCAGGTAAGTGATCGTGTAATTTATCGTAAGGTCTCTTGAGAAGTTTTCGTAGATTGCAAAGAGAATCTGAGATATCAAATGAGGGGAGACAATTTCTAATTTCCTTGGTTCATCTATATTTTATGTCAACTTCATTAACATCAACTCAGGAGTTGATAAATAGGTGTAAAAATACTTTTATCAGCAGAATACAGTCTAATCATTGAAAGTGATTGCGCAGGTGTCATGCTTCTGTTATGTTGACTTATGAACTATATGCTGATATTGCAGTTTTGATATGCACTTGACTGAGTTACTGAAGTACTATTTCACAATACAGTAATACTCGTATAAGATAAACAATTTATCGGTTTATGTAGCCAGGACGTGAAACGTTATATGCCACGATGGTTGCTTTAAGAATGATTACCAACTTCCAAAAATTAAGATGATTTACACAAAAATTCTTCCAAACAACATTTTATTAATAATATTTTTATTGGGGGGAGGGGTAATTACCCAATACGCCAATCTAAAGGGCGCTGGAAGTTCTAATTTGTTTTAATTTTGTGTTGCAACCATTTAATACATGGCAGCACAATAAAAGATGTTGATATCTTCGTATTAATTTATACATTTAATTTACACATAAGCTACATATACTATTATATGCATTACAGTTAATAGAAAAAAATTACAGATTAACACTTTAGAAAGAAAGATAAGTTGAAAGTGGTTTTCATAACAAATACAGACAAATGCAAAATATATCGAGATAACAGCAGCACAGAAGATGAAATGATGAAACAGGGTTGTTGTCACTCTATGTAAAATACTACGAAAAGTAAAAAATACACACGGTTTGAAACTGTCGCGGTACACCAGTTGAGAAACATTAGTTGAATGTGTTGGCAGTCGAAAATATACATTGAAACTATAGACTTCTAACTCATCAATTAACCAACTCACCCTAAGACCTCTGTATATCTTAACCCCTGCTTGTTATACTTCAACTAATACACAGCAGCGCCCTTTAAATAAAAATCGCGATAATTTATAATATTTAAAGCAGTAACAGAGAATTAGGCCACAGCACAGTTAAGGGGACTATCTCTTTATAAAGCAGATAAAAGTAATCAGACATAAACAGACTACACATAAAATATATTATAAAACAACGGAAAGTAATATTATGAATCTCAAAGAAAGGTTTAAGGGGAGTGTCTGAAAAGGTGATCTAACAAACAGGTTAACTAAAAACTGGATGATGACGTAACGAATATTCTACCAAGCATCTCCTTGAGCTGACGTAAGCACATAATTAGCGGGTCATGGCACTGAAAACTCCACAGTAATTAGTAGAATGACGAATGCTTTATATGACAAATAAATTACTTGTCTCTGTAGACTATACTAATGACAGTGATCCTTGGTTTACTTAACAGGAATTTTTCAAAGACAGGTTTTGAAGCTCTGAATAATAGGATTATTTGTGAAATCTAGTGCAAGAAAGCGGCCATTTCCATTTTAACGCATTAATCCAGCATCTCCCGGTAGCAAATGACAGAAACTATGAAACACATCAGTCTGGCCAGCCGGTTTCGGGGTCCACGTTCTAAGCCAGAATCTTTCAAATGTGGTGTAACGGTGAGAACTCGTATATCGTATCCAGTAAGTGCGTGGCTGGAATACTGTTTCAATTTGAATAAGCAAGGCTACAACTTATCAACAAACTCAATGAATCAATTTCGAGAATTTGTTTTTAATTATAACAAAATTACAATAAACTATTTAAATATAGTTCTGTACAATCGCAATAGGAAATACAACGATCAAAAATCGATATATCGATATCTTCAAAGAGCATAAAAAACAATAATGCACCTGACAACTTGAACACTTCCAACAGCTGCAGCGTGTAGCAAGGGTGCATCTCCAGACCTCGCCCAGTCCGGTTCATCAGGGTCAGCTCCTTGGGACAGAAGACGTTTGACGGCTGTGACGTCCTGACGTCTTACAGCGTCATGAAGTTCCGACCCAGTAGCAGGGTCCGATTCACTAATGTTATCATTGTCACACATTCTATCTTAACACACACGCAAACACAACTGAATAGAGTCACTAACTAGCTGTGCGTTTCCTCCTTCCCTCTGCTTTGGCTCTAGCAGGCTGTGGCCTGCTGCCACCACATGGAGAAGACAGAAAAACAAAAGAATAACGTTGACGAGCAATATTTTTTGTAGTTGCAACAGTCTGACTTTACTTTTCCCTCTGCTTTATACCCTAGTGGAGAATTTTTGTACCAAACATAATACGTCACCAAATAATAATCTAATCCTTTGTGTTAAGTTTTATTATTAATCGCATAAATGTATACTAAGCATGTTCTGTTAATTTGAAGTTGTTGCTGTTTTAGGCGAGTTATTCACGCTTTTTTTTCCTGTTCCAGGAACTGAAGGTCACAAGAGTTACAAAGAACGGCAGTTAACAACAATGAAGCATGTTTACATCATGGGTGAACTATAAAAAGTGTTCCATAACGTGAAATGTTCCAACATGGTTTTAACTAATAAATAAACACCACGAGCGTTAATCTAGGGCCCAAACTCTTTTGTGTTCACCGATCTTATTTATTTATTCAAAATTAACACTTCCTTCGTCCAAACTGTCCTGACATTGTCGTCAAATTGAGATATAACCGACTTCACTTTGCAAAGATTTGATTTTAACTTCATGTAAGCTACTTTTGCGTCAAAATCTCCAACAAAGTTCCGATAATACAAATAAATTAAAAGACTACTCAATCAACTGTGAACCAAATATATTAATTACTACACTTACGCTTTCATTTTAGTAGCCGCCATCAAACTGCATGCTTCAAGGCCACGAAAGGACTTAACCCCTTTCACCGCGCGTTGCTAGCTCTGCTACCTTGCGAGTTCTGAGCTTCCTTTATTCGTCTGTGCTTCGCTGTTCGTGTTGCAACGTTGCAGGATTGTGTTGTGACCTAGCGGCATGCAATTTAGTGACGGTTACCGTAGAAAAAAACACCCTTCTCCAAGAGCATTAAGCTAATGTGATTCAGCTGTTTCAATAAATTACGGATGTCATGTAAATTACGGTATCTGGAAACAGAAACTACTGCAGTGATCATGCTGATGTAGAATGTGGACTCCTTTCTTAAGAAAGAAATAAAGGAATATTTCCTTTTCTTTTCAAAATTTTCATTAAAATGAATTTTCCATCCCCCCCCCCATAAGTATTTAACTTTGTAACGTGAAAATTCACTGATTTCAGTAGACTGAAGATAAAGATGATTATTTCTAGTATTTTTGTTAAGTTGGTTATAGAAACAGGAAGCAGGCGATAGGCTCATTCACTTCACTGAGTTCAACGATTTAGAAAAATGACGGCCTTGATCCTAAGCATTGAGTTACAATTTCGTGCTGAAAGTTTTTATTTCATGACGTCCTAAACTCTTCTGCATCACATTCAATACAACTGGTCCATGACCTTTCATTAAGTTACATATCTAAAAAAAGAAAATTCGTAAGTCGATTTTCCACGGAAAATCGATGATGACCTACGGTGTGCTAGAATGGACGCCTAGAAAAATTGAATATCTTTTGTTTCACTGAAGTTCATGCAATAATTTTGATTAGGATTTACTTTCCTGACCCAGTATCAGTAATCATACTTATATGTGTAAATACAAACAATGACATTTAATTAAAATCTTATATAAATTTCAAGGATAGTGTTTAGGGTGTTCTTATCTTGTTATTCAACCCAGAGAACAGCCATCTTTTCCTCAATGGACAGACCGACAAACCGGTGACGTCATGCTTGTGTACTTTGTGTGAATCGTAATAAGATATATTTGTGGCGATCAAAAAGTAAATCAGGAAGACGAATCAAGTAAAGGACTTCAAACTGTTTCAGAGATATGGCCTTACGATAGTTGTTATATAAGCAAGATAACACAATTAACGGAAAATTACATTTTAATTACCCTCCTACAAAACTTGCATCAGTAATAAACGAAAATAAGTGAAAATGATGTAGGCCTATACAATACTGAAAGTAACGCATCTGGAAACCGTGAGTACTCCACATTTTTGAATATCTTCCCACTCCTGTTTAGACTTTCATTTCCTTGTACCGTAAATGATTATGTACCAATATGTTATTATAAATAAAGCTGACAAAAAAATTCTTTTTGTCGGAAAAGTTCAGGGTTACGTTTTTCATCATAAAATAAAGCAAAAAGGAAGCCTGAACGACCTTTATACGAAGGTCGCGGATTGTTTGGAACAAGTACGATCGTTTATTTGAGAAACACATCAACGATCGAGCTTTAATGTGCGGCAAATTCACACACTGACAACGCCATTACTAATGTCTATTTTTTTTAATTTCCGTCTGGCTCAATATCACGACATTTCATTTCGTTGCAGTTTTCTTATCAATATGAACGACCATAATATATATGCACTCAAGTAGATCTGACACATCATTTTATGATTTCAGATTTTTAAACGTTCGCTGCTTCTCTTATCGTTAATTTTGCTACAGTACACGTCGTGCTATTGAATTCAAGGCATTTTGATGTGGAATGAGAATCCAGGTTAGGGAGTTTCATAATTCATATGTTATAGTTACATCTGAAACGTCGGAAAAACTTCTACCAAAACTACGCGATGAAACATCCCAGAAGACAGTCATCTTAAGATGTTGGAATGTTAATTCGGCGAATGTACGTAAAGGATCAGACGAAAAATAATCACATTTTTTTCCCAGATCCTTCGCAGGAACAAAAATGAGCGAACTTGTTAGTAACTGGTAACAAATTACCAATTAATTTCGTGGCGTGGTTATAAGTGTTCTCGGACCGGATGTGGTTCGCAGGCCGCCATTTGGATCACGCTGACTTCAGCCATACAGCGTCGAATTCGACGATGATCCAGAACAGCTAACTGTGAATGATCATGTTATATTTTAACACTTTTCAGGTTATTTCTTTTAACTAAAAACCTTCCGTTAAAAAAGTGGCCTAGCAACATATAACGTCTGCTGCTGAAATGTCATGAAAAGACTTAACAGCCCAGAGATGGCGGAGGGATATTTCTTTAACGACCTTTTCAAACACCAAAAGAGCAGCTGCATTTAGACCAGAAGGGCCACGGTTTTTTTTGAATGAGATATGTCGTGCGTATGACGGAAAGGGTTGAGATAATATCCAATTATTGGAGAGAATCACGAATAATGTAAAAATAATTGTCCTCAGGCCGATATTGGCCCTCCCGAATTCGAAGTAGGAGTTTCCTGGTAAGTGACTTCAAACAAGGTTTGTTTACAGTACTCATACGCATTTGGTCTACGTGACCATTTTATGACGTTCTCACTTGACCATGAAAGAAACAGTAATGACAGCTCTTGAATAAGTAATCACCGACATTTGTTGGGCAACAGAAAAGCTGTTGGCTACGCACGCACTGAAATTTTGCAGAAAGCACAGTCCTCTTTATTCAAGGCCAAGTTCACGTCTAAGATCGAAGTCAGACATATGCGAATTAGTCTAGTGACAAGAGCATACATGCATGACTTTGGCATTAAATGCCATACACGGATAATTTCTATTTAATCCTTGAACAACAGCGTCTATCGTTTCTGTTTCATTTAATCTGTTCTGGACTATATTTTGGGTGTAGATGGGATCTTATAAGGCGGGGAATTTATTGGCCAGAGAATGTGAATTTGGTAAGACTGCTTGGATGGGATCTGTATTTATACAGGAAAGCAAAAAAATGAAAGAAAATGCTTGGATGGGATCTGTATTTATACAGGGAATCAAAAAAATGAAAGAAAACCCCTTACATTCATGCCCTGCGTTTGCGCCTTAGACCACGGACACTCATGCAACGTTTACCGAGGTCGCTACTTTTATCCTATTTTTCCCACTGGATTCTTAGATCGTGTTTATTTGAATGGAAAAACATCTCATAGGACGCCTATCCCGAAATTATAAATGCACAAAAATATTCGTTTCTCGGTGAAGTTACAATCCATGATCCTATAGATTGCTCGGCCCTGCTGTCTCCAAATTTCCAAAAATGAAATCGTGGCACAATCCATCATACATTTCAAATATAGCTACTTCTATAGTCGGGGCCGAGTAGTTAGCACTCCTGCTTCGTATTCGGGAGGTAAAGCGGTCCGAATTCGGACTGGAAACCTATTATCCCAGCTGAGGTTTTTCGTGGTCTTCCTCAGTCTACTGAAGCAATTGACGGTGTAGTACTTTAATTAGGCCATGACCACTGCCTTTCCAATTCATTAATTATATCAATAAATTATATACTGACAGCGTCGTTAAATGAACCAATAAATAAATAAAATATAATCTTAGTACGAAGAGGAAACACATCACTAGATTACTCTGCGTTTTTACCATCTACAGATTGGTATATGTGCTGAATAATTGTGTTGAAGCGCTACTAAAATCCACAACGAATCAACTTTTAATCTCATCCAAGTGATCAGTTACGAAAACAAACAACATCAAAGACTGCTGTCTCACTGCTGTGAAAACCTCAAATCCTACAAACAAGATGAACTTGCTGTAATCGTTCTTGTTTTGCAATACTAAATCAATACTTATTTTACGACGCTATATAGCGTCGACTGAAAGGATTATTGTCAATAATGAATTGGAAAGGATGTGGAAGGAATCTGTCGTGGCCTAATTTAAGGTACTGCCGGAATTTTCCTGAAGGCACTGGGCAAAACCATGAAAAATCCGGATAGGATAGTAGGGTTCTGTCCGAGTTTTTAACCCGGGACCTCCCAAACACGAACCAGGAGTGCTAACCACTCGACCACGACATTCAGTCGCTGGTTGAAATGTTTCTTAATGTGTGTGCGGGAAGAACTTAACTGTAGGTGTCTGAGAACCAAATTCTGATGACAAAATCTGGATCTACGAGATGAAATAGGAGAATGGAGAAAATTACACAGTGAATAACTCCATAATTTGTATTCTTTATATAATATTATCACGATTGAATAAACGATACGATGGTCTGGATATGTAGCACGCACAGTGAAGATTGGAAATACACACAGAATTTTGGTTGGATGACATCTGAAGGAAGAATGCATGAAAGTGGGGACAATATTAACATTGATTTTGAGAAAACAGAGTGTGAATGTGGATAATGGATTGAACTGGCTCAGGATGGTACTCAATTACGGTTTTTTTCATAATAACATTCAGATTCCATAATAGCAGAAAATAGGCTAACTAATAATTTTAAAACAAGTAACTAAAATGTATTAAAGAAATAAATTGAAAAAGAGTCAAATATTTTGAGGAAGATAATAAGAAATTGGCATACTTCCCAGTATAAAAAAACATTCTAGTGCATAATCATGCTGATTAAACAGAACATTGAGAGAATGACTTGTAAAAGCCATTACTTGTCAGAGCTTTACAGATTAGATCTGGAAAATTCTTTATTACAAGATAAAGGATTCTACATTAATTAAATGTTGTGCTATAAGCATGAAAATAAGCCATGAATATTAACCTAAGTTACGGTGGATTTCCATAGTCCCTTCTGATGAAGTTCGATTAAATGCAAATTGTTGTCGTATTTTATCAATATGTCATGTGACACAAAACCAAATAATTTCCAATTTAATTTTCATATTCATCAGTTGTCCAAGTTTTTGAATTGTAGAATATCTCTGTAGTTCAATCTCCAAAAAAATGACACTGTAAAGCATCCATATTAGACTATCTGTTAGCCGTTGACAACTTATGTTCCTTTCGGAGACAAAGTTATTTATCCATCCACCCATCTATGAATACTTAATGTATAATGGGTTGGAGACCCATCTTGAATGAATAGCAGTTTCTAACTATTTTTCAACTAGAACTAGTACACCATATAACATTTTCTTCTTCTTCTTTATTACGCCGTCTCCTTTACAGGAGGTTGGCGACACATTATGAACAGGATCCTTCCATCCTTTTCTCGGACTGGGACCCGTTCATATGTTTTTATGCAGGTGATACAGAAGTGGTTTGCCATTGCCTTCTTCTGTGTGTATGGAGTAATTGTTGGGATGCCATGGAGAAACCGGGGAAGCCCCAGAGGAAAACTCCGTGTTGCCTAGACCATGGCCTTGCCCAACACAAGTTATAAATTCGGGCACCGCCGGGAATCGAACCCAGGACCCCAGGATTACAAGGCTAGCGTTCTAACCGCGTGGCGGTCATATAATATTTTACAACTCTGATATTTATACTTGATCTTCTATGCATAATCTTTTAGCCCTGTTAAAGTAATAATGATAATAGCTGCAATAAATATTTAAAAATAAGGAACTAATTTCCAGACACAAACACAGAAGACTTTTACTTACAATAAATAAAATAATGATGTATGAAAAGGTCACAAGAATACATGTCAAAACTGTTTACTACAAAATGAGGTCCAAGAAACTTAAATGCCTCAGAATCATTAGCACATCAAACAAACAATCAGTACAGTGACTCAATGGTAGTATAACATGGTGCATGTTTATAATCCACATATAGAACTTTCTCCAATTACAAATAGCAAAGCAGCGGTCAAATGCGAAGTCAAGTTTCTGTTATAATATTACAAGCAGAGCAAGTAATATTATTCTTACTTCCATGACTCGATCTCCCAAGCAATCTCAAATTCAACTTCAAGTTGCATTTCTTGTTTCCAGTCAATGTCATACTTCTTTATTCAATTTCTCATACAATAGCAGATGACACACTGGGTGATAACAGAAAGGGGGGGAAGTGAACAAGATTTTTTGTATGAAGAGTTCATTTAAAGAAGCCGTTTGAAAGACCATGATAAAGATGGAAGAATTATATTTAAACAAATCTTATGGAAATCAATTCCAAAGAACTGTCAATTCACAACATTTTCCATTATCTGTTGACCTCAATTAATATTCAGAACAAAGAAAATGCTAAATAAGGATCAAGAGAGCCGGTTGTTTAAGCATGCAAATTTTGACATTGAACTAAAGTCACGGACTCCAAACAACACATTTTAATATGTGTAGAAATCATGCTTTCAGTGTTGGACCTATTCACTATTCTTAGTCTTTCTCATAAATATATTCCTGTAGTTAACATGTTATAGCCTTTGAGCTATAAATGTCTTTTGTTTGGTTACCTATTTCATTCACAAAAACATTTTGTTAAAAAAGATTCAGTTCCCCTGATGCATTAAATAAATATTTTCCAAAAATCATGATTACATTTTTATTTATTTTAAACGTATACATTTGCTACTGAAATTTTTGATGTGACTAAGGTACTGATAAGATAAAATGATGGATTCAAAAATATAAATTAGAAAAAATAAGCATTCATCCAGTGATCATGTTTTGCTGACTTGAATTCATGGGTAACCTGCTTGCTTGCATATAACTTTTGCTGGTTTTGATCATCCTGGTAAGATGTTCTCCTTTCTTTCTGGTAAGAAGCAATTACTAAACAAAAGGATCATGACACATTTCATACAAATATCTTTCCTTGAAAAGTTAATGGTCACTTTAGTAGTCAGAAAAATTCCCTGCCACTTATGGAAACTTAAATGATCATTACTGTGATCATAAGGTCCCAAAAATTGTCCATATCCTCAGCCAGATGCATCCATGCATGTTTCAAGCCTTAAGGTACATGTACCATCTATGACTAGGTCTCACAAGTTAACAATATACACCATCTTGACAAAAAAAAAAGTTTCATTGTTACTCTGGTTTGAGAAACAGGAAAACTTCAAAATTAAATGCAATTCAAACTTCAAAACTAGTTTTATCTCTACAGAAAAATGCAACTTCCAACTGAGATGTCTCTGAAAAATAAATTATGATTACTTACAAGTACTTTTAGTATAGAGAACATGAATGTAGGTATTTTAATTACTGATAACTTTCAATGTCTTACCATTTTGATAGAGATACTTGTGAAATTAATTAAAAATAAGGTTTTGTAATATAATAATTTCAGGGACTTCGCCCACATATTACAAGATAAATTACAAAATGTGAAGGATAACTAACTTAAGATTTGGTTGGAGCCTCAACAAATCCAGAGTAGCTTCCTAATTGACATTTCAAATTTTTATTCTCAAAATCACATATTTTCAGTTCACATATTTTTATCCAAGTTTGCTAATGGTTTGAAACAAGTTCAATGTTGTTATCAGCAGCAGGCATATCATTTTCAGAACAAATTTTGTTAAGCAATAAAACTATCATCTTATGTGAAAATTTGCTCTTTAAAAATATGAAAATACAAAGAAAAATACTTGTCATCCCTTGCCAGTTTATAGTCAAACAGAAATTTGTAAGACATCTAAAGTTTTTAAAGGCTGGATTTTATGGGACTGAACTGCACCAAATTTGATCAAAAATTGCAGATAGTTTTAAAGATGAAATATGTGGATGGAAAGATGAACATAACTTTCCATAATGTTTTATGTTTATTTCATACATTATTTGTAGCACATCAACAGATGAGCAAAGGATATAAATTAATCCATTGAACATTTACAATTGGATTGGGAAGGGCAAAACAATGATATAGATGAAACCATAAGTTTTTAGAGTAAAATAACTTTTTTATTAACAAGAACCATAATGCATTACACCAAAAATAATATTTCATATGCTAATGTCTTTCTACAAGAAAACCCAGCTAGCAGCTGACAATTCAACAACAAATTTCTTTGGATAAAAAACCACAAAGCTGCATAATTATCAGACAAAAGTGCACAAGCCCAAAATAAAGAATACAGCAATAGGTACAAAATTCTTTACAGCACAAATGTATTTACTCAGAACATAAAGACTTGAAAATGCATTCTGACTCAAATTGTTCCCATTAAATCTCTTGTAACATACACGGAAAAAGTGACAGCAATGAAATCAAAGTTGAAATCTTTCCAACTTTGACAGTCTCATACATGTATATGAAAATGAACTGATGAACATGTTCTATTTTTCATACAGATAAGCCAAAATAAATGGAAGTAATCAACTGAAGAAATGGAATGAGAAACAGGCAAGGTTGTCTTGCAGCAAGATCATCTAAACTCTGCACCTGAAGTAAAATGAATTAAAAACTTTATATTTCTTGTAATTATTTGTAGCATATTTCATTTTAATTTCTGTATTAACAACACACAGTTGCTTGTCAGAATTGTACTCATGAACTTAAGTGACATGTTATTTTCTGCAGTCTAGACTTTGGAAGCAGTTACCAATGATGAAAGAAAACAATAAAACAAACTGTTTACATTACATACATATAAACAACTTATTAATTTTTTATTATACTTTCAAAAGGAAGATGGGAGAGTAACAGATGCAGATTTAAGTATTTCATGTCAGACACATGAATAGGGTTAAATGACAACAGAGTTACAGATGTAAGCCTTTCTGTCCCTACTCTCACAGTGTTTACTGAGAACACGCAGAAGAGTTTTGAAGAGTGTGAAATAACAGATGAAAAATTAGTTTTCATTAAAATTTTCTATGAAAAGTTTACAAATACCTTTCTACCAACACAAATTTTCAAGTATAGGTAAATGGGCATTACTTTATTTTCAGCACTGACTGAATTTAAAACATATCACATAATTGTTTTTAATATCAGTTTGGAATCGGAGAGATTCCACACTTTTATACTATATGTGAAGGTAGGACACTAGTTGAAAATTGCAGTCTTCTGGTTGTTCCACCGTGTAGTCTGGTAGATTTCCACCCAAAGGACTGCAATCTTCAGACTCACTACTGTGAAAACCGGTACTTGTGGGTTATTGGGACACAAAACGGAGAGGCACGGCCCGGCATCATCTGGATTCATATTTAGCTGAGTTCATGTGGCGGCATACAAATGATAACAGCGATATTTTTAAAACGATTCTAAAATCTATAAGTGAATTTTGGCCTCCGGAGACAGGTAGTAACAACATGCATATCCAAATAAAATATAATAATTTGTCAAGTACCTGAAAACCTCAAATCCTATAGGAAATTAGTTATCCCTGTGCTTAAGCACCATGCCATTTATGACATGAAGCAAAGTTTCATGTATTTTTAACCTTGGCACTATAGGGAAGTGACTGGTCAGCTTCACACTCCAACCACTTTATCTTCAGAGAAAGAGCATCAGAACCATGTAAATAGAAGAATGGGCCAGATGTGGTGCTGACAAATGAAATTTCTGACCTTGCTAGAAATTGAACCTCAGTTGTTGAGTCCATTACCAGTAAAGGAAATACAAAAAAAAAAAAAAACTTTCATTTGTGCAACTTCTTGCTGTATCTAGTTCCAAGTGTCTCCAGCCTTCACAATTCTAAAAATATCAATACTCAAGCACTGAAGCTTAAGCAGTTCTGCAGTATAAACTGACGAATTCCTTCCCTTTGTAACTCTGCAACTTGATTTAAACATCCAGAATATATCAGCCCGAAGCTATATATTTTAAATAGATTTTCACTGGGAGGGAGAAAAAACTTCATAATAATCCAGCATATCCTTGTCCATTCAGTTCTTTTAGACTTTTGAAATAAAAGAGAAGAAAGTTAAGTTTAAGTTCCATCTATCAGGATGTGTCTAACAAACAGAGCTGTGGTACCAGGATGCTGTGATTCTCCTTAACCAAAATGGAAGAAAACTATACATTTACAAGAATACAACTGGAAAATATACACAGAATTCAAGTGCCATAACCAAGAGATCTGAAATGGAAGGCTGTAAAAAGATGAATTTCTTAATGATTAGGAAGAAATACATTATAATACTGTTACTGGCACAAACATACTTGTTCTGTTTCAAGATTACTTTACTTCGAAGTCATGATGGACAGTTTTGTTTCCACAGAGGTGGCAATGTACAGATATTGGTTAGAAAACAACAAATACCCAAGTTTGACTATGATGCAACTCCATCAAAATTACAGCCAAAGGGCAAAATTTCAAGTTCTTAAAACAAGCCATTTTTAACAGCAAACTGTTTCACATCTTTAATATTACAGTTTTTATTTTGGAATAAAAAAATTAAAATCCAAATAACATTTTAATTTAAATTAATGTTTTATTTATAACAGTACTAATTACTGTTTGCAGTTCCATCTCTCACTTGACACACTTCCTTTTTTGTTCACAATTGTACTTTATGTGGGGAAGGGACAAAAGCATAACCTAACAAACATTACACTGTGAACATACATAACAATGAATTTAGTTCCCATATACTTGTTTATTCATGATATAGGGCTGAACAACTGTAACAGTTAAAAAAGTACATAAAAAAACAAGTTATAAAAGTAAAGATGATAGCTAAATTATCATTCTATAGGAACAGTGACAGGAAAAACTAACTTCTGCTCTTCCAATAAAACCGTTGTCTTCTGCTGCAAGACATAGGGGGATAACATGCGAGTGTGTGTTCTCGAATCTTGTGATGTTACACTAAATGTGCCTTAGGCAAGGAAGTAATATCTATATAAGATTGTTGCAGCAATTCCAAGAGCGACAGGGACAAGCCATGACTTCCATGCACTGAAACAATTGTCACAAATACTAGTAAAACCAAACAAATGCACACCATTCCATTCTTAATACAAATACACTTTAAATCACCCACATTTTACTTCCATGGTGGATCACATTAAAAAGGATAATAAATACCACAAACACTGCAGTTAATATCATGATAATAATGTACTAGATAAAAATAAATCATTCTTGATTGTAGTCTCAGGACAAAGATGCCATACAGAAATGAATTTTAAAAGTTAAAGATAGTTCTTATACATACATAGTGTACCTGAAGGGTCTGTTCAAACTTTCAAAACGAGTTCTACACAGCAAAACAACACACAAAGTTCATATGAAAATGGGTCCTAAAAAGCTTCCATTTCATGTAATCAAACAGTTTCATACTGGCAATGTATCCAGTTCACATATCTCTTGGCTTTGGTGTTGTGCTTTATTGGTTTCTTAAGAGTACAGTCTCAGAAGGGGAAGAAAAAAAAAAGGTTCACTGTCAATAGACACAGAGCAAAAAGTTCAGATGACACAAGTGAAATGACAGCAGGTGCATCAAAGGTAAATCCAAAGTATGCCTGATTTTTAGTTGTGTCCCAGTGAAGTGCCAGTAAAAACCACTATGTTTGTCTCTCTGTATACATACAACAATTTCAGAACAACCAACCAGAGTTTATGAAATTTGATAATGGGAAGTTTCACTAAAATTTGTCGATACATTCCAATTCTCATTGAAATAAGACAACAATAAGTGGTACTCGGCATGAAATCCTACATGTGTTTCTGTGCTCTGAAGTGAATGGCTGGAGAATTTCCCAGTCACAAAGCTCAAAGGCCAGGGATCTCCAGTATGGGGAATTTCCAGGCAATTCACAAAAGGTCAATACTGGCAAATGCACAATTGTTATGCATACTTTTTCCTTGTTATAACACCCACAGCACAGACTATAACAATCAGTATGTTTCATACCACAATGTACAAGAGAAAAAAGAAATCTGGGGGTTTGTTCTTATAACTTCTGCAGTATGTTCTCTCTCACAAAAAATCAAATAATTTCTCAAGTATTACAGTGTAATACAATTTGTGAAGGCTACTACACATGGCACCATAATTTCAAAGTTTATTAAAGTTTGAGAGAAAAACAAGAATTATTTCTCAGATGATAGAAGAAGCAAGCGCCTGTGAAACATCAGTACACTTCTACCAGACTACGTGGTGCGACAACCCAGACGACAGGTACCTTCAAGACTTTTTATGCATCCTAACAGAATATAATTTATTTACATTCCACAGATCCTTCATAGGCCTAATCCATATAACTAGAACATGTCACAGCACACAGTATCACACCCTCAAAGTCTACTGAAGGTAGTGTACAAATCTTCCATATTTTGCATTCTGGTATATTCAGACACAATGTTCCCAGTAGTGCTGATTAAAGGTATATTGTAAGAGTAAAGAGATCGACACACGTAACTTTGTTTGTATACTGGACCTTGTATATGGATGTTTGCATTTTTGGCTGGTATGGGTAATTGATCATGTAAAATTCAAGTAAGACTATGAACAAAATTATACATAAAAAATGTTATTTACCTTGAATTTCTATCATCCTTTTCTGGTTGCCAACTTAGATTCTTCTCCTGTGTTTCAACTCTATCTTCCTGTAAAAAGCGACACTTGTGAAGCATATTGCATTCACAGTTCATTCTATTTCATTCTCTAAACTGTGCTTTCACACATCCTTCAAGACATAATGAAAAATAATATAGCATATAAAAAAGAGTTTTCTTTAACAGAACAGTACTAGTACAAACCTTTACTTCAGAGCACATATTTTATATTAGAGAAAAATAATCTCTAAAAACAAATGTGTGTGCAAGTGTATTATCTCATTCCAGTATCTGTGCCAGAACTGCAACATGTTCAAAAACTTCAAAACTAAATATTATTGCTCTGAAGAATTCACTGGGAAATTAATTTTGGATAAGGTTAACTTAATTCATATATACCTCAACAAGATCTCCAATTTTATATTTCTTCATCAATTCCCGTGCATCTGTGGAATGACCAACATCTTCAAAAGCTTCTGTACCATCTTTTCCAGCTTGTTCCAATAGAACTTCTTCACCTCCTGGATGCTACAAAATGTTATAACTTTACTATCATACTCACGTTTATAGTTTAATCACACGGGACTAACAGAAGCCAATAACCATACAATCGGTCACAACACGAATATATTCTGCAAGTCACTGCGTATAAATATGTAACAAGTAGTTAAACTTACCTCATTTAGAAATTCGGTTACATTGTATACCGAATTATGAATTATTATCCATCCACTCTGACTGCTGTTGTTCTTTGCCACTTCATCACGTCGATATAATTTCGGATCAGCCATTTCTAAATACACAGATTATTCAAAACCCTACGTTCCTCCACAAAGACGTCTATCGTTATGTTGCGTTTCTCGCACAGCTGTCGCATTCGGAACTTCCCATACTACTAATAAAAACTTGAAAGTCATTTGTCAGGTTAGGTAATGCACGAAATAAACCTCACTATACAGATATATGTATCAGGATATAATTACTCACTTGTTTACAAATATAACACAACAGAATATTTAGAATATACATTTCCTGGTTTAAAAAAGATAAATATCAAAATATGTGTTAATAAAATAAAATAAAATAAGTCTTGGCACGTTTGTTGGCATTATTGTGCACACAACCTTCAACGGAAGGGAAATACGTCATCGATGTTTACATACTATTGAAGATAAGACGGATTTAAACAGTTTTCGATTACTTTAACCGTATTTTTAACAAGTTGATGCTGTACGTAAACTGTTTTCACTGCAAATGGATTAATGTAACAGAATTTACAAAACGCGATGTGCAGTACTATTTTGCGTCTATTATTTACTCTGGTTTTGTAAGTTGTAAAAGGGACAAACTATACTTCTTGTTGCAACTTCAGTGTCATGCAGTTTGTATTTTGAATCTATAATGTCAATTGTCCAACCAGCTAATCCTAGAGACGTTCAGGTAAGCAGTGCTACCATAAAGTTTGGTAACGTGTAACCACATAACCTTATAATTTTTCTTTGTGTATTGTAGCCTAGGAGTAAAGGATGTCAAAGTTATTTGCCGGACTAACTAGTTGCGAATTGTGGCCAAAAGTTATTCAGGCCGCAATTATTCACATACATAGGTAAATTCTGAACCCTAAGGCAAGGGTAAAAATGCTAGGTTTTGAAAGCACCGTGCAGTTTCTTTCTCTCCAGATACAAATTTTCACCTTCCACTTTCTACCAGGAAGCAGTGGACACCAACACAATTGCAGTGTTAATCCATTAGCATAACCAAAGCTACCTTACAAGTCTCGGTGAACTGATTCATTTGCAGGCCTGCACAAATTACTTTTAATTTAGGACAAATTTCTTTCCCAATGCTGAAGCTGCTACATGCATTGTGGAACTGGATCTCCATTGTATGAATTTGAAAATGTTATATCATAACAGCCTATACAAAGATGCAGAAAATTCTAAGCAGTGTCTTGAAAATGTTAGGCATCATGTTGACTTAATGTCAAGGATTTGTGCAGACCTGTTATTTCAAACTATGAAACTCATATTCACATTCATGTTGTTTTATATTTATCAGGATTTCCAGTTCAAACTTCTTACTCGTTTGAGAATTTTCACAGCTCAAGGTGGAACATTTACAAGTGCTGTCAATTTAGTAGCTACAGCAAATAAATATGGACTCATATTTGTGGGTTGCCCAACTGGTATCCAAGGTATGGTGTAATACTAAATAAAGAGAAATACTGTATTGTAATACTCTTTATCATTATATGACCTGAGCAGTGTTTTGGGAATAGACCTAATATTTTTTCTAAATTATTCAGTTTTGAATCCTGGTGGGTGTTTGTGAATTTTACAAAAAGTCATAACAAAACAATCAAAACAAATATAGAGACTTTATCTTTCTTGCTTTGTATGTAGTAGCTTTCAATTTTCATTCTTAGGAGGCATATTTGCTGTTCAGAATGAGGTCTTCCTTTTCCTCAGTTTTTTTTTCTGTAGTCATAGACCAGTCATGTTTTCTGTTACACTGAGTAAGCCTCCTGTAATTAGAGAGCTATCTGTTGAAGGCAAATAAAGAAGTAAATATTACATTAAAACTCAGTGCTGTGTTTTTCCCACTGGTAAATTGCTGTCTTCAGCATGTTCTTGAGTGATTGGCATCGAGTACTTGGAAGTAAATTTATATTCTTTCATAACATCCAGAAGTCAGATAGGACTACATCAGGCAAGTAAGATGTAGTTAACCCCCTCTGTGAAAATGACCTTCAGGAGTAAAATTCCTTGCAAATATGCAGTATAAAATACAAAACCTCATGACCTTCATTCATATGGGTACTAATGGTTAATATGTTATTGACACCTACACTGGGAACAGTAAAATCATAGAGACTGCAGAGTTTCAAGCTGTAGCTGGAAAATGTTTATAACAGTAACCAGATGAATTTTACTGTTAGAGTGCATTTTGCATTATCACAAAAAATGCAACTTGTATTATAAAAGGTAAAGTTTCCCCTGTGCCTAAGCACCACACCATGAAGGCATATAAGATGTGGAGGTAAATCACTATGGTGTGACTAACATAAGAACAGACTGTAGCATTATAGCTCATATGGCAACAATGTCTCAGTATATCTGTCATGAAAGCAGGTTGTACATCAACAAAAATTTTGTGTTATCAGTTATTAAATCATCGAGCATCATTGGATTGGAATATCCCAGTGGTGGTACTGGGGGAGAGATTATTAATTATCCAAGACGAGAGATCCCACTTCCCTCGCAACCTACCCATCTTAATGTCAGCTGTGATCAGAGCTGTCTACTGGTTGCCATTAAAAAAGACAGTTGTGCCCATGCACTAATTTATAATCTTCCATCATTTGCAGCAAAGGTGAGTAATGTTTACAATAATAGTTTCATCAGTTACAGTCTCTAGACTCAGAGACTCATACTTTGACTCTCAGATACTGGTATACTTTAAAATGTGGTTTTAAAATTACTGGTGTACACTTTTTTTTTTGGTAAACAGCCATTTGGAAGATGGAGATAGGAGGATAATATTGAAATGGATTTTAGAGGAATAGATTGTAATGGCGTGACTTGGATTAAATTGGTTCAACGTTGTTGAATTTAAAGCAATGCTAAGTATGAATTTGATTTATTGCTGATAGTAAGTTAAGTGGGATTTTTGTTAAGTTTTATTATGTTCAGTCTCTGGACATCTAACTGAATTGATAGTAACAGAAACAACACATCTCTTCAGTATTGAGTTTGTGGCTAAAATGCATGTTTTGAACATAGTTTCACTTTGTGTTCAGAAATTATGAACTCTGTATACTTTTTAAAAGTGTGTCCTTTATTTCGATGTAATCAGAAGTTCTGGTCACAACAAAATTTCAAACTGAAACAGTTTTTATTTTCCCAATTGAAAAATTAGTGATTTATGACTGTTGTTTCTGCAGTCATCAATTATGTTATATTTTCTTGAGTTAGTAACCAGTTTACCATGAAGTGTGCTGGGTCAGGAAAACCATAAATTTTTCTTTTATAAGCACCCAGTGTTACAGTTATATTCTGTAATGCCCATTTCTGCAGAACGTTGTCCTGGTGACTGAAATCCGACTGTCAACCAAAATTGATACATCAGTCCTTGAGATAACGTGGAATCCTGGTATTACAAATATTTTGGCTGCATGCCTATCTGATGGAAGTATGGTGGCTTATGAATTAAAACCGTCTGGAGTTGATATTAGCACTCTACCACCTGCTACTCAAGCAAAGTGAGTATTCTTGCAAGAAACCATGCATTCTTTGTAGAACTTACATAAAATGAATGCACAGTGGGAGACCATGTTAGTTGATTCACATGTTTCATGAAATTTCATATTGAGGTCTACGTTGGAAGTTGTCAAGAAAATTTAGTTTTGAATCATACTGTTGCAAAAACAATTTAGTTTAAGTTTCATGTAATTAAACAGATTTTTCTACATTGAATTGGTTGTAAACAACACATCATTTAAAAAAATTGCATATAACATACCTACAGATGACAATATTTACCGTTTCTTCATTAAATATACACTGGTATGATATTTAATAAGCTACAGGGATAGTACATTTATGTGTGCAATAGATAAAATGAAAAAGACTTAATTTTTTCCATTCTGTTAGAAAACATACTTATGATATGGAAGCAAAATTATGAAATGTGAGATTTGATGTTCTCATATAATGTGGATGATGGTGGTGTTCTTAATAGGTCTTGATATCATGTAAACTTTTAAGTAGATACCAGTTTTTTGGAGAAACATGCAGCGCCAGCACCCAAAAGCAGGATCAGTATCAAGTTTTATGTAATTTATTTGAAGTCTATGTTCTGTGGTTTATAACTACCTGAAATATGGTTTTTAATTTTTCAGTTGTTTCTGTTGGAGTCCCAAAGGCAAACAACTGGTTGTGGGCTCTGAAGCTGGAACACTGACACAGTACAAGCCAGATTTGAAAGCAGTGAAGACTTTTTCACCCCCACATATTGGGAGTGGTAATGTGGCTGTTGTTAATGTACTTTGGCTGTCCAACTATCAGTTTGCAGCTATATACAAGGATAAGGTCAACGCAGATGAGCGGCCAGGTACTATTATTTCTCTTCCCATTGAGTTACACAGAATTTCATATTTGTCTACTGTTTATTTGTTGTCAGAAGGAGGTGGTAATATTTCTCTGAACCACTGGTAACTACTGACAAGACTACAAAACCCAGATGACCACAGTCTGCATGGATACTCAATATTTGTAACAGGAAGAACATAATAGTAAATTGTAATGCTATTTTGAGTTTCAGAAATGAAAAGGAATTTTACAGATACTAGTATGGTTTGATTCTGACTGTAGATTTTCTTGTTTTTTAAAAAAGATTGGAAAGGTATATTCTGCAGAGTACGCAACATTTCCAAAATCATTCTTCATGTCACATCTGCTGGGTGTGGTAGGAAATGAATAGTTAATAATTTTTATCAAAAACTAAAATAGTGCCAATATTAATTGAAAATTCTCCCTATTTTAAATAGATGTCTTCTCTGAATTTATTTGTAATAATATAATTTAAGGAATTACAATGTAAAATTTTGTGATTATGTGCAAAAAACCACATGCAATGTGAAGTGATATGGAAAGTTATTATCATTTTATAACTTGCTGAATAACTGTACCAGTAAGTAGGGAATCAATGCATATTCAGATCCAGGCAGGGGATACTATTTTAATTTCATAATTATGTTTGAATATACTTTAGAATAATGTTGCTATAATAATATTATATGTTAATCAGTAATTGTCATAATTTACTTAATAAATCTCTGATAATAACAAAACTGATAGTTAGCAAGAAAGACTCGGCAGACAGATGGCTAGATGGGATGTACTTGTAATGCTTTCTTCTTACACAGATGTGTAAAGAATGGCTAGTAATGAAACTTTATGGTTTAGTTATAACGCACAGGACAACTGTACCAAATTTCACAAGTTTAGGGAACTATCCATATTCAATGTATGGCTTCCATAAATTTTGAGTCCATAGTAATTTGTAATTTCCCTCTGCTAGCCATTATCCTGCCTTTGGTGGTAGTAGAGTCTCATCTCATAAGTGCCTCTACATGAGATATAGACTCATTTACCAATGCCAAGGATGATAATGGCCTTCAAGGTTAACAGGATTATTATTGGAGACATTTACCATTACACTTTTGTAGTAACCACTTTATTCCTGCATAAGATTTGAGGTTTTCACAGCGGTGAGTATGAAGATTTCTGTCTTCTGGGGTGTTGCGCTGTGTAGTCAGGTCGATGTTAATCAACGTTTCAGAGGTTATACTGCCTCCGTCTTCAGGGCGATGACCTGATGATGGAGGCAGTATGACCTCTGAAACGTTGGTAAACATCGACCAGACTACACAGCGCAACAACCCAGAACACAGAAATCTTCACTTTATTCCTGATAGATTATAATCCTTTCATCAAGGATGCCTTTCTTTGAAAACTCTGAAGTATTGTAAGAAGATAATGAATGCCTTCCTTATGTCATGATATTTTTTCTTTATTTCTACAGGTTTGCTGATTGTGAATGCTCCTAAGACAGGAACATTAAGCTTTGTGAACTATGAGGACATCTGCTATAGCGGTGGAAACCTCCGGGCACCACAGTTTTATCTCATTTATCAGCCAACCTGGTATGGCATTATAGTAGAAGAGTGAATATGACATTTATATGTAACGTTTTAGATGGATGGCTGATTATTTAATTATTATTTATCAAATCTAAACATTCTTGCTCTGAGTTTTGTCAAGAGTCACGTCAGAAACAAAGCATGAATCAAGGCCTGAACAAACTTGATGGTCTGACAGTCTGTCTAGCTAATAAAACACTAATCAACATATACTACTATAAAGTATATTCATAGAAGACTTACACTGGATCCTATTCTGAGCCAGCTCAGTTGAGTCTACATTTTCACAATCTGTTTCTATATTTTAATATTATCAGTGTTACAGTAAATGGTTACCTGCAGTAAGTGAACATTACTTTGAAGTCTAATCACATATGCAAAATTGTAAATAATTTATTCAGAAGTCCTGCATTAGCATTTTGTGTATATTAGGTAAATTGTTTCTCAGAAAAAATATGCGAAAAGTGTTTGCTTATTTTGTTCATTTTATTGATAGGAACATACTTATGATGGCATCAGCAAATAGCATGGAAGTTGGTGTTATGGGGCTGCAAGAGGATCAGATCTCGTGGGAGCAATGGACCCAGGAGGATGCTTCTCGAGCTGAATTGCCTCTGTCAGTAGACAAGCAGGAGACATTTCCTGTGGGCTTAGGGTTGGACACGAGTATTCAGTATGAACTTCCATGGGGTCAGTTGGAAAATTTGTTATTAAATATTTTATTAACAGGAAATAGTTGGGTTAGGATTTTTAGACTTCTTAAAAACTTGTGGTTGCTGCTGGTGCTATTCCCCAAGATATCAGTAAAACAACTGTCATATTTTCATTTAATTTAGTTTTGGGTTTTAACTTGAATCAATTTGGTGCTTAGGAATCTTCAGGCATTTTCCCAACATTACCTATGAAATAGAAATCTTAGTTGGAATTTTCCATTACAATTCACAAATCTGATTAATATAATGTGTGGTTTTGAGAGACAGGTAATGGATTGAAACACGGTTTTACTTAACCAAGTATCACTGTGCTTATTCTTATTTGCATCTATTAAGTGAAATAAAAATTATGATGGAGGCAGTATGACCTCTGAAACGTTGGTTAACATCGACCAGACTACACAGCGCAACAACCCAGAAGACAGAAATCTTCATACTCATCGCCCTGATGACGGAGGCAGTATGAGCTCTGAAACGTTGGTTAACATTGACCAGACTACACAGCGCAACAACCCAGAAGACAGAAATCTTCAAACTCCACATAAATAAAATGTTAGAATGTAACATGTTTAAGCAGTAAATAAGATGAGCTCTGTTTCATGAGAGGTTAGTATTTGAATATGGTGCTTATGGACTTCAAAATCAAGTGGATCATTGCTCATTCATTTGAGTCCTAATTTATAGAGATTCATTATTATGAAATACTTGGGTCAATTACTTCAGTAACTGTCATTACTTATGAATAGTACTTAAAGCATGAACCTGTGTTAATTTTTAATTGAATTGGTTCTTTATTAATGAAGAGCAATACCACATGTTTGAAGGAACTTGTTATGTTTATTCCAACACTGTAAGACACTTTCTTTGAAGACTCAGCAGATCAGTATTTCCACGAAAACATTAAATTGTATAGTGGTTATTCCGTTTGAGAAGAATTACAAAATACTTGATTTTGCATGATTTGTCATGATTGCAGGTGAAAACCAGAGCATTCCTCCTATGCCTGTGCTTCATATCCTGTCCCACCAGGGTGTGCTGTGTCTGTTCTATGCAATTAACCTGCGACAAGGTGCTGCTTGCATCTGTTCACCTCCTGAGAAATTACCAGATGAGAGTGGCCTAGCATTGATCACTGCCATTCCCAAGGGAGATCAAATTCCTGTGAATAATATTCTGTCTGGGGTTACCATGACAGAAGCGCCACGGAGTGTTGCTGACGATGGTGTGATAGCAAGAACCTCTGATCAATCCCAGAAGTTGGCAACTCACTTACATGGTGGTACCACAGTAACATCAGTAGATGATGGTCTGAGAGGCATACAAGTTAATCTTGCTCAGAAGTAAGTTATTTACTGTTTTCTTTTATGATTGTATATTTTTTAATAAAACAAATGTAATTTGTTTTCTTTTATGGCCTATTACATTATATTTGTATGCTATTTGCTTCTAAAATATTATTTTGGCTGGCTCTAAGGTAAGGGTCTTTATGATAACTTTATAGTTCCTCACCTGGTCAAGAAATTCCTTGTTTTTATTAAATCTGAAGGTTGGAAGTATGTAATTTTTTTAAACACCACATAAAAATATATTTTTTTGAGTATTTACAATGGTCATGTGAAACAAATGGTTACATGACATTTTATGTATACCCCTGTTTTCGACTGAAACTTTGAAATAAATACATGCTTGGTTTTAACACTGAGGAAATTTTGAAGCTTGCTGTAGAACATTGTGTAACATTTTACTGTATATGGTATTGTACTATTGATACATTTAAAGACTTTTAGGGAGCAGTTGTAACCTCTATCATCTTCATTTGCCAGGTTTGAGACTGCAAGCACCTCACAGCCGTCAAGTTTATTTGGATTTGGCACAGCCCTAGCAAGTGCATCGCCTGGTGTCTTTGATTTTGACAGTAATGCAACTTCCACTAGTTTTGGTGTCAACCCAGCTGCTTGTTTAGGTGCTGGGTTAACTGTTAGACCGTCTTCTGGTTTTGGTGATAGACCGACTCAAACATCATTTCCTGCTTTTGATTTTTGTCCCAATCCACCTGGTTCACCATCTACCATCTTTGGAATTGCAAAAAGTAATCCATCTACCACCAGCCATGGTACAGGCCTTGGTCATACATTAACCAGCACTTTTAGAACAGGTGTGATCAATTCACCATCATCTTCTTTTGGTACAAGCCATGGTACAGCACCATCAATAAGCTTTGGCACAGGTCTTGCTACTCAGTCATCTATTGGTACAGGTCCATCAGTGAGTAATTCGCCAAGCACCGTGTTTAGTGCAGGCCTGGACCCTTCCAGCAATGCTGTTCTGCCAGCAAAACCAACATTCAATTTATTTTCAAGCTCAGCTACAACTACTGCTGCCAACTTGAAACCAGTTCCAGCACAGACTGCTATCAACTTCACTTTCACAGCACCTGTAATTACTTCAACACCCATTACTACTCAACAGGTATGAATAATATTATTTAAGAATAGGGCTTTGATAACTTTTTAAATTATAGACTACTATGAGAAAATGAGCAACGTTAGTGAAATGACTGGATACGGACTGGGCATTGCAGGTGTGATTCTGTGTGGAGGCTGGAATTTTCTATTTTGCACGATGTCTATATCAGTTTTGGGACACACCCAACTTCCTATCCAATCAATACAAGGAGCTCTTTACCTACGAGTTAATTCCATCTTTTGTTACGATTGGGCAGACAGTCACTGAGCCACTCAAGATATTTTCAACATTTTATGGAAACCAAAGGTTCATTTTTGTATTCACAAGAGCCTGCCACTGGTCCCTATACTGTAGGCTTCTCAGGAAGGACTCGGCTCCGTGGAGTAAGTAAGTTAAGATTGAGTAGAGCTTTCCAATTTATGTGGTTTGGCCACTAATTGGGGAGGGGGGAAAACGTTTTCCTCACACACTTTCACATTTTACCATTGAACCAGATCTCATGATGTATATTGTTATATATCATACTGTATGTATTTTCATTAAATAGCTATTATATTTTTATCAATATTAAAATCTTGACTATTTTTAAACTTTTTTGTTATATTATTATTGATTGTCAAATTGAAGTTATGCTTGAACATGACATAGTGATATTCTGAATAATTATGTTTTAAAAAACATTTGCAGATTTCAAAATCAGCAACTCCACTGGTAACTTCTCAACCACAAAGTACAACAGTAAATCCACAAGTGAGCTTCCTTGGTAGCAGTTCAGCATCGTCTATGCAAAACCCAGAACAAATGGTTGGCAGTTCAGTCACCATTACCAAAGTTCCATCTCCAGTTTCATTAACTCATCCAGCCAAGGACGAGGCACCCGCATTTGAAGTTCAGTTGCCAGCACACGGTCAGACGAAGCAAGCCTCATCCTCAGCAGCTACTGCTTTATCCAAACCTGCTGTGCCAGTAAATGACAGTGTATTTTATAATGCCATCAATGAGGAAGTTTCACACTTTGAATGTGAGCTGGCAGCATTGCATTTCAGAGTTAATGAAATTAATGTTCAAGTAAGTAACTTCATCACGTGTTCCAATTCTCACAGTTCGTCACTTCATAATGCTGTTTCTGATTCTGCTTCTGTCAATTTCCCTCCTTGAATTCATTTCAGTAACGTTCCTCGTATAATCTTTTCACTTGGTTAGAATTGTATTTGGTATACCAGTTTTTTATCTCATTTTTATGGCCATGTCTAAAGCTGTCCTTGCTATTACACTCTTTTCTGCTTCCATTGATCTGTTACAGTGTCACCATCTTTAATGGAGGCTTCCAATATCTTTCCTTCCTTATGTTCTTGTTTCCAATTTTGTTTTTATTTGTTACTGGACATCAACGCTGCCGTTGTTTTAATTTTTTTCCTCAAACATAGTATATAGTCTGTTGTTTGTACAAATTGCAGTTCTGAGTTAGTTGATGTACTTTTGTCTTTCTTCTAGATTGTTCATGTTTCACATGCCTTTGTAATAATGGTAATTGAGTTTCCATTCTGAATTTCATAATATAATTTCTGTACATCAAAATTAGGTGGGGTCTGAAGACGAAAAGAGAGTTCTGTGTCAGAAAGCAGATGCACTGGATGAGTTCTTGCGGGCTTTGGAGGACACAACACAGGCCCAGAGCTCAGAAATATATGGCCTAAAGCCTGCACTTATGGAAGCTTTTGCATTAACGGAAGAAGCGAAATCCAGAATACAGCATCTAAACAATCCCACGTAAGTATGTGCTGCTGATTTTTGGAGTTTTAGAGACCTAAATTTAGTGTTTATTGACTTTGATTATTTAGACATCTCTGTAAAGTATGAATGCTTAGGGTATTTGTTTGCTTCAAGCTTTGTAGCAGAAAGATTGTTCAGACTTCCATAAAACTTATTTTAATTTATCCTAAAATTGTCAGTATTTGTATGCACTTCCTATGTCGGATATACAGAAACATAATTGCAGGTATACTTGGGTGGTTCAATCACAAACCTTGAATCCGGTGGCCGCACGGTATGCTGCCAACATCAAGCGCCACGGTTATTATTTGGAGAATCAACTGCGTCAAGTGAATGAACATCTTGACAACAGCTGGCTTGAATTCCAGGATTCTCGCAAGCCACATGATAAGTGAGTTTTTTGTAGCAAGAAATAGTAATAAATCTTAATTCTGAATATATCAAAATTTGTAAGATATATTTTTATAATTATTATATTTCCAAACCATATTTTCTTTGCAACTTTATGGTATACATGTGTTTTTTCCTTCCAGTTATATGGGTCATCTAACAACCAAGTCTCTTCATCTGTCTCTATCATTGTACCTGCTTTCAAGAAACAGCGTGTGGATATATTTAATTCTATGTATTTATTTTTAGGGATAAGATGCACATCCCATCACTGGAATCAGTCTACCAAGCCATGGTTATACAACATGATATCCTCAACAGACAGCGAGTCATCATAGCTGACATTGCTCGCATAGTTCAAGAGAAAAGGAGTAGCAGCCAGATCCCTCTTATTTCAAGTGCAGTTCTTGCTCGAGTTTGTGACAAGGAAGCTGTGCACCTACACAAAGGGTATAGTTTGTTTTTCAGTGTTTCACTATCCTTTTGTGGACTTTGCCTTATTATATTGTGGAATAGACTGGCAAATTGTAGCTTCTTTGACAGGACTTGCTTGGCGTACAAAGGGCCTCACACTTCAGTTCAATGGCCATGGAATAAATTATTATGTTTCTGAACTGTATCTAGTGATGTGTTTTTTTCGCTGTTGAAAATATAGTTTCAGTTTCCTGACTTACGAAGTGTAGCCCGAATGAGATGTCGGGCAGGATGGAGACAACTAGACTTAATAAATTGTTTCCTGTTTTCAGAGAGACTGAACTGTCTCAGTTGGCTGAAAATCTTGTGAAGATGAAATTGGGACCATCAGATGTGCAAACCAGCAGTGAAGTACAGTACTGTCGCCTGTCTCGTAAGAAGGAGGCTCTTTTGAGGGATATGTTATCCAGAAACCCTGTGAGACGAGTGTGCCCCACAAAACCGTCTTATTGCATAACAATGGGTGGAATCTCTACTGGAAAACCCATAGTCAGCAAAGTTGATAATGGAAAATCTACTGGCAAACCCATTGTCAACAAAGATGATAAATCAGTTGCCACTGTATCCTGCAGTGACACATCAAGACTTTCTGCTGGTGTTGCTATTACTGAGCCCAAATATTCCTCTGCTCTGAATAATGTAATAAAAACTGACTCATCTCACTCTCCCCTCTTTCTGTTTGGGTCATCTAGACCTTCTGAACAACAGGATACTGGCAGTAAAAGTTCAGTTGGTAAAGGTTTCTCTTTAGTAGGTACTAAGTCAGGTCCTCCAAGAAAAGAAACCTCATCTGGCACAAGAATAGTAGCGTCCAGTGAAATATTTTCACCCACAGTTGAGGCCAATAAAGCAAGGTCTAGTGTTTCTGATGGCACTCAGTCCAAATCAAGGACTCATATAAATGATTTGGAAAGTAAGGGTAATACAATAGGGGATTTTTCATTTACTAGTGTGTTGCATAATGGAAAACCTGCTACCTCTGGAAATGTGTCTTTTTTAACGGGGCTTAGTAAAGTTCCTTCAACAGGTAAACTTAATGATGCAAGTAAGAAATTAGAAGATTGTTATGAAGAACTTACTCCACCTGGCACACCTGAGTACTCACATGGAGAAGTTGTTTCTTCTACAGGAAGTTCTGTTTCTAGTTCATTTACATTTAATTTAACTGTGACTCCAACCACTTCAAAATCTGTCATTCCTTCAAGTTCTGCCAGTAGCATTGCCAGTTCACTACAAACGAGTCCTCTTATGTCGTTGGACAGTATTGTATCTGGTATAGGTGATGGTAACAGTGCTTCTAAATCTACAACTAAGCCTATTCTTGAGAACAAATCCATTCTACCTTCATTGGCCAATAGTGCTTCTAGTGGAACAACATTTTCATTTGGTTCATTACCATTCAGCCAACTGCAGCAAGGGGGAAAAGGTGACGAGCAAAGAAATCCATCAGAAACATTCAAATTCTCCCAAACAACTCTACCTTTCAGTTTTGCACCCCCTTCTTCACTGTCAGTAAGGAGTACTGATGACACCTCTCAACTTACATCTTCAAAGGCAACGGCTATCACAACAGGTGTGAACATGAAGACACCTCTCTTTACAACTTTTGGCATTCAGAATCCTCAGAGCAACTCACCAACTCAGGCAAACATATTTGGTAATACTGAAAGTCAGAAGTCTTCCCACTCATTTGTTGGGAGTGGAAGCACTTCAGTTTCAAGCAGTTCAACAAATATCTCTGCTCAAGCTGCAGCATATATGTTCAGTAACACTGCAGGATCACCAGCCAAGCAGCCAGCACCAACAACTTCCAGTTCCACGCTTGTGTTTGGTAAAGAAACCACAGATACCACACCAGCTGTCGTCTCTCCTCTTAAAGTATCGGAACAACAGAAACCTAAAACTTCTCCAAAAAATCAATCTCCATTAGTAACTTCCTTTCCAAATGAGAATCTTTTCTCTCAAAGTGCATCACTATTTGGGAGTTTGTCTATTGGATCAGGTTCATCTTCAAAACCAGTAGCATCTGGGAGTACATTTGTAGGAGGCTCAGCCTCCCTTTCTGCAAATATTTTTGGAAAGCAACCAACATCCACTGACAGCCAGAACAGGAGTGATGTACAGAATGCACCTGAAGCTATTGGATCATCAGAAACACATACACAGAAATCTGGATCTCCTTCAAAAGACATTCAGGGATCTTCATCTAAACCAGCAACATCTGTGGCAGATGAAACTCCTGTAACAGTTGCAGATGAGAAGTCCAAATTATTAGAAGGGGCTGGGAGTCAAGTGGTGCAGAGCACACCATCTGTTATTGGTGATGCAAAGACTGAAAGTACAACAGCTTTCAGCTCTCCTCAATTAACTTCCAGTGCAAATGCGCCTCATACGTCAAAAGTCTTTGGTGAAACGTCATCTGCAGAAAAACCTATGACTGGATCCATATTTGATACTCAAGTGACACCACCTGCAACTTCACAGAAACCAGTGGCACCTTTTACTTCAGCTGCCACCACTTCACCAGCAACTCAAACCACTTCAACACCAAGCACAACATTCAGCTTTACCATTCCTACTTCAGCACCATCTTCTATGGCATTTGGTCAGAAAACTACAAGTTTATTTGGAGAGCTCGGCTCAACTTCTGCGGCCACATCAAGTGGCTCATTATTTGAACAGTCCATATGTAGCCCAACAACATTTGGGCAGAGTGGAGGAAGTGGTTTTGGGCAACCTGCAGATATAACAGTTGCTAAGACAAGTATATTTCAACAACCACCTGCGACAACAACTGCTCCATCTGTGTTTGGGCAACAAAGCACAAATACTACATCACTTTTTACTCAGGCATCTTCCACAGGTTCTTTATTCATTGGTGCAGGGAATACTGGAGGACTTAGTAGCAAACCATTATTCAAGCAGTCGAGTTTTGGACAGAGTGGCAGGTGAGTGAGACCAGTCATCTACATTTTATAGTGAAATGAATATGTACTTTATTGTTTGAGGACATGGAAGAACACTTTTAAACTCATATTTGTGTGTTTTGTCTCCTACTGGTAGTAAATGCCCTTTGTGATGTTTATTTAATGCACTGTATGATAATTATTTTTGTTAATAACCATATACTGATATATATAGTAAAATTGGCACTCTGCTGTGGTCATGTCTATTTCATCTCATCGACTTTTGATGAAATTTGGTATTGGGTCTGTATGCTGAAAACTGAAGGCAGATTTAATTTTGATTTATTACGTGCTGCTCAAATCAAACTTTCAAAATTCTAAGCAGAAGCTCATTATACAAAAAGGTCATATGTGATACAATGTATAGATCTCATTAAGATCTACAGTTGAGCAATTTATAATTGTAATAATAATTTTAATTTTCATAGCTCTGGTTTTGGAGCAAGTGGTGGATCCATATTTGGAGGAGGAGGAGGTGCATCTATGTTTGGAGGTTCAGGATCATCGTCTGGCAACCTATTCCAGTCACCAAGTGAGTTCTGCTGTAATATTTCTTTCTTTTCTTTTCTTTGATTTTTTTTATTATTATGGACTTGTTACACACTAATTTCTTTTCAGCTGGTGGAAGTGTTTTTGGTGGCAGTAATTCTTCAAGCAGTGGCAGTACTCCTGGAGGTTTTGGTTCTGGCTTTGGTCAGAGTGGCTTTGGTTCACCAACTCCTTTCCAGAGTAAGCCAGGTATGTCACATTCACAAATAATTTTGTGTTTACTTGACTGCTTTCTATTTTCAATTGAATTCGGTTTACTCGGGTCAGTTGAGTGTTTTAGTACATGATTACTTTTCCACAACAAATCATATTTGCAATATGTGAAACTTGTGCAGGTGGATTTGGAGGATCTCCAGTTTTTGATCGAGGTGCATCAGGATTTGGTTCATCCCCTACTTTTGGTGGTGCTCCCACGTTTGGTGGTTCACCAACATTTGGTAGCCCTGGGAAAATGTTTGGATCCTCTTCTCCAACATCTTCAGGTCAGCTGGTTCTGACAGCGTTGACATCTTAGAAATAATTCTATCAAGTACAAGATACGCCATAAACTCTTTTCCATGCACCTGCATTCAGTCTGCTATTTTCATTTATTTATCATCAGTGTTTCTCTTTCTTTCTTCTTTAGTCCTCTTCCACCAGTTTATTTAACCTTTTGAGGCTCAATGGCAATAATATGTAGCTTTGCACATGCAGAATATGGGTTTCATATTATTCTCAGAATAAAAAGTGATTATTTCCATAAACAGCATTAACCACTTGATCATTGTAATGGAGATGCATTGTGTTTTATTTGAGGTAAGAATTAGATTTTTACATATTATTAAGACAAGCTGCAGGTTCAAAGGGTTAAATTTATACTGGTCTTTATTTAATTTAATCTGTAGACATTTGGTAGGACTCCTTAGGTGGGGCAATATTGCCAGTATTCTTGCTGTCAGCATGAATTAGGCATTTTATTGCATGTACCAGCCTCAAAATTCTCTTATCAGAATTTTTTTGGTATTTCTATTATTTATTATCCTGCAGGTTTATAATTCCACAGTTTGTTTTGCCACCTGTTTTCATCCATTCTGTGTACAAGGCAATGTGTGGTGTTGTATTATTTCACCAGTTGAAAAGTGTTATTAAACAACCAGTCATTTAGGACTGGTTTTATTTTCTCACACCTCAATTTTAATGTTATATTATCTGTAAGTCCAGTCTTGGTTTATTACATTTGGTTTAAATTTTACATAATTTAGTTTCTTCTTCTAATTCCATATTAAATTCTTTTCAGTTGGTTTTGGAACAACAGGTCAGCAGTCATCAACATTTGAAAGTCTTGCCTCTCAGAACACCATGACATTTGGTAATCTTGCACAAAATCAGGGTCAAGTATTTGGTTCGAAAACACAGTCCATATTTGGAGGAAATCAAACTCAGCAACAGCAGCAGCAGCAGCAGCAGCAGCAGCAGCAGCAAGCCACTACACCTGCTTTTGGGTAAAATTTTCAAGTCTCCTTCATGAATGTGATCGATTTATTAATATTCAAAATCTGTCCGTAATGCTAAGTCTCTATGCCAGTGGTCCCCAACGTGGCGCCCGCCAAGGCCTTTTTTGAGTGCCCGCGTTGATACGGAAAGAGGTTATACTGAATAATGAAGGCCGTTCAACCATGAACATTATAAAATCAAGGCACAGACCTCGACTTACTAATGCCCATCTTGACTATTGTTTGTGAGCAGCAACATCATCCTACACTCCCAAATTTGAAAAACTGGTTGATGAAATGCAGTGCCAAATATCACACTAACTTCCCACTTGAGTAATAATAATTGTACTTATAAAAGTACGTATTTTTGATTGCATGGTTTCTTGTATCATTAAACGTCGTGTTGTCTTGTGTATTATTTGGTGTCTATATCTTATTTGTCCAGAGGAAAGAAAATTTGGCTTTGTTAATTGGTTGGCGCCCGCCACAATCTTATAAACTCTCAAATGTGCCCGTAGGCACAAAAAGGTTTGGGACTGCTACTCTATGCTTTAGTACCTTTTTTCTGGTATTCAGAACTAAATACACATTTCGTTGATTTTGAAATGCGGCTAAAGCATGAAATGAGCTTAGACTGATTATAATTCTAAATACAGAATTACATACTTTTAAAATTTCTCTACAGATCCCCACTCAAATATTTATTTAAATATAATTATCTTAATACATTGCACTTGTAACCGTTTCAGTGGCAACTCGTTTTCAAGCTGGAGATGAAAGGAAATAAAGATGACAAAATCAAGACTTCAAAAACGTTGCACTTCAGAGAAATAGATTTACTGTAACAATGTTTCTAGTATAGTTACATTTTTATGTTTTCGAAATGTTTTTATTATGCATGTATGTTTCTAAAATAAATTACAAAATTTTGTGCTGTTCCCTGCTCCATGAAGTAGAAGTCAAGAATGCATAACTTGTAACATATTTCTAATTAAAAGTCTGAGAAACCATCATTGCGCGAATGAAACGTCTGCCGCCCTTCTATTGTTCACGCTTGTGTGTAGTGTGTCCTTTTTATTTTACCCCCTGATGAGTAAGAGTCTTACAGAGTCCATTTCCTCAGTGGTCTTTATTCCTGTTTTCATATTTCAGTTTCCTCACTTTACACTCGTGTATTGGTGTATCTCCGTCTGGTCGTCTTTGAATTGACATCTCAGAATATATGAAGATAATGTTATTACAAAATGTTTCCTAAGTGGTTTCTGTTTGAGTCCAAGTGCTTGCAAAAAATGTGAATATTGTTGAAACTGATTACTGGGAATGACCCATTCTTCAAGTGCCTGAGCACTGCGGGTCCCAACTTTTTCGTTGGCTCGATCTATAGACATTCAGTAGGACTCCTTGGACGAGGGATCGGCTCGTCGCAAGGCCTCTACCTGTACACAGGACAGCGCAACACAGAAAAACGCAGACAAACATTCGTGGCTTGAGTAGGATTCAAACCCACGGTCCCAGCAACCAAGCGGCACGAGGCCCACGCCTCAGACCGCGCGGCCACTCGGACCCCTTACATAACATTAAAGAAGGATTAATAAACTGCTGAAATGCATTTCCTGATAACAGTAGCACGTAATCCATTGACCCATATAAAGCAGAAATGATGGTACAAGAAGTAGTAGCACGTCATGAAAAGGAGAGAAGTTATTTTAAAGATAAATCACAAATAGAATTTCATACTACAGCAATTAATGATTGAAGTACAATGAAAAGTTTGAAGAAAACTATACGCATAATTTGATGGCATATTTATTGAAGTTTATGATATTAAATAGAACAGTGTACTTCAGTTAGGTGATTGCATCATATTAGGTTTTATTGACTTACATGTATCTGTTAACTAAGACAGAAATCCAGGTGTAGAAAACAACTCACAAATTAGTATGCATAGGTAATTTATTGTACTTTGCTTTTATATTATTACTAACTGGACACAGCAAAGTTCTTTATGAGAAGTTAATAATGGCTCATCTGGTCAAATCTGCCAGTTTTCACACCAGCCTATAACCAGACCTTGTCCTGAATCTCACGAATTAAAATTCATTATATTATTTTCCTCCTATATATGCTTACATCTCCCTCAAGTGGTCTCTTCGCCTTAGGCTTTCCTGGAAAAATTTTGTATTTCTTGTTTCTCGCGTACTTCACACAATATGTCGCATTGAAAATATTTTAAATACATATTACAAATCTTATTAAGGTCTATGCCATGTCCAATTTTTGAAAGGCAGTTTTTAATTTAAAAAAGTGTCATTTGCGATTTTTATAAAGTAGAGATAGGGCTGACACAGATCAAATTAAATTTACATTGTTAATGTAGACTCTCACTATCTTTTCGATCGAAAAGCAAGATTAAACCATGTTTCACCATTACGCATCCATTTTATGCACTTCGCGCATAGAACGTGCAAAAATTGTTGGACAACGAACTTTAATCGTAATTTGACTTCCGTCATCTTTTCCTACTCTCACAACTGAGGCGCATCACAGGTTGAGAAATAGAATCTACTGATACTAAATTGCTCACGAGTACACCATTCTCAAACGCCATGCAATTTGCTGCGATTCTAACCCTCATGCTCAGATGCGAGAACTACCTCGACCCTCTCCGGAAGGCCCATATGACAATCTGTGCGATGATAAATGAGAGGAATTCGTGTCTTAAATAGACCTTGGAAGTCTGACTGAATGTCTTAACCTCCAAGTAATAATGCTAGATAGCTATATCGCCTGCGATTCAGGACGGAAATCGTTGTCTTCCATTGTGAATGTCGTTAAATCGATATAAAGGCGGTACTTGTACAAATGGTAGAGTAACGCAACGACGTGCATGATGATAGTGGCTGAACAGGGCAACATAGATTCAGTTTGCAGCACAATATCATGATGACTAACTTCGGGCGGCTACTCCACGTTCCAGCTGACTTCAGAAAGAAAGCTTCCCAGAGCCCCAAGTCGGCGGCAAGCGTCAACTCAAATTTTACCTCATCTACGAAGGTAATCAGCGAGACTTATTTTGCATATGCTGTGGCAGACCACAATATATCTCCAAGTTTCAGTCTATCCAGAATGCGAATTAGACTATTTAGAAACCAGATTAAGTTTATTGAAGAAGTTGATTTCTTACATAATAAAATTTAAAATTAAAATATATTTTCCGCCAAAATTTATAAAAATGTTCGTTAAACTATACTATCAAATCGTCTGAAATTGTAATACGAAACAAATTTGAAAAGTGTTACCACCAAACAACTAAGTTTGAGATACACAATTATCCATACTTTCCAAAAGTATTTACAGTGATAAAAACTACATATTTTCATGCATTCAGGGAACGATACGACCAAATCCGAATCTGAACGCTGAACTAGCAGCCCGACAACTGAATGCAGCATTTCAGGGAATAAAAAGTGATGCAGTAACAATCATAAACATTTTGACAACACACAGCAACCATCAACGACAGAAGATAAAACGGCATTACAAAATTCTCTATGTGAAAGTAAGTACGCACATCAGGGTGATTAAGTTCACTGCATTTTTATATCTCCAGATAACATATATTTTACAAATATGAAACACTAAGGAAATGTCTACGAAACTGAATAAAATACCACGACCGTGCGAAATACAGTCGATTTTGAAACCACACTCACTTCAAATGCTAATTGAGATGCTCAGAACTTCATACGTTTCTACAAGTACATTCTTAGTATTCTAAAATGCCAAATTATTCTTGGTAACGATTAATTATCTTTAATTTTGAGTAAAGATTTGCATTGCTGGTTTCAGCATAAAATAGCACACAACATGCGTGATTTACTGTTCTTAAAAGGTACCAGTATACTTGGATCAATAGAACTCTTATGTGTTTCCGGGACTTCGTAACGTAACAAACGTGGTTTAATGAATTATCACTATCTTCAAAGAAGGGCGAGATATCAATGTCTAAATTACGTGATATTTGCACCAAGTGTGCCAATTAATAAGTTATAGGGGAAATACAGCATTTCCTTCCAACTGCATGTTTAATTTCAAAAACTACTGAGCCCTCTAATTGAATATGCTACTAGAGAAAATTCTGAAAGCAGTCAGGCGTTTATTTTGGTTCGTATTTGCCAAGTGCCAGATAAAATATTTCGACATCATATGTATTCGTCATTACCAACACACGAAACAATTTATAAGGTGACAAGCATCGAAAAAGTACACTGAGGATAAAAACACGTTCTTGATATTTTTGTTTATTACTTAGCAATATTTAAAATATCCAAATAGAAATCGATTTCCCTTCCATATTTGTATTAGTTTATTTAACACTAAATGAACCCAGTAAAAATTTAAGTGTAATTAAAACATCTAACTGGTTACATGTAAGGCATTAATTTAGTCGGTAGTTGTCACTGGCCTTTATGATACAAAATTAACATTTCTGTTTGGAATTTGTTTATTTACACTTCTACGCTGCGTGTGCGTCTAATTCAATACGAGAAATGTTAGGAGTAATGCCTAGTAACGAAATGTTGGTCTTCTGGGTTGTGATGCCTTCAAGTCACACGGTGTTACGATCCAAATAATCTAGCATCCACGATGCCTAATATGGCTATATTGACATTTTCAATATATAATTTGTTACTAAGTAAGCATGGAGTGAGCCAGGAAATATTAAAATAAAGGTTCATTTTCATTGTTGACCTCTTATAGCCTCTTTATTTTCAGAACTGGCTTCAATGTTTACGGTCTCTGTAATCACGGCCCCCAGGCACGCTCGATTATCGATTGTCTTCCACGTGCGATACATAAAAACAATGTCATATCGACTTGAGCACTATACAAAATTAACAATTATTTCCATTCGTTTGTATACTTCTACATCGTTCTATATTAACTTAAGAAGTCAATGTTTATGAAGAAATTGCAATTTAAGGTTACGATATTGACTGTTAATTTGTTTAGTGATGCTGTATGAAGGAAATTGCGTAACAAATATCAATGTGTTTCTGTTCTTAATCTACTTTCGTTTAGGTAGTTAAATAGAGATGTAGGCTTACATGATATGTATCTGTTTTTCTCCTTTCGAAGTGTCGTGGCCTATTAAGAAATATCCCTTCAGTCAGGAAAGTCGGTGTTCAAGCCAAGAACCGAACTTGGAACCTCTTGAAATGCGGTGACAGGTTGATACAAAATAAACTAATTAACAAGGTATTTGTTATCCAATTCCATATTTTCACAGCCCACCGCAAGATTCCGTCCTAGTATTTGAAATTTTGTCAACAATTTTTAGGATTTGAGGTACTCACAGCAGTGAGTACGAAGATGGCTGTCTTCTGGGTTGTAGTGCCGTGTAATCTGGCAGAAGTTTTCCAACGTTTCAGAAGTCCCTGCTGCCTCCATCATTAGGGTGATGAATCCATCGCTCTACAACCCAGAAGATAGCCATATTCGTAACACTTTGATTGTATATATTACTTTAGATGTGTAATGTAAGTATATAAATCAATAGAAGAGTCCTCTTTGAGAAGATGATAGTAGTTAGGACAATAAATAAGTCCACCGCTATATGAGCCCCTAATTTTCATCACTGTATTCCGAATAACCCGCCATTGAACCCTAAACTGAGCTAGATAAGCCCAGCCTACACGCTAACGTCATATTTCTTTGATGCTTGATGTAATATTATCCTCCCATTTATACCTAGTTCTGCTAAGTTGCGTATTCCTTTCAAAATATTCTACTAGAATTATGCATTCTTTTCTAAATTCATCGGTGTTTTTTGCCCAATAAATCCCATTCTCGTTTGTTTGATCACGCTAGTAATACTTGGTGATGCGTTCCACAGGCCTATAATAAAACGATTTTCAGGAATTGGAGAGCGATATTATCAGTGATCTTGGCGGCCACTTCAGGGATGTTGCCCTGGCATTACTGCAAACCCCCCAGGAATTCGTGGCTGACAACATTCACATGACTCTTCAGGTACGGTCAAGCTCGTTTCGCGTAATGTCTAATTTGTAGGGAAGTCACAGATAACTTCCGTCAATTCCTTTCAACCTCTTATAAAATAAAAATGTCGTTTGTATTGCATATTTTTACGTGATAATTTTCAAACTTAATTTAAAAAAAAAAACTTCACGTAAGGTGTCAAGAAGGGACACAACAACCCCGAGCTTTCTACCGAACGTCTCTGTTCATAAATTAGAATCCATACTTTGTGTTCTGAGGGTTCCTGATTTGAATCTCGGCCGGGTGCCCTGCTATCCTGAGATATTTTGTTATTTATCGCAATATTTCTAAGTAATATAAGACCATTGTCTTCAAAATAAGCCACACTCATTTCCCCCCACACATCATTCGATACTCATTCAAATCGTCGTTAAAAAACAAATAATATTCCTTTTAAGAATTAAATCTAATGATAAGAGTTCACGACCTCCACAACGATAATTTAAAGAAGCGAACTGCCCCAGAATCTCATACTGCGTCACCGACTGTCACACAAGCTACAAATCTCACTTCAGTTTATTTATTTCTGTACAGAACTGTACCTACACTGCGGTATAAACATGCAAGTTGCCTCGGTATTACGTGAGCGACTTGTCGAGGATTCCTGATAGTACCGATAAGCATGTAATATTTAGCGTCACAAAAAAGACGGCCTTCGGTTGTTGGGTTCTTCAAAGAAATTATATAAATTGCGTAATCAACCACTTCCCCTGAAAATCAAATAGCCAAACACTCGATTATACAGAGAAAAATAATATAAACAAAAAAAATGGAGTTTGTCATCAAACTCGCCGCCATGACCACGTGAAATTCTACTTATTTTGAGGAAAACTTACAAACCTTAGACTAGCAGGCGAGAAAATACAAGTCTAAAAGGACACCGCTGTGCCCCGACTAAGGTCAATTTCCCACCCATTGATTAAGTGATTACTGTTATTTTACCAATAATTTAGGTAGAATGAATTTTGTAACGATTTGTCTATAATGCAGAAAATTCGGCCAGAAGAGTCAATTATGGTGGAGTTGCTCTGTGGACGAAGTAATTCCAGAATAATGCTAATTAAGGAATCGTACTATAAAAGTAAGTACTGTACCTGCTTATCTTTTCTCTAGCTTTCAAATAAGAAAATGAAGTGATAGAAATTAGACGCAATGCTACACAAGACAGCTATTGGCTTAGCTAACTTTTAGCGTCTTAATTTATTGTGCTCTTAGATGTAAATTTTTTGTCAAATATGCATGAATTTTATACGTAATCTAAATGATACAAGACCGTAGAGGGGTGTAAAATGGTACGTATATCATGCAGCCATGCATGGGGTAATGAAAGTTCTGGACTATTTGCATAAAGCATGTTGAATCAAATGGGCTGTGAATTATGAGGGGTCAAATCGAATTGATGTATTCATATCAACAACTGCATTTAATCAACAGGGCAACAGGTACAGGTAAATTGCTGCAAGTTTGGACATGACCTTCAGCTGCGACATCTGACTTTTGAACAAGACATATTTTCAACTTCTCTCCGCTAGGTCATGTGTTTTCTTACAGCAATACACCTTTAACAGTTGCTGAATTATCGACTGGTACAGTCTTTGTGTACGGATATACAAATATCCGGTGTAATGCAGCGTTATGACTGAGCATACTTATAGGAATTGTCTATAATGCCATTTGGAAATGTAAATATAACAGAATTGAATGGGGGCGAGTGTTTAACCACCTTTGACGTGGCATTTGTGGTGGGCATAGTAAATATATGCCTACACAAGTATTAATGAAGATAGGACAATGTCGTGATGCTAGAACACGTTCGTTTTATTATGATTTCAATTGAATACATATACAGAAAAATCAAAATGCCAAATATCTGTTCATAATTAAAAGGAAACTAAGATGGTAAAAGAATGATATAAAAATAAAGCTAAGAAATGGCGAAGTGGGGAAACTAAAAAAAAACTCACAGATAAATATTTTTACTTTCTTGATCATTGTCATCAGTGTTTTGTCAATAATTTGTAGAATACGGGCGAGACTTGGATATTGCAGTAAAACGACAGATGAACAGCGATCTAAGTCGACTCATGAGAATACTTCTAACTACAGAACGGGAGGAGGCAGAAGTGAATGTAGCTCAGGCACACAAAGAAGCACAGGTAGGGTAACCGCCCACACTGCTTTTGTTTGCTTTAAACTAGGACATGGTTACAGAAATACAGAAAAATAATCAATTAGTCACTCTGATACTTCGTAGTACTGATGTCTTTTTGTACTGCTAAAATAAGTAATTTCATCAGAGCCAATCAATAAATTGTTACTATAAAACTGCTATCACATTAAATATGAACGAGACAACATTTTAACCAATAAATTTTATGATTCTTTATTATCTGTTGGACACAAATGTACATAGGTAATTGATTGTGAGAGCCATTTATAAATCATAAACGAAACCACACTGGTTTGTAATTTGAAGAATAAACATGTGGTGGCATTATGTAGGTACCATAGACAAAATTAGATTTAAATTAACCACTTACCTTCAAACAGGCAGACAAGTCGTAGATCCTTCTCCTTCTGTTATTAGAGACAGTTAACAGATGAATATCACATTGCTACATCACCACACGACGATTCGAAAGCAACTGTGAAAAACTAAACATCACTACTCACTGCATTATCTGAAATCGAGGAATTCATAATCTCAGAAATTATAACAGAATTGCAATTTTTCGCAAAAAATTAACGAAACATCCATTCTTGTTACCATAAATAGCATTTAACGTTATTTACGAATATGCCGTTTGGTAAAATATTCTAGAAATATTAAAAAAACAAATGACGATCTCCACAGATGACTATTTCTACTAGAGGTCGCACGAGTAGTCGTGGCACCTAAATGCGCGATGTGTGAGCCGAGTTCAGTAGTAATGGGGTCGCACAGCCTCAGCTGCGATGACGCACCGAACTAAACACAGCTAGAGCTACAGACCAACTGAAGCTGACGCCCCTCTAGCGAGTACTTCGAACGGGTCCATTCCTTTGTGCAAGTGCCAGCACTTCTCGCTCGGCCTCTACATAATCACTCTATCAAAATTACATGTAAAGCAATGTCATTCTATAATATAAAATAAATACTAGCATTACTACTTTAGTTAATAGTTGATGGAAATGCAATTGCATATTTTTGTTGTAAGCATATTTTCACTCGAATTTGTTGATTGATTTAGAACGAGAGGGAGGGGGGAACGTGAATTTGCCAGGCCAGCAATACAAATTTTTCGTCTCATAGAAGTAATATTAATAAATGGGCAATGTTAAACCTTATAAAAGAGGAGAAAATTATTTTGTCTTTCAAATACTTAACAATAAAGACATTCCCAATCTAAACATAACCTATCTTAATCTGTTAATCACATCTGTCCATTTGCATAAAATATGTCAGCAGAGGGTCAGAGAAAAGTACAGTAATAGCAAATATTTTAAATTGTTCCTTTTCTAATAAACAATGAAAGGTTGATACTAAAAAAACACTTTTTCACAAAGAACCACTATATGCCCTCTATAATGTACAGCAACAATATTTATCTATACAGATAATGTTCTACTTAAGAAATGGAGGGTCTATGCAGTGACAAAATTTGCATGATCATGATTGCTTGTTGCCAAACCATTCCCATTTTTCCTGAGCATAAGCCATTCAATGCTAAATCATGTGGAAAAACAGATTAATTTCCAACAAGTTTGAATAGTGTAGTTAATTATCAGATTCTGATCGATCTATTATAAAAAGAAACTGCCAGTCTATATTAGATCTATTCATAAGATATGTAATCAATACTCCAAATGTTTTCTACTTCTCAGATGCTGGCACACGCTGGAGTGGGAATGAGATATGGAACAGATGATGCTGTGATTGCTGAACTGTTGCTTAGGCGCAGTTACCCACACCTAAGGGAGATGTTTGCTGAATTCCACACAATTAAGCGGCATCCCATCGAGGACAGCATCCGTCTTGATTTCCGGGGAGGACTGCGTGATGGCTTACTGGCTCTTGGTATGACCAACAAAATTAACACATGCTCACTCTTTTCTATCTTTAACATTCCTAGAATTTGAAAAGGACCATCTGTTTTTTCTCCCCATTTTACAAGCTATTCATTACTAATGCTGCACAGCAAGGACTGAAGACACGTCTCGTATTACTAGTTGTCAAAGGTGGTTAGACACTCGCCCCATTCAATTCTGTTATATGTACATTTCCAAATGGCAAATCTCAGCCAGATTGAATCTGAGTCTCCTAACTTGTGTTTGGGATAGTATAAATAGTCTTCTTTATGTTTCAGTGAAGGCTGTGAATAACCCTGTCGAGTTCTTCACAGACCAAATACGAGCTGCATTCAGAGACCCTGAGCCTAATGATTATCAGCTGATACGGCTTTTTGTAGCTAGATCAGAGGTAATGATACATTTCTGATCTGTTCAGTTAAGGTACTTATTATAAACACAAGGAGAACTGCATTCTGTAAAGAGAGAAAAATCTACATATTGTCTTAATAATGCTGCAAGACAGTGTTAAATGAATACAATATTTGTAAAACAGGGAGGAAGTATATTACAGAACCTGGAATAAATGCTGCAAGACAGTGTTAAATGAATACCATATTTGTAAAACAGAGAGGTAGTATATTACAGAACCTGGAATATTGGTTGAGGAGGACTTATGGTTGTCATACATGCTCAGGTTTTTTTGCAGTTTTAATGCATCAGCCAAAAGTTTAAAATTTTAAGTGAATAGGTACTTATGTACATGTAAGCTGGACAGAACAGCTCAATTTATGGAAGGACTGAAAATATCCATATCAAATGAGGTGATATTATTGGCAGTTTTGAGCGAGACCAAATAACTGGGTGAGGGAGAATTTACACTTCTCATTAGTTATTTTACAACACTGTATCAACTGTATAGATTATGTAGAGTGATTTGAAAAAAGTGTAAGAAGACAGGTATATCTTAGGCACCACCTAAATATATGACTGGAGTGAGAACTCAGGACAGTTGGCTACACTTAATTAAAAACTACTTCATTTTACGCATTGCAAAAACACACGTCAAAAGTCATAACAGCATTACACAATGCAAAGGTACTGTAGGATATACAAATAATGTTTTTAAATTTAATAACTCAGGAATGATCTTCAAGTTATACCATAATATTTAACATTTTTTATGATCTAATTCCATTTACCTTACAGCTGGACCTTGCAGATATAAAAGACCATTATGTCGAGATGCACGACTCGAAGTTGGGGTCCACCGTAACAGAAGAAACACGGGGAGATTATAGGAGGATACTTCTTAGGTTGCTTGGTTACTGAATCTGATAAATTTACCTGCCAGAGTGGAAGAAAGGTTTCATTGCAAATGATGCCATTATTAACATCAAGATTCTGCTATCAACTTCTTTGGGTTTCTTGAATCCTGAAATTCTTATGGCGTCAGTTCTGTTTAGCTGAATGAAAAACCTCTCCTATGTTTCAAAATGAAAGACTGCATTTTCTTTCCCTGATAAGTTCAAAACGTGTATGCATTTAGTGACATTTCCTGAAACAAATATTACATATAATGCATATGATATTAAACCATTATCTTGAAAGCTGGAAAACTGCCAACTGAATTACACCTTTTGCTGTAGAGTAAAGGTTTTACAAACACACCTGGAAAAAGTAAACTAAGCCAACAGCTTTAAAATAAAAACAGCAACTGTAATAAACAGTATTGAATCTGAAAAACAGTACTGGCAAAGACAACAAGGAGGCAGTATGACCTCCGAAACGTTGGTTAACATCGACCAGACTACACGGCGCAACAACCCAGAAGACAGAAATCATCATACGCACCGCTGTGAAACCTCAAATCTTACAAGTCTTTTTGACATTACTTACAACAGCAGAATGACAACAAAATCAGTTCTCAACTTCAGTATAAAAATTATCTGTCAACATCTTATTCTACAGTTTGCATTCAGATGGATAATACAGCTTACAGGTTCAAAAGTTGACATATGTGGTTTTAAGTGTTCTGAAAAGTATAAAAAATAATACAATTAATAAAACATGTTAGGAAATGTATGCATATCATATGAGTTCTGCAATGTTGCCAGAATCTGACCTATGTGAGAATTTCCCAACCAGTTGCTTTGGAGTGCAGAAAGGGTTGCAAGTATTCACATACAGCACCTGTTATTTTATCAAAATTGGAATATGTTGACAAATTTTAATAAAAACTCTAAACAAATGTAATAAAAATCCAATGAGCCTTTTGTTAGTTGTTTTATGCATACAGCTGTACAGAGCAAATTTAATAGACACTCTGCACAGATGTGGCATACCTAAAAATGATGAAATCATTCCTCTCGACAGCTTCAATATTACTACATAAAAAGTATTTCTTAACATTTTCCAGTGGCAAAAATGACAAATTTAAACACAAAGATGAGTATAATATAAAGGAACATATTATATAAAACAAAAAGGTATATTTATAAATAAAACAGATTGGGGAGGTGGGAGAGTACTTAACAAAGCAAGGACCTATAGATATAAAGAACATTCATATTCATTCTCTGAATAAATGATATTCTTTCATCAGTAAATCTATTGGCTCTTGCTGATTTACTTACACAGGCAGCTTGGCAGAGCTGGGACAAGGATAAAGCAGCTGAGCAACCCAAACTTTTACACGTAATATTAAAAACAGGGAATGCAAATAGGAAAAAGCTCTGATTAATGTCTGATAATACATGTATATAAATGTTATTAAATTCACATCATGTTTTTTCAGCCTGTAACATTAAAATTTTCTACTCGGACACAAACATACCTTGTCCCAGCGCTGAAGGTTAGCCATTTTTATTGGTTGTCTTTTGATATTACAATGATTAGTAAAATGTAAAAATTATGTACATAATATCAACAAATTTGTATATTATATATATCATACAATATTTTACAGACATAAATCAGTATATATACCTTTCATTCTTTACAGCAATAGTATAAAAATAGAGCTACAGTATAACAATAGTAAAGTCAATCTTATATCATGAGAAATATGTTAGAATATATTTGAAGGTGTTACTAATAAAGTATGTAACAGTTTTCTATTTTCTTGGATGTACTTTTATAGGTCCAGTTAATGTTGTGACAAAGCTTGTCCTAGTTATGCTAGAGGACAACAGTAAATGCAACTGGGCCCATACTGCCAGAAAACCAAGATACCAATTTACATGATTACATACCGACGAATGTTTACAATATGCAACATGTTGGTAATTTAACGTGTACTTAATATAGCATAAACTCAAGACTTTTAAATCACTAATAAATTAACTTATAAGTAAATTGCTAGGATTCAGATTCAAGCCACCCAGCCATTTTACCGACAGCATAATGTTAAAATGCATCGTACAGAAACAGCTGTGAAAATGCAAACTGGATTGATCTAGATAGCTAAATGTGTGTCCAATGGAGGGATTTTGTGATAACAGTGATGAACATTTAGATTCCATAAGAGGTAATTTCTTAACCCAGGTTTAACACCCCCATATCACTAGACTACTGCCAGATTTTAACTCTAAGATATAATGATTTAGTGGTATACTACCATACTGAATGGTAAATAATAATTTATGAGCAAAGTAACTAAGCAAGATTCTGTCATTAGTTATGTTCTGCTACCCCATGCTTAAACATTTTCTTGTTTCAAGTAAAGGATGTACTTTCTACTAATGTCTGTATGTTATGTGGCTTATTTTAGTTTATTTCTTTTTTTGCATGGCACTTTCTGACAAACTCAATAAAACTGCATTTGAATGTCACATAAAGTAGGGGTCACATTGGACCAATATTAACTAAAATTAAATACAACTGACAAATTTAGTGTAGATTCCAACCAATTCCCAAGTTTAGTGAAAATCCATTCAGTAGTTCTGGGTGTCAACATGTGATCATATAGGCATGAGCTCGCCATTATAAATTTATGTTAATTTTATTTACTTTGTGGAAAAAATACATAAACAAGTCATGAAAACCTGGAATATTACCCAATAATGTTCTAACATAAAATGAAACATGTCAGAATCAACACATGCTATACAAAAGCTTAGCAATTTCTGATATTTATTATTGGACAACATATTAGTGTCCTTGTATTTTAATAGTTTCCCTTCTTTTCACACAGACCTAGCATAAATTATATACATAGTACATGCAACATAATTTGTCACACACTTGGAATGAAATACATGTCTATGTCAGATATAATGAGAGATTCTGGACATTAAATTACAGATTCTGTAAAACTTCCTCCTAGTCTGGGATACCACAGTATATACAGATTATATAAAGACAAGGTCCCGTACGTGTACCATTTTTAAATCTTAGCAACTACACCGCCACAGAGGAAAAGGAATGTTTAGTGTCCCTAACAACCAATTCAGTCAATTCTCAATTTTACAAAGTCCCTCAGAAATAATGATTAAAACATTCACATTTTGAAGTACAAATTACAGGAAAATCAAAGCACCAACTTAATTTATACATATGCATATCAATGTTCTTTCCAGCAGCACTTAAATTAAATAATAGGAATCAATTACAAAGAATAAACAAGTCTTAAATATATATCTATAACATGATTTAACCAAATACAGTAAATTCTTGAATATCCACATGTACATGATTCTCAGTCACAACCATTACACACCCTTGACAAGAACACTCCAGTTTCAGACTCTTCAAATTCTTTCCTCCAGCCATTAAAAGCAATATTTCTGATCACTGTATTTCTGGCCTTCCTATGTTCTCCTATTGTATGTTATATTTAAGTTCTGCACATTGTTCTTTTAATTTAACTGAAGTTTGTAACTCAGGAACCTTATATTTCATGTGCTTGGTTGAAACAGAAGTTTTATTATACAAAGCAGGACAAAAATATTTTCAACTATAAAGAATAAGCCTCAGACATGATGGCCAATATCTGAGCCAAGAACTGAACCCAGTACTTCCCTGATACAAATCAAGAAGATACCTCACTGGTAAAGAATGCTTTTTTTTGGTACAAGCACCACTGATCTTCATTTACAATTCCTTCATCTTTTCTTTGAGCTGTTTGTGTAATGGGCATTACTTACGGTTGGTCACATGAAATGCCTATGAACTACGCCATGATCTGAGTCACTGATTTTAAATTAGTCATATTCTTTTGGCCATTTAAATATGTTTTCTTAGCCAGGTTTTTTGTCAATGATTTTAACCTTCAGTTTACATACTGCATATATGGTTTCACAATATATTTATATAGTTTTATGTTTTACTGCAATTTTACATTAACATGTCCTCTGCCAATGACAATTTCTGATAAGTATGCCATGATTCAATTTATCCAGTGCGCAACAGCTAGTTTTTATTGCGTGTAATACGTACAAATGTTATAAGAATGCACAACCATGTGACATAATGAATTTTCAAGACCTCTCACCTGCTCTCTGTTTTGGGAACACACATCCGACTGCTAGTCTTATTAAATTTTTATAAAACAGCACACAATTCTTGCAAAGCCATTGACATTATGATGGTTCGAACTGTTTAACTAGGCAATACTAATTTTCAACCAATAATAAGTGTGAGACTTATTTACCAATTCATATCGCTCATTACACCAGTCTCTAATGATGAAAAATTAGAGTATATTTAACATACCGAAGTCACTGATGGTCAGAAAACATAACTGCAAGTACTAGTACCTTTTGTTCATTTCTGTCCTTTGAATTAAAAATAGAAAGACAGAATTCTCATCAACTGCCTTTATCTGAGACCTATCTGTGTCAGGTCAGACATGAAGCTTCAACTCGTGATCAATGCTACAATAATGTGCTGCCTGATAAGGGCTATCATACAAATTGTGGGGTAGTGATATGAGTATGGAACAATGGTGGAATGATATTAGCAGAGATAAATTAAAGAACTCAGAGAAAATGTTGTTTCAGTACTTCATCCACCATGGATCTCACTTCAAGTCACTTGAAATTGAGTCTCCATGACAAGTCAAGTGTCCAGTAAGATACGGAATGGTCAGAGCAGACAGAAAAATAAATGTAATTCAACGCTCAAAGAATTATTAAGTTTTCACTAGAATTTGGAGTTATATCTGTGTTAAAACTGATATCTGATGGGCAGGAAGCTGAGAACCAGTTTGGATATGAGAATGGTATGATAAGGAAGGAACTGAGGAGCTCAAGTAATTAATGCCACAACAGCAAGAGACACACCCACACAGGGATTGATAAATGTGGATGCTTGTTTTCTTGGGATGAGCTGATTTTGCAGTTCATTAACAGAAATTCACAATAATCCTTTATATTAACAAGTCATAACAGACATTTCTCTGTAGGTCTGAGAAAATAAAATGAATTAAAAATGTATACTTCAATTTAAGCAGGAACCTGAGATTCTAGTGCACACAGTGGGAACAAAATGTTGCTTCAATAACAGCACCTACCCCTACAGAATGTCAAAGCACAAATTCAATGGACAAAAAAAAAAAAATAATTACGATATTCTGTCTTGATGTTCAAGGAATGTTTAATCCTAAGTGAATATATCCTTTGTTATAACTACTATATTTACTTCTAATTAGTGTACTTTGTCTTGGTTTGATTATTTAAAATGACTAGCTAGTTGTTTATTATGAAGCACACTATTGTAGCAATACATGTCCAATTCTATGTATAAACCTGTGTGCTCCTATTAGACTAAAATCATATAAAATACCTATTAATATTAAATGCTTTTTGAAATTTCATTTCATTTTAATCCATGCACAGCTTATGGAATGCAATTTCGAATACATGGTTGTAAGATGAAAAAATGCAGGAATGTGGGCTTGATCCACTAAATGTAAATATTATTGAACTTTCATTTTAACCCAATGAAGCATTATGTTTGTCTGAATAGTATTTAAACATTCAGTTCCTACTCCAAAGAGAACACAACACATCTCCATTATAGAGATAAACAGAAAATCCATGTGTGTTCAAAATACAGAGTTACTGACTGTTAAAAGTAAGTCTACATATTGTTACCATCATGTGTTAAAGGGATAAAATCACCTTTCTGAGGCAAGTCTTAACAATTAAAACAATATGCACAGTCAACAATCATATTTTCACACATTTGTGAAAACGTGATGAATGTAAGTACTTGGAATTTCCACATTATAGACACAGTTGCCACATCTTTAGTTTTGAGCTCAAGTCTCTTGAAACTGAATTTTGCCTCAAGAAAGATTACGTCAAAATTGGAGAATGTCTAAATTTTCATCTTATGTTTTATTTGCTGATGACAATCTAATATACCAAATTTAAAATATTTATATTGCAGTTGAATTTTTTAAAATTATAAACAACTATACCTTAATTATGACGTGTTAAAAAAATCTCATCTACGTACTTCTGAATGAAGCTTTGTATATCTCTAGGTCTCCAAAGCCTCATAATTGTGTATGAAGGTGATTTTCCTCTATGCTTACTGTAAATGCAAATTAATATGCCACAACAGTGAAAATTTAATGATAATGGGGTCTAACACATTTATAGAACTACACTTACTTTTTCTTAAAACGTTACTTTCTCCATTTCTCAAAACCCATACTGAAAAACTGTCACATAAAGAAAGCACTGGAGAGACCAAGACCTAGATGAAGAAACTAAATGACAGAAGATATGCAAAAGAGATTAGGGAAAGCATGGGAACATAACAAGACGACTGTGGAAGGATATAGAAGGATTTGCCACAAAACATTCCATTCTCGTGAAAACATCATTCTGAATGGAGCGTGACCAAAGAAAAGTTGCCTACAAATGTTCACTGATAAAATAGGGATATGAAGTGGTTTGTATATCTGGGCATTCTCGGAGACCTGATCTACGTTTTCATAACATACCTAAGTACTTCAAATAACAAAATATGTACTGCATTTACTTGCCATTCCATTGTTGTAATTGTCCTTCGCTAAATTTTAAACACCTCGTTGGCATGGCTACTGATGGAAAACTTCCACGTTTGCTCGATGTCGCATCGACTTCTTCAGGGAGAACAGGCAGGTCCTGCAATCATCATTAATATATGTTAATCCTGTAAGAATGGGGTGGGGGGTAATATTAAAATGGATCTTAGAAAAGCAGAGTGTGAAATGGATTTAAGTAGCTCCGATGATGGACTTTTGTGAATACAATGATAAAGTACGGAAAATCTTGTCCAGATGATAACTTTTCAAGGGAGACCCAAACCATTCTTTTAGTCTGAAACTCCCTCGACGTGAATAAAAATGTTTTATGCCCCTGAAAAAATGACTCAAAATACTTGGTAATGTCAAAAAATAATTACTAATTAACTTGAAAGATATCTACAAAATACATTTTCTATTAAATGTTAAGTTTAAAATTTAAGGTGGCTTATTAAACTACACACAAACTTCCTTCAGCAGTAGCCACTTCGAGTGGGACCACAAAGTAATCTGCATGGGCAAACTATGTCATCATTGGAGTGAGCAAGGAGGGAGGGGCATAACGATCGTGAATCATATTCCACTTCCAAGAAAATGAGTAATTTTCTCACATATAATTCTGGCATAAAAAAATACACTCAAATCAATCACCTGGTTACGTGCAATGAAGTCCAGCAACCGAAGGCAAAGTCTCCGGCTGGATGTTGTAAGTTTCTCAAGACTTTCTCTCCTCCACAGCTCTGTGGAGACAATGGCTTCACATATCTGTGAGTTGGCTTCTGCATCAAACAGCGGTACACCAAAGCAGCAGTCTAGTAGTGTCCATTCATCCTGTTCAGCTTTCAACCCTCTATCAACTCCTAACATTTTAGATTCCCTTGCTCCAACCTCAGCATCAATTTTTGCTTTTCTATCGCTATCACTTTTATCAGAGTTTTCAATATGCACATATTGAGGCTGTTCCAATTTAGGGGACTGTTCACCACATAAGTTATCCAGTTCTTGTTCTAAAATATCTGCACATTCCTCACTTGTAAAACCATTCACTGGACTGCTTGATGTTTTGGCACCACCAAGTGGACTGCTGTTAGCAGCGACCCAAGCTTCCACAAGACTGGTTTGTCTCTCATTCTGCTGAGTGGACGTTGCTGTGTTAGCTTCAGTAGGCAGACCAACAATGTTTAGGCCATTATTACAAGTGGTGTTTAGGTTCACCATAGTGATAAATCCACAATTGTGAACCAGGTCTATATTATCTGACAATTTAAGGACTGCAGGATGGGAACTCCAGTCTAATTTCTGCTTGCCATTACCTGGTGACAGAGGTAAGAGTTATTAGTATTGTTCCTTGGCTTATTTAAAAATTATTTTTCAAGTACAAAGGTTACACAGTGTTGAATGGAAAGATGATTGTATTATAAAGTAGCTAGGTTATTGAAGTTATGTACCATTTTTAAAGTACAGGTAGCCCTCAATTTACGCCGGGGATGCGTTCCTGGACGAACTGGCATAAATTGAAACTCTTTTATAATGTAAATCAATGGGAGGTCAATGACATGCGTTCCCAGCACCCAAACATTGACGAGTAATATAATGGCATTACATTTAATGCTCTGAAATAACGTAAATAAAATAAAGGGAATTTAAATAAATATATTTTATACACTTACAATCAGCAATTCGTTGGTCCCTGCAATTGACTGCGATTCTTTCACGTGATTGATGTGTACAGTCATCTCAGCTGTTATGCGATAGCTGCATTAATGTAAGACGCTGACCTATATAAAATCACGTAGTAAAAATATCCCCGGTACCTCCGCAGAGATTAAATTATTTCTTTGAAAGTTTAAAGTGCCAGGAATGAAATTGCATAAGAGGAAACTTGCATATGCAAAGGTTTGCATTTCACAAACAGCTTTTACTGATTCATCGATCTCATTGGAGCAAATTTGCGTTAACAAAACATACGTAATTGCAGAGATGACTGTATTTATAATTTTTATTAAAAATCAGCGATGTAAGAATTACGATTTATTATAAGAATCAGTACGATATACATTCTTAAACGGTATAAATAATAGTATTTTTTTTAACTTTTTGACTTGCTGGTTTCAAAATCGGCGTTATTCTGAATCAGCGCAAATCGAGGGCTACCTCCTGTACTATCCACAGGCCGGTGCCACAAAAAGTGAAAGTATGTTTCTTCCCACCAATCCCTGATAACTTATGAACAAATCAGCAAGACTTCATGAAATCAATTATACAAATCATGTCACAGAGACTATCCAGCTATCATATGGTAACTTCAATTCATCGCTCAGTCCGTAACATGATGAACTGAACAATCAAGAGTTTTATTTGTGGGAAAATAATGGAATTTCAACCATCACTCATACATAATGGTACTGGAAGACCCCAAACTTCCCTTCTTATTGATAATGGGGATTCTTTCCTCACAGTTAAGATAGCCAAATTGTACAGCTAATCACCTATGTTAATCCTCACCTCAGGTCAAATTCATGTTCTATGTCTAATGAGAAACAAATTTACCTTTTGTACAGTGGGTCTTCCCAGATGAAGGGAATGGAATTAGACATGTTTCTGCCCCACGATTTACACCATAAGCCTGTAACATATTGCAGCACTGTTTAAGACACATTTAATTTTTCCAAGGCCATGTTATAGCAAGACAGATACATTATCAAACCTACCTCCAAAATCTTACAGTTGTATTACACATACCTGGACAAGAACTGCAGAGTGGCAAAGTGCATCATTGAGCGTGAATATTATGTTTGACACAGGAAGCACCCCTGGGTCATGTCCCCAAGTTGTGACCAGAAGCTTGTCATAGTTGAGAAATATCTGAGGCAGTTTCTTCACTCGGGTTCCTACCACAACACTTCATTAGTACCAACAACATTTGTGCAAAGTTACATTTACCTCAATCCAGACTGAACTCCACTTATCATGTTGGCTCCCATGAGGGACAATGGTGGGTCACAGGACTACATAGTTTATTAAAGGCTCAGTCTTCATGGAGTAAAATATCTCTACCACCGCAGCTGAGACAAAAGAGGTGGATGCCGGTGGAGTGTCACATGGTTTGTACAAAAACATTTCTGAAGTTCTGAATGTTTTTACTAGCGTAGGGTGAGCCATGCAAAAATCCCCTGGGAGCCAACATGTGATACACCACGCAGTCTGCAGTGTGAAGTCCAAACTGCTGGTAGTTTATCTGATATGTTTCATTTTATCGACAAAAAAACATTTTGAATACAGCACAGCAGATAAACACAAAGACCTGGGAGCACAGAACATGAAATGGAATATGTGCTGTGAAGTCCACATGAGATAAATCACACCTTATGAGCAATATTTCTACCATACACACAACACACTGAAACTAAACAGTAATAGTTGATTACTACAATGTATCTACTGCAATCTGATATAATTTTTCCATCAGTCTCTGAAAACACCATGAAAACCAATTCATCTACAAAAAAAGAGCAATGTTCCCTGATTATAATGGTGGGGGGGGTTGCAATCTGTTATATATGGAACACATACCTTTAGAAAGTAACAATGATGGTGGGCCATAGCCAGTAAGATGGTAGATAAAGAGTTTGAACCAAACAGTGTTCACTTCAGGCACAGCTGGACCTAGATGTGGAGGCATGCAACTGCTAATTGGCCGGATCTCTTTACTGAGGGGAGCCATCGATACCAGTAACCTGTAATAAGTAAATATGATCCAGTTTTAAAGGAAGATAGGTATGAAACTATCAGAAAAGATGGCATATCTATTAACCTCATTAGGATTTACATTTGAATAAACGAAAGTAGAAAGATGTACTCCATTGGAATACATATATATCTACAAATTCTTTATTATTGTGTATCTCATTAACATTTATGCTCATTTACTGTACAAAAGATACCCCTCTGCAAAGCTATTCACAGTGCAGCTCTCACACTGTGCAGTCAAAAATATTCTTCCTTGTTTGTTAAATATTCACCATGTCAAAATAAATGATAAAAGTTGAAATTCTTAATGAGACCCACTTTTACGTCTTGTAAATAATTTTTTTAGAAAACCAATAAGTGTTACATGAGTTTTAACATAAAGTAGAGATTATATTTATTTAAAGACAATGTTATTATGTCAGACTAGATAACAATGAATAATAAGATGATTAAAAAAAATGGAAAGGATATGGAAGGAAGCATCTGTGGCAATATCCCAGAATTTGCCTGAAATGACTAAGGAAACCATGACAGAATCAGGATAGCTTGTCTCTTGGCAAAGAAATGATCCCAGGGATATACTGTAATACTGATATGAAACAGGCATGCAAACCACTTGCCAAAAACATTTAGAGCACTTACGGTACAACAATATAAACCAAAACTGAATTTGCCACACAACTCTCCAGCATAAAATTCAGTGGTTTTGGCAATGAAACATACAGATGGATTTGAATTCTCCATTATGCACTCCACTCAAAAGAACATATATTAATTGAGAAAGAAACATATAATGTTGTGCACTCACATGTAGTTCTTGTTGAGCAGCCGAGAGCACGTGGCAGGATCGAGTGACTGAAGACTCTCACAGCGAATCAAATCAAGTGCCAGGTTAAGATCTTCTCCCATGGCACGATTATGACGCAGGAATAAGATTGTGGAACGAAGAATAAGTGCATGGTCAAAGTAACGCTGCGCCTCTCCTTCACTGTCAGCAGTCGAGATCTTCTCCAGTTCAGCCAAAAAGCTGTCTAAAGATTCATCTGATAACTTTCCAACTTCAAACATTGTTACAGCATGATTTTTCAATCCCTAGAGACACAAACCAAGATAACATCTGTTGGTAATTAAGTACCTAAGCACAAATTTCATCCCTAGAAACAGTATACTAGTCTAGGATTTAAACAGAATGGCAAGTGACTGACACACCAGCATGAGTTAAACCAATCGGCAATAGGCAGTCTTCAGTACCCATACCATCCAGTTTCTTTAGCTCCTTCTGTAAGTTAATACTGTGAATTATTTTTGTGAATGCTGACTCAAGTGGAGAAGTCAGATACTCCTGTCAAGTTGTCCAACAAATAATGAGCAAGTTCATTTTGTGTCTGTCTGTCTGTGCTGTCTATATATGTCACTGTATAATTTTCTTTGTAGAAATAAAGTGTTTCAAGCAGTTGTTTAATTTTTGTGAGATTTTATTCTATATTTAAAAATGAAGATAAAAAGCTAAGTATCAGACTTTGCACAGGCAGCCTAAAATTTAGTTTTTAAAGTGCTCAATCAAACAAGAGATGAAGAACAGTGGGCCAGTGCACGGTGTCACCATGTTTCAAGAACAAGCTGTTCGTGTCCATCACTACAATTAATTGTGGTCAAGTTCAATATTCATATCCCTCAGAGCAACAAACAACCACTGTCATAACTACACAATATGTTATAAACCTGAACCATTTTGTTGCAGAAGTATGACTTCAATTAATAATGTCTTCTCAGGCTATCAGCCGTGTTAGATGTCGATTAATCACCGACGTTTCGAGGACCATCTCTGTCCTCATTTTCAAGGCTGTTGTTGACTGTGCCTTGAAAATGAGGGCAGAGATGGTCCTCGAAACGTCGGCGATTAATCAACATCTAACACAGCTGATAGCCCGAGAAGACTTTAATGAAAGCCGCCGTGAAAGCTTCACATCATATATGTCTTCAATGTTTTGAGCTACTCATATCCCTACAAAAACATATACTATTCTTTATACAACAAACATGTAACAAAGTAAAATATAACCAGAACAGCAAACACAACAAAAGCTGAAAAGAAGGTGAATAAAACATTTCATGAACCAGAAGAATAATTAAATTAATTACAATATAAGGAGTAATACTTACAGGAGACAAGTTGCCCATCATAAGAAATGCTGTAAGAGTCGAATCAAATAAGAAAGCTATTCGCCTACTGCGTGGTTGGCTGGACAGGAAGGTGGGTTCGACTTCTTCTGTACCACTTGAAATTTCTTCTGGTGGTGTAATTCCAGCTTCAATCAATGCAGAGTTTAACTCCAGTAACAGTGGTTCTTCTGTTGTAGACATTGCTCTACTGTAAAGACAACACATAACAAGAGTCTTTTTAATACATGTTTACTGCCTTCGGGGTCCGCAGTGGCCGCGTGGTCTGAGGCGTGGGCCTTGTGCCGCTTGGTCACTGTGACCGTGGGTTCGAAACCCACTCAAGCCATGGATGTCTGTCTGCGTTTTTCTGTGTTGTGCTGTCCTGTGTACAGGTAGAGGCCTTGTGATGGGCCGATCCCTCGTCCAAGGAGTCCTACCAAATGTCTATAGATCGAGACAACGAAAAGTTGGGATCCACAGTACTCAGGTACTCAAAGAACGGGTCGTTCCCAGTATCCCAGTACTGCCTTCTTAGTGAAGTAAGAAATGATGAAACAACACAAAGGGAAAACAGAGATGCAACTTAGGCTTGTAAGATTAGAGGATGTCTCAAAACTTAAATGTGTGCTGTTCATGTGATTAGCTTGAGGTGAGTACTGTATCTGTATGGCAAATATATTGCCTGGAAAAAGTTCCTCTACACTGAAGGACTATTGCTGCATGATAATAAATAGATCATTATAAATGCTGGATAGACTGTAAAATCAAATATAAAAATTGTCACAAAATATACTTACTTCCTTGCAGGATTTAATACATTCCTCCACGTGGGATTAAGGTCTGCACATTCAGAATCATGGCTTTTTTTGCGAGCAAAGCCAAGTCGGCAGTACAAGGACACTGCATTCTTTACAGCCTGAGCATCGATTTGGAGTACATTTGCCAACTATAAACAAATATCATTATTAGGCATACTTTTACAGATCAAACAGAGATAAGTGTGTCAACCTACAATCCTGAATCAGCATAGTCTCTGTGAACAGATCTCAAATAAATACATTCTAGAATAAATATACTCTTGACTGACTCATTGATTCTTGGGCTACTTAACGACACTTTTCGTAATGAGTTATGTGGCATCAACTGTGGTATTAAAAAGTGCAGCAGAGAAGCTCACCTCACCCACAGACGTGTGTTCATCAATGGACACAAAAATCTTGTACAGCAATGTCTCAAAGTAGTCACCTAGAACTCGATTCATAACAAAGCCTTCTAATGGTGGTAGTACTATGTAGTCATCATCCTCTATCGGTACATCTAGGTAGATAAGACCTTTCCTGTAATAAAATTGACAGGTTTAAATAATATAAATACAAGTAGCTACGATATAAGTCAGATGTGTCACTGAAAATACCTTATATTTTGCCATTATTTTCAGTTTTTGAGATACTACCAAAAGTTTCCAATTTGCATATATGACACAAGTCACTTCCTGGCTCACAGCTCAAATGGCAATACTCATCACCAAGCACTACAAGGTTTTCCTGATGCAAGTCAAGTATTGCGCTATAAAACAACTAAATCAACTTACTTTTTATAGCAGTTTCTGCCAGCAGCTAGAATGTGACGGTTGTATTCAAATGTGAATATAAACTACGTATGAAACATTCAGAACAAACCTGGTTCAGGACAACTGCCAGAGATCAAAGTTTAACAGAACTTCCCTGTACGCAATTACTAAGACATAAAAGTTCAATAAACACCCACCTGTTAGCAATTATGATAAGGGTTTAATATAAACCTACCTGAGTACAATTTCCATTGATGAAGGATCAACAGAATCCCATCTGAGGGTGAATACTGGGGATCAAAGTTTAACAAAAACCTACTCAAAGCACAGTCACAAGCTTGCAGCAGTCACAGAACATACTAAGGTCTAGCGGCAAGGTAGCAGAACAGCGCTCACAAATGAAACACAACTAGAAAACATGTGACTTAGCCGATGCTGTTTCAAGGTGGATAGTGCCGAGTGCTGATAGAACAGATCACAAAATTGCGGTAGCAATTGCTGTTTCAAGGTGGATAGTGCCGAGTCCTGATAGAACGGATCACAAAATTGCGGTAGCAAAATAAGTTATTACTGTTATAAAATATATACAGAATACTAACAAATATACTAACTTGTACAAACTGTGAACCAAGTTGTAATCCAGATCACCAGCTTTCTGACATCCATGATCAATAATTCTATCAATTAATTCTTTTTCTGATTGAGAAATCAGCTGAAAATAAGAAAAAATATATAAACAAATGCAGGACTGTTTCTAGTATATCAGTCAGGATTACATATTGTATATATCACATTTACTGTCAGCTATTAACATGATCTGTCTGTATACATACAAAAATTACATAACAACCACAGATCTATAAGAAGTATATATTGATTTAATGGGAATAAGATATTATTCAAGCAACTAATATGTGAGCTGTGATAACAGCAAGTAAAATGTTAAAGTAGGAACTAAGTTGTGGAGTTCAATTACCAGAAAATTAATTGGGATTTTTTTTGTTCATCTCTCTGGGAGCCACCCAGCATCTTATCCAATGGGTAAATTTAAGAATGAGATAATGCAGTGGAACCATAGAAAATGAATGCTAAGTAAGAAAATCTTAAAAAGAGGAACATCGAGTGAGAATTCCATTTTATGGGGCATGATGCAGCTATTGCTTATTTCGTACAGGAACTGTAGACAAACCTTAATCCAAACAGATTGCCATGTATGAGACCTGAAAAGGGCTTGAATACTAGGAACACATGCCACTGCTATACTAGAGAGCTTTATTTCACCACAGGAAATAGTACTACATAAATATGCAAATAAACGAAGAAAATTTTGTTTTAAAAACTCATAATTGAAAATGATTAATGTACTGAATGCCCACAATTGCCTAAACAAACATTATTCAACTGATATGAAAAACAGAGGATATAAAACAACGTAAGAAAAATACAGAAAAACGTGAAGCCAAAGCTGATATTGTAAAGAATACCTGATATCATAACTATAATTAATATACTATATGCACCTTGATATCTTCCTCGATTACACATCCCACTTCAACATTCCACCAAGGTTCTACATTAATCCCTGCTGGCTTTGGTGGGAGGAGGTCCCTCACATTCTTTCGCCGAAAGAGTTTGCGACCAGAGCGACACTGATTCATTAAGTCTATATATTCATTGCGACCAATATCCAACAACCTCAGACCTGAAATCCACAAAATTCAAGTCTTAGTTCTAAATCATAATCATTATTTGATTTCCTGTTTTCTGATAAGTAAGAACAGTAGCATTCAAAAGGAAAGAACTTACAAGAAAACTAAACCTTCAGTGTACCAGTTAAAATACCAGTGGTGTTAGGTGATGGTCTGCACTTGAATAAATGTTCAGAGTGCAGAATATCATAAAATACAGTGTAATTATAATAAAAGAAACCTTCTGACAATCATAGAAGCCTCTAGAAACATTTTAGATAGACATGGTGAACAAATTTATTTCCTACAAATATAAAAATGTTTATATCATTGTATTACATCCCAATGTATGATCAGCATGTCATTAGCAAGACCTGCTGGACCAATAATTTAAAGACCAGCACATGGTTAGTAATAATAAAGGTTAATATAAATGATAAAATCAACCTACAATCGGCAGCGGTAAAGTTTGGCAGTGAGTCATAGCTTTTCTCCTGCTCCATTATATTCTCCATCATCGAGATATAATACTGAAATGGTGTCACACGAAGACCCTTAACCACCACATCAGATAAGTGGTAAGGATACAACATAAGATTTTCTCTGCTGTAACTCAGTAGGTCTTCATAGTATCGCCGTTCATCCTTGCGAACAAATCTTACAAGATTTCCACGGTATCGCAGCTGATTCTTTATGCTGAAGTTCACAATACATTTTTCGTACTCCTTTTGTGAATTACCTAAACTCTGAAACAGATCAAATAACAACTTCAGCCTCTTTGTGTAAACAATCATATTTTCCACCAAACCAGAGGAAAAATCCAATTTGTATTTACATGTACTAAGACTCGATATAAATATACCATAAAAAAGGAACTTAACCTACTCACAGTCAACACTTTCACTGCTGTGAGAATCTTAAATCTCATAGCCTACAGTAAGCTAACCTAACTTTGCAACTTGACTCTTTCTTGCAGAAATACAAATATAAGAAAATAATTTATCATTATCAACATGATTATATACATATCAGTAAATAACATAACTATGTTAATGCACTGTGCAAGCGTGCGTATCTACAAAAACGAATATCCCAGAGAAAGCCAGAAAAATATCACTATTTCCTTCCTTTATAAGGTGACCCATCCATCAGTCAGCACTGTATTTGAGATATTCTGAGTACAGAAACAAATGTTACATTTACGGCCACCTTCCGCTTAAACTCCAATATTACTGGAGGACACCGTGGATGTAATGGGGTTTCATTATAGTGCTTGGTCTGACAACCGAGACAATGCTTGTCTTGAAATGGCCACAGTTTCAACAACACTACATACCTGTTTGACAGTCACCGGTAGTTTTACCCATTGATAATTTTGTCGAATGTGAAATTCCACTTCACCATTCATTTTACTCAGATATGGATTTTAAATATATGATATAAATTAGAAATTTCAGCTTCTTCCACCACCTGTCTTACAATTATTCCACCATGTTCTCTAATCGAGACAGGATATTCGATAACATCCATAGAGTACAGTCGTGAGTAAAATAATTGAAATTCAATAATTTCTCAGATGATTCAAACTTCTGGTCACAAAATTAGGCCGATAAATGACTTGTTTGGGCTATAAGATTGTAACCGTCTCGTTTCTATCATTGGAATGTGACGGTAACTATCTCTGTGGTCAGCCGTTTAAGATATTAACTTCAATTGAACAACTAGGACTTGTCTCGCTGATTAACACCAGATGGATGTAAGAGAATTTCCATATGGATTAAACATGATATTAATATGTTACTCAAAGAAAAGCAATGTCGAATACCATTCAAAATTTGACAAAATCGTTAATAAAGTGCCCTCATCTATTTCATTGAAATATCTGAAAAAGAGTTTGAGAACCCCTGACCTACAGGCTGGTAGTCTATTGTTCGCCCAGAAATCAGTCTTCTGACGAGTCTGTGATTACGGAGTTATTTTGTGTGCCTAAAATATTTAATTCATTATTAAAATTGAACCAGCTGAGTGATGAGATCCTGGCATCTGCAGTGCATAACTCGTACTAGGTGTCGTGTCTCTTATTTTGCTGCTGTACAAGTAGTTTTTAATCTGCAGTAGTAGATGGCAGCTGTATACAAGAGTTTTGTTTACGTTTGTAGGCAATACAACTGGTGATATATATGTGGGGTAAGAGGCAATGAATTTTGACGGAGTGCTGCATTGTGGGATGATGTCTTCATCTTCTTCAGCTCTAGTAATGTTTTCTTCGTCAGATGTTCCCACACAAGGTCAAATCATAGTACAAGGAACTGGGTCAATGGGTCTTTGTGCAGTCCCATCCTACTTACTCATGGTAATGAATGAATAGGGCCTTGTGGTCCTACCCCACAGACTCAGGGTGAAGATTAATGACTGAGGCAACAGCTAACATCTTGGCCAGCACCTCCACATAAACCCATAGACCCATGTTGAGCAATAATGAAGGAACCCCAGTGTTTTGGCTAGCTCCACTTCAGCGACCCAAGGCAGTCACAATGACCATAGCTTCCTTTTCCATAAATTATGGGTCTGGCTATCAAGTTATCCCCAACATTGATGTATCCTTGTTACCTTCTCCCGAATCTGTCACTTACATATAAATATCTCTGTTTCTCCATTTCATTTACCCTCCTTCTGTCGTATCCTCTCCTTGGTATGTCCATTGTAAATGTTAACTCCAGTGTCACAGTACAGTCAGCACAGCTCCATTTACAGAGTTTAAATCCCCTGTTACTGTATGAAAAAAGGTTAAACTGATCTTCAAAAACTGTCAGCAGTATTTGCTTCTTTTAATCTGAACTTTCAAAACGGGTGCACGTACTGTTTGAAAGTGCATTAAATTCAAGAATAGGCATTTTATGAAGAAAAAGTGATAGTGGTTCCGGAGAATTTGACGTAAATACGTCTATACGGAAAGGAAGTTTATATATTGGCTTTATTCTAAATATTTCCTTTATACCCGTTTTACAATTGAGTAAAGTTCGATTAAGACTTTGCTTATTTAACTCGAATTAGTTACGCTTAAGATGGGTCTGTGGTAGCTGGAATATGTTATAAAATTTGTGCCCTTTAGAGTATCAACAATTCGTGCAAACACCATATCTGTACGAGATTTTGTTCTAGTAGTACTACATTCAGGATATGACATCAACATTAAGCCAAACGTTTCCTCCTTAAATGTGACAAAGCTTTGATTTTCCTCCTTCTTTAAATCAATGTTAAAATCTCCTGCCGATATTATGGGTCCTTATTTACTGATCATTTTACATATAGGTTACATTACCCTTACACTTACCATTCCTGAGGAATGAACGTTTAAAGGTGACTAGGCGCTGGATCTTACACATCTTCGTAACTTAACGCTGTTTTTGCCGAATGGCCCTTCCGTATAGACGTATTTACGTCAAAAGAAGACAAGCCTAATTATCTTACACGAGTTCACAAATGCAGATGAAAACATTAAATGTGATGAACGACAATAATAATAAATAGGAATCCCTTACCTCAAACTTTGTTCAATTGTAAGAGACCACGATGTCCACCCGCAATGACCAATTTAACCAAAACTAAAATGGAGAGAGTGGAGGGCAGTATCACAGATTTTTTAATATAAGATAAGTATTTGTAATATTGTAAAACGTTTTTACCAGCACAAAATTATCTAGTCTACGAAACATTTCTTCTACAAGCAATTCACAGCTCAGCTCTTTCCGCAAAAACGAAAGCGGATTGTTGACGGCAGTAATGGAAAAAAACAATTCCGAATAAACAGATGACGTAACAATTAGTTTCTTAGGCAAAGGAGTAGATTGCAGTACGGTTTATTCAGGAAATTATACAGCATGCATGCTCAGCCAATATTGTTGCAGGCGTGTTAGAAATTCGAATCCTTTTTCTTGCATTGTTATGCACGCAGGATTTCATATAAAAGCTGATCATTGTCGGTCAATATTTACACATTGTTGGTATGGATCTTACACATCTTCGTAACTAACGCTGTTTTTGCCGAATGACCCTTCCCTACAGACATATTTACGTCAAAACATACATATTTACATTTGATGATGGCTGTCTTCCAAGTTAAAGGGCAGTGTAGACTGGTAGAAGTTTGCCAACTCATTGCCCCGATGATGGAGATAGCAAGGACTTCTAAAATGTTGGTAAACCTCTGCCAGACTGCATGGTGTTACAACCCAGAAGACAGCCATCTTCAGAATCATTGTCGTGAAAACCTCAAATCCTACTTTAGTGCTTTAGCGTGGTTGCATGCCATCAGGAGCACTGGGCTATGGACGTAAAGCTACCTGCATTCTTAAGCGGCCCATCGACGTACGAGTCTGACTTGTGAGTCTGGCTCGCCGAGCTTGACTCGAGAGCCGGGCTAGGATATATTTCACCACACATGCATAGCAGACTCGGCTCGTGACACCCCACCCACAAACGAGTTTGGCTCAATGGAACCCGAGCCGAGCCGGTCTAGTACGTGGATGGGCCGCTTTAGACTGATATTAGATGACAGTATCACATACCTGACACTTTTAACCCACATCAATTCATGAACAGTAACAAGAAATACATAAGCAGTAACAATGTTTAACGTGTCTTTTTATCTATCGTTAAAGTTACTTATTCTTTTCTTGCTGTTGTAAAGTTAGTAAGGTCATCTTCTTTTAGTTTTAGTTCATATTCATTTATAACTAAATTCCATGTTTTGTAACATCTTTAAAATATGGTAATAACAACATATAATACCTGTTTTATTGATCAGAACTGGGAATTTTGGCAGTATAATTAATTTACAAATTTTATATAGTTCTCATAAAAAAGTGGTTGTTTTCCTAAGCTATAATCTTTATTAGTTCTTTTTCTTGAGGTAGGAACTGAGTTTTTACATACATTTAGATGAGATTTACGCTTCAAATTATTCATAGAATTTTCTGTGTTTCATCGTATTTATTTTTTAAAATCACATTGTGTTAACAATGATTCAACTCTTTAAGTGTGTTCTTCCCGTCAATTACATAACTTGGAACATTTAAACTCTATAATGAGGAACTATTTCTACTGGACAATTCAATAAAATGTTAGTTGATAATAATTGTTCACTTTTGTTAATTTTATTTCATGTTTAAATTTCAATTAACAATACAAATATTTGATATCGCTGTTATTAATTATGTTTTTTACAATTTCAATATATGGGCCTATTATCTCATACATTAAATTTCATTGAATCATCCAGTATTTGTATTCTCAGAACAGTCATCATATCAATAGCAATTAAATCCATGCTTCGTTACCTTCATAATTAGACATACACTTCCTTAAATAAATATAATTATTGAAACTTGGTATTTAATAATAATTACTTGAGTTTGAAAAAAATGTATATATATATATATATATATGTAAAATACTGCAAGTATTTTCAAATTTGATTAATTCCAATAAGAAGAATCACGTTTTATAATTTATAAAATAAAATAATCTTATTAGCTTCGACATATAACTTCTACAAACATATATTTTCATTTATTACCGCTGGATACTAGAAGACTGAAGTTTAAATTAAATAAATTTGTTATTTTGGATTTTCCAAAATTTAAAGAAAACGATAAATTATTCAAGTAAAACTCTTTGCTTTTTCTCCATAAATAAAGCAACAATTTATGAACAAACATTTTTTTAATATGTAATGTAAAACAGTTTTTTTCATTTTTCATGATATTGTACACTTATGGGAAAATTTCTTTTTATCAAGAAACAGTTTAATTTATATGAGTGACATGTTTCAATAGCTTAATAGTCCTCTTTTGAAAGAAAAAAAAGGTTGATTCACACTTTCGTAAATTCGTATTTTATATGAATACTTTACAGAGTAACGAGAAAGTTTCTTGAAATAACTCAAAATAAATTAATTGAAATGTGTCTTTTAATTTCACTTTGATGTTATAAAATGATGTAAAGTACATCAAATTAAATTTGACTTTACTGATAGCATGCAATGTTCATCTGAACAACACAATAAAGAAAATATCTATTGCTAATTCGATAATAAACTGTGCAAATGGTTTGTAAGAATTTACAAACACAATTTTAATCTGAAATATTATTATCTAGGGCAGTGGTCCCCAACGCGGTGCATATACCTTTCGGAAAGTGTATTTACTACTGGCAGAGTTATCTACGGTGGAAACAGGTAGCCCTGTTACCACTGTTGTTGGCAGAGCCACCTACCGGCTGAGAGTTTGCATTACCATCATCTCATCCAGCGTCAAAAAGATTCTGTTGTACACAAAGTTATACATGAATTCCATAACCAAACTGAAACCATAATTTAAATATTTTGTTACATATTTTTCTTATGGTTACAAACACACAAATATCGATCAAATTGATGTAATTATTCCAATTTCGGAGCAATTTAATATTTAATAATTTTTTTTAAAAAATGGCAAATTTTGAGTTTGACTGTGAACATTTGAGAACTGATATTTTCTTTATATTCTAATTGCTTTACATCCTAAAATTCCACATAATTTTCAATAATTTAACGCATAATTCTGTAATTTCTTTTTAATTGTGAACTTCAAATGTCTCACTGTGTAATTGGTGTCAAACATTTTCATCTCAGTTTCAGTATTCAAAACGTTTCTATTCACGTAGAGAAAGTGTTCATATTAACCTAAATGGAATACAATTTGATTTTGTCTACTTGAAATACTACCGCAAAACGAATTGTAAGATTTAAAAAATACATGCTTCAAAATAATTACAATCCGTCAATGTTCGTAAACTATATTTGTTGTCCTATTAGTAAATTATTTCAAGTTTCATCCTATAATATTTCACAGCCTTTAGGGTGGCTAATAAATCCTTTGAAAGTGTTACAAAGTTCAAATATTTGGGGACAACAATAACAAATCAAAATGAAACTCATGAGGAAGTTAGGAGGAGACTAAATTCCGGAAATGCTTGCTACTTCTCAGTTCGAAATATTTTGTCTTCCCGTCTGATTTCTAAGAACCTGAAAATTAAAGTATAACAAAACAATAATTTTGCTTGTTGTTTTGTATGGGTGTGAAACATGGTCTCTCACTCAGAGGGAGGAACACAGATTGCAGGTTTTTGAGAATAGGGTGTTGAGGAGGATATTTGGGCATATGACAGAAGACGATGGGGTCTGGAGAAAACTACATAAAGACGAACTTGAAAATCTGTACTCCTCCCCCAGTATTTTCATGGTGATTAAGTCGAGAAGAATGAGATGGGCGGGACATGTAGCGCGCATGGATGGGACAAGGCGTATGCACCTGGTATTGGTCGGGAAGCCTGAAATGAAGAGACTACTGGGGAGACCTAGACGTAGATGGGAGGATAATATCAAGCAGGATCTATGGGGGATAGGAGTTGAAGGAAACTGGATTTTATTGGCCCAGGACAGGGTCTGGTGGAGGGCTTTGGTTAATTCGGTGATGAACCTTCTGGTTCGGTAAGCCAGGTAGTTAGTTAGTTAATATTTCACAGCCTACAAAGTAGATGAAATCAGTAGAATGGGAAAATGTCTCACAGCTGTCAAAGAATGTCAATGGGTTAAGAAACATCGCGATTAATTCATATTCGTAATAGCTACTGTCTGTTTGGAACTGAATTGTTTATAAGTGAGCAAACTGCCAAACTAAGCACGACTTGAGATTCTCATAGTGGCGAGTATGAATATTCCTGTCTCCTGGATCGTAACATCGTGCAGTCTGGTTGAAGCTTAACTATGTTTAAGAGGTTCCTGCTTTCTCCACCATCAGGAAAATTACATTCATCACCCTGATGATGGAGGCAACAAGCACCTCTGAAACATAGTTCAACTTCTACCAGATTAAATGGTGTTATAGTTCAGAAGACGTCTTAAAGCTGTCAAAATGTTGGACGTGGATGACTTCCTCATGGTCCAGCCCCCCCCCCACTTCTGATATCTCTGAAACTACAGGAATTGATGAAGTGCTTACAATTTAAAAAAATCATTTAAAAATTGAAACTGATCATCAGCTGAATGGCATAGAGTTAATATATGAAATTTTAAAAGTTACTACTGCTTGAATTTTATAGACGCGTAGTGCTGTAAAGAAAGAACACTTTACAGAGTAATCAAACGATATGTATTTTGCAAATAAAAAATGATTTCAAACAATAAAATTCTGAATTTCGAGATCTTAACTTCTATTACGCCTGAGTATTTTTATTGTATAATAATCTAGTAATTATCGGGGCTATATTAATTTTGAGTCATAAAACATATTTTTGGAATTCAAAATAAATTAGTTTGCTTCCATACCATTCCAAGTACCAGTTCTTAACACCTGCTTGTCACATGCACTTGCAGTGTGTGACGGAGATGATCTCCTTCGTCTGACGATCCTTCGTGGTGTAGCGATGGACTTTGAAATGCGATGGCGTGCATGATGACTGCTTAGCATAAAGCCCTGTTAGGCATTTACTGGGGTCTGTCTGGTCCCTAAGCAGACATTTTCTCGTCTGTCCGCTGGAACATGACCCCGTACACTGGCCAACATCAACTTCCTGTTAACAATATAGGCCTTTCATTTGACACGTATGAACCTTAATATATAGAAAAGTTTCTCCCGCTACGTGCCATACATATGCATATTAGGCAACTTCTCCGTCATGTCTGCTAAGCGGGTAAGCATATACCAGATTTATTCAGGCGGTTCTAAGCTTGAAAATAATGTTCATGTCTATTGGCCAGCTAAAATAATCGAGAGATTTAATTTAAAACAGGGACCTGACTAAAGGGTTCAATATTTATGTTTTATAAAAACAAAATGAATGAAATACTAAATAAAGGCGTCAGCCAAGTGATTTAAAAGTTAAGTAATTGGATGTTATAACATATATCGACATATATATATAAATATAGAACAAACTCGTTCCTTGAAAGGGGCAAGGTTGATCTGTTTAAAAATGGCGTAGTCGCGTGGGAATAATATGAATATGGTACATCTTCTAAAGAAATTATTGTGAGTTCAAGAAAGATACAAGAACTTTCTGCCTTAAAAGACAAAGTTACTGTCCTAGCAGTTTAGTGGATGGTTTGAAGAAACCCACGAAGGTCCCGTTAAAGTGGCTTGCCTGTCAGCTAATATTCGAACAGGGTGTTTCCTGAATACGAATCAGGAACGCCTGGTCCACAAGTGTTTAAGGAGAAGCAATCCAAAGTTCTATCGCGATCCGAAAGCCCAGCTTCTTAAATGACTTGCCTTGATGGCAGGGGCGGACCCCGTGCCGTTGTCCGGAACGTCCGTGTAGTCGTACACCGTCTCGAGGGAGCTCATCCGGTAGCAGTCTCCAGCGCACGAGCACTCCTCAGTCACGGAGTGACACTGGACGCCGTTGGGTCCCGGAATGCTCACAGTTTTGTTTCTCACAGGCCTACAGCCTGACTCTGTACAACAAACAACACCCAACTTACTTTAGTTCTTCACTTTGTTAAAAATTTAACCCTTACTTCATTTGTAATGACACTCTATAAACCGTTTAAGGTAAAATATTGGATTCAGTCCGTTTCAATACAAGGAAATAAAAGAAAATTAAAATAGAGAGACAGATGTACAAGTGAATATGGCTTCTGTCTTGTGGGTGCAGTGCAGTCTGATAGTATAACGACGTTTAGAAGTGCTTTTTGTCTCCATAACGAGGGCGATGAAAGGTCGGCAAATTTCTTCAGGACTATGCGACCCAACAACCCAGAAGACATGCATCTTTATATTCGCGGCAGTGATAACTTGAAATCTGAGTCGAATAGACAGATGCTACGGTGAGTGAACAGTTGGCTAGACAGACTAAGAGAGAAAATGAGAGAGAGAGAATTATTGGTCCTGAAAGCTTGTCGTGTCTTCATAAAAGCGGACCTTCAGAAATAACCCTCTGTCCGATTGAGTCTAATACTTAGAAAATGATATCCATCGTGTCGGTCCAACATTTGTGTAGAAATGCAATGTTGTGGGGTTAACCTGAGTCACAGCCCCCTGAGCAGACTCCCACATCGAGGTGCGTCTCGTAGGGAGTGCCTGGGTACAGCTGCAAGGTGTGGGGTTGTCTGTAGCAGCGCCCTGATTTGTGTCTGCAGACACACTCCTCCACCACGGACAGCTCCTGAATCCCACTCAGCGTGCTGACCCTCTGAATGCGCGACCTGAAGGGCAGGCATGAAGATTCCCTAGGACACGGCTGCAAAAAAACAACAACACAGAACTTGCTTCTTACGTGTCATGCACGAGATATCTAAATCTGTGTAGAAATCCTTTGTTAACAGTCAATCATTTAGTTAAAAAAATTCCCGCCTTTTATGGAATCAGAAGGTTCAGTACCGTGTTAACAAAAGCGCCATCTGTCTTCCATATCCTGAGGTAAATTAATCCAGTCACCACATTTCTTTCAGATAAATTTTAATATTTCCCTCTCATGCATGTCTCAGCCCGTTCAGGTTTTCAGACTAAAATTTATATAAATTTCTCACCTCTCTCATGCATGATGGGATGGATGCCTCACGCATTTTATAATTTTTCATTTGATATTCGTAATAATATTAGAAGAACGTTGCGAATTATGAAGCTTGTCACATGCACAGAGAAGTATTTGAGTTTGTCTTTGTATTATATCCATGATATGTGTGATTTTTACATGCTTATTCATTTTGTTTTGCATATATACTGATGAAGCAACCATCTTTAGACATTGGTAGTATAAGTAAGTAAAGTCCCTCGACTCTGGAAGTTTGCATTTTTCGGGGTAGGAAATTATAAAGTGCAAAGGATGGCCAGTAATTACATGATGCTCATACCAAGTTTGATATAAATCCGTTTTAATTGGCTCTAAGTTGTTAGTGGAGACAAACACTGGCGTGATGGCACAATAAGCTTAACTGATCTTATAGATTGAAGAAATTTTAGGTAAAATTTAAACATTGGTTACTGGGCTCATTGTGACATTGCTACAATCAATACCCGCGCTCTTGAGAAGTCCATTCAGAAATCTGTTCCGAATACATAATGACACTATAAAACCAGACATTCCTTTGTTTTTACATTAACAACGTTACACAGTCCACTCACGTCTCTTTCTCCGAGACCGTTTCAAAGGATAATTTTTTTTAACTCTGTCTGAACAGATCAATGGCCCTAATACGATTTCAGATTGAATTAATTTTAAATATAAAAAAGTGTGTTGGAGTTAAAAATGCACATTAATTTTATATCAAAGAATAGGTTTACACAGTGTGTTTAGTATTTCAAGTGTTCTTTTGAATTTGACAACGAGAATAAGTTTTTGTGAGAAGAATTTTTAATACTCTGGAAGGATTCTACCCAGTCCACAGAGACACTCACAACAGGATAAATTGTGGATGTAAAAAAATTCTGACATAAAAGACAGCGACATATCTGTTATGTATTTCCCAGGACCTAACTGATGAAATAAAACATTAGAAACTTCAAAGGTTTTCCGTTAGTTAACTATGCGAAGTGTTCAGTTCGATTGTCGCGATGAACTATAAAAGGCAAGAAACACAAGAAAATAACTGCTTTGATTTAAACAGTGGTCTGTATTATTCTTGTCCTTAGGTTTTCGAGGCTGGATTTCAACGTACAATTTCGACTTTCTGGGACCAGCTCTTTGAATGTTGAAAATTATCCAACGTTTCGGCAAACATTAAAGTTTTCATCTTCACCCTGAAGACGCGGTTCATCTCGTAAAGCCGAAGTTTTAAGGAAATGTCTGGCTTCATAGATATATTGTTCATCTCGTAAAGCCGAAGTTTTAAGAAAGTGTCTGGCTTCATAGACATATCGTAAGGCCTAAATGAAACCAGAGATATTTTAATTCTTATGACTTATTAAACATATTTCTTTATTATTGTTTTCAATAAACCTGACCGAGGTATACAGACTGATAACATTTACATTTCTAAATCCTATAAATGTTTGAGTTGTGGGTCGTAAAGCGGTGTGGACTTTGAGGATGTATGTTCTCCCAGAAGGCTGGTACCTACTCACAAGTTTACATAAAATGAATGAAATTATCGAATTCAGTAGAGTTTAATAAGTGACAGAATTTAAGAAAGCATACGAATGATGCCAAATAATTTTATATAACCGTTTTAAATTTGAGGAAGCATAAAGCTGTACTTTTAACTCACTCGCTAAATAATGGCCAAAGTTAAACAAGCTTTGGATAAAATTCACAAGTTCATTAGCCTTTTTCCTTACACTACTGAAAACACCCTAATTTATAAAGACGAATTCCTTAATGGAACCCGCAGAGAAGGTAGTAATAGTTTGCAAAATACTTAACATCCCCTATCTTAATACCAATCTTCATCGCACTATTACTTCTGACGATCGAGTCATGTTGGTATTAAAGTATTTTACGTTGTCATTAAAATGGTATTATTTTTGTACTCACTTCCTGAGTTATGTTCTCTACACAGAAGAATGTGTCAATCTAACACCAGGTGGAAATGCCACTAATTCAGGAAATTCTGTCATATTGATACAACAGTCACATCTTATGTGGAGTAAGTGCCATAGCTTTATTAACGAACTAGTTTTAATGGTTTTGGCCTAACCATTACCTTTTGTGGGCAGGACATTCTACCAGTAAGGTTTAGATAACGTGCGGATATTAATCGTCGTTTCTTTAAAGCCGCTAATTGCAACAACTGAATCTGCTTTAAACCAACCATTTGATCTCTAGAAGTTATAAACGTGTTTCCTTCCTATCTTCTCCATTTACATGCAATTACGTGCAAGTTTTCACGCATAAAAAATAAAATTCTGCGAGTTTTTTCCACAATAACGAAAATATAAAAGTATTTCTAATGGAATGTCAACTTGTAGTTTCTTTTTATTTGCCATTGTTCATTCCGAATAAAACCCAAAAGAAATCGAGCTTGAGGTGGAATGGAAGTATGGGTGAATTCCTCAAAGTCCATCATTCAGCAAGTCGGCAATGACTACGCAGAAGACAGACACAGCACGAAGCATACTGACAGCGGGGAAGGAAATTTATCAGGGTTTTTCCTCATCCTTACATATACATGTGCACCAACAGTTGCGTGTTTGGTCACCCAGTCAACATGTAACCTTAATAGCCAATCACAAGTGAGTTCAACAGGGCGGGACTAACATATAGACGTTTCTCCGAGCCAGCGAATAACAAAATGATGTACAAGAAAAACATTTTACTGTAAATACATGAAGGTGGAAGAGACTGTGGCTAACGTTTCATGGTCTTAATCCATGAGTAAATTGTACATCGGTTTCCTCTTTGCCTCTACCGATTAATATAATTCGTATTATATATGCCTACAGCGCACGCTTTGGACAAAACACAAAGTTTAACAGCAGAATGTGTCACAGATGAAATTTAAAATTATGAGGGAAGTTAATATATATCATATTCCGACTGAACACAACACTCTACAACAGAAATTACGTATGATTAGCAAAATGTGCAAATTATTAGCAGCATTTCATGTGTGTACATTCAGTGAAATACACTTTAGTATTTGAAACCCATGATCTCAACAAAGATTTTTCTTTAATTTTGGGTTATTTAACAACTCTGTTTCAACGATAAAGACTTCATAGCGTCGAATGAGAAGTGAAGATTTTTACAAATGTTAAACAGATGTTGGATGTAGCCGATCGTAGCCTATTTCAAATAAATAAGAGAAACTTCGTTTTGATATCATACTGTCTGATAGAACACTTCGCCTCTCTTGAAAAAAATTCGGAAATATTTCGATCGTCACGTAAAACTTTCGCACCCAAAAGTACCCCATTTTGAAGCAATATAATTTACTCATTGTAAACGACACAGTTTATGAATACCATATTATAGTTACTGATGATTATTTTATTGAAAGTTAATTATTAACCTACACATTTTATTTAATTTAATAAAATAAATGTTGTGGTGTGTTCTAAAAAACAATGAATGGTTATTTGCTTAGTTCGAAGGCTAGTGATAATGACATAATCGTTTCTGGATACTAAGAGACGAGATAACAAACCATCGAAAAAGTAGTGAAATAGGCAACAGATGACAGTAATAAACACATCCAATTTTCGAAGTGAAACGCCCAGAACGTCAAGCAATGAAGGACGTTTCGGCGAGCTGATGAAATGCTGAGTCTCGTTTAAATATCGCTTGTTCAATATCGCTTCGAGCCACGTCTCACAGAAACATAGTTGTTCATCTTGTCTGCCCCTCGAGTTGGGTCACCAAGAGTCGTTTGCCCCTTCGCGTCATTGACACTTTATTAATAACGGTCATACATTTATAACATTAAACATTCTGGCCAAACAAATGCGATAAATGTACGTACTAAAATTAGGTGCTATTTTACAGATAACACTTCATATTGAATCACGTAAGCAATAATTTTGATGATTTATAAATTAACAATTTGTTGATAAAATCCTCGTCGCCTATCAGGCATGTTAAATGGTTAAAACTTCACAACTTTCACGTCAAAATGCGTCCTTCTTTTACAACGTGTTTTTAACAAGGAAACTGAAATTATTTTTCTAGATGGTAAGACCCAATACATCTGCAAATTCTGTACACATTATGAAGAGGAAATTTCACCATGTTAACAAGACTATACCGACTGAGGTTTGTACACCATGTAAAGGAAATTTTTCACGAAGTGCTTTAGTTTCACTCTGAAGATGGAGGTAACACGTTCTTTTGAAACGTTGATAACGACCTACAAGATCACACGGCGTCACAGCCCAGAGGAATAACAACGACATAAATATGCATAATAAATATATGTTTATTTGAAATATTTGCTTTCTGTTAATTCATATTTAATAATTAATAATTTCTGATTCAGTTACAACGAGGTTTGTAATCTGATTCGCTGTGTGGCAATAAATTTATACCTACAGTAAATTAGCACCGGAGCAAATGTGGTACGAAAAGTTACAATGATGACACGTGGAAGGTATTTATACTCCTAACTGGACTACTCCTTCCCATTCTTGTTTGCTCGTAAATGAAAGAACTCACGGGACTGAACAAGACACTACAGCACTCTTTACAGTTACTGTCATTTACAACTTTTAATGTAAAGTTTGTCTATGAATAATTAACTCTGTTATTTTACTGCATAATAAAGCATTCTAAACCCTTAAAAAGAGCCAAATTTGGAGAACAGTGCGTAAAAACATTTTCCTCCCATTAATTAAATGTTTTTTTCTGTAGTTAAAGTACTATACATAGTTGCTTCATTGATGGCTAATTTCTTTAAACAAACCTCTAAGCTATCAAATTCCACTTTATAAGTTATTTCATTGATTCAGAGTTTAATTCCTAGAATAAAGTGTCATGATTCCTTGAATCGGCAGCCTCAAGGGAACTTCTTTCGTTTCCAAGACCACACTTCAGAATTCTAGGAAGTTGTCTGTATAATTTTAGACTAAAAAAAGATTCTACCAGTACATAAGCTGTCAGCGGAGAGTTTCTTATACGACAAACTGTTAAATTACTGCCAGTGTGCACTCTGTCGTGTTTGCTGGTCAAACAAGCAATTTTAAGTATCCTGTTTGGGCAGCCAGCTATTATTTGAAACGCCTTTCATTAAACGAATAGGCCTATCGCTGGTAAACTTACGATGATCAAGTTCTCTTTAGTGCCCGTACGTCCTCTACTAAGATGCCAGCTGTTCCTGACCTGAGATATATCCTGTTATCATGAGAAAATGCCTAGGAGTCATGATGCAGGACTTCTTTTCCAGTGACGTGAGTTGGCATTTTCGCGTTAAAGTATTTTTCATCTGAAGCATTTTGGTATCTCGTCTCTTAGTCATTCATGTTTACGGTTTTCACTTCATAACGTGTTTATGACCTACGCCTATATCTCGAAGTTTTAACTGAGTACCAGAAATGTACTTAGCTTTTAATACACCAGTATTTGTGAAGCAAACTTTTTTAATCCTTATGTTACCAAGATCAATTAGAGAGACTTCCAAAATGCATAAGTTACAGCACCAATCAGACAGATCCTCAATATTCTAAGCGGCCGCCGGTTTGTATTGCCACGCATAATTGCCGCCTGGTGGTACAGACGAAAAAGTTGTCAGTGGAACCACGGTTCCGGAGAATTTGACGTAAATACGTCTATACAGAAAGGAAGTTTATATATTGGCTTTATTCTAAATATTTCCTTTATACATGCTTTACAATTGAGATAAGTTCGATTAAGACATTGCTTATTTAACTTGAATTAGTTACGCGTAAGATGGGTCTGTTGTAGCTGAATGTAATGTAAAGTAATGTAATGTAATGTAAGGTAAGGTAATGAAATGCTTTATAGATAACAACAATGCCGAGTAAACAGATGACGTTTCCTAGGTAACAACAATGCCGAGTAATGTAATGTAACGTTTCCTAGGTAACAATAATGCCGAGTAAACAATTGACGTTTCCTAGGTAACAACAATGCCGAGTAATGTAATGTAACGTTTCCTAGGTAACAATAATGCCGAGTAAACAATTGACGTTTCCTAGGTAACAACAATGCCGAGTAATGTAATGTAACGTTTCCTAGGTAACAATAATGCCGAGTAAACAATTGACGTTTCCTAGGTAACAACAATGCCGAGTAAACACGACGTTTCCTAGGTACCCAGGTTACACATTTTCGTTTCCCTTTTTCGTTCCCCTCTTTTGCCGAATGAGGCTTCCTTATAGACGTATTTATGTAAAAAAAATGTACAAACCTCAAGGTTAATGAAGCAGATACGTAGCCGGCTCTTAAAATATGCAACCAAGCAGGTTGAATTGATGTTAACTCTCGAATTCCGTGAGAGTATCTTCAGATATCCTTTCCATTTTTACAGAAGTAACTACAGTTGATAAGGTGCCGTTAAATAGACTATTCTCAACGTCCCTCTGTATGCACAGGACCTTTACCGTTCCCATTCTTCGAATCGCCTATACTAAACATCTTTACTGCGATTATCGCCTTCGCTTCATGTTCGCAAAGCCCCGGGCTCGATTCTCGACGCAGAAAAACTAAGGGTGAGATTGGAACAAGGTAGCGCCGGGAGTTGGCGCTGAGTCGACTTGCTCGATTGATACAAGATCTTTGGCGTCTTCACGAAAATAGGAATTGAGGCTGTGGGCTGTATTTAACTGTCTCAGGACAGGATTTAATGGCGAAATTTTGTAAGCATGGTAATGAACCTTGGGTTCTATAGAAGACGAAGATTTTATTGATTAGATGCTAGACTATCGGCTTCTCAAGAATGACTTTGTTCAATCGAATTCGGTATAATGAGTACAGAAAAAAAATTTAATGAAAGGAAACTAAGGCCCCTTTTGGAAAAATGGGCTGGAACTTCATAATACCAGTCAGAGATACCAGACATTCGTATACTCCGCTAGGCACAAGCTTGAACAGGCTACAGTAGATGAGAACAAAGAATTTAATTTGCGATTATGGCGTGACGTTTGTTTGCAGTAGAGGTGCGGTTTCAGCGTCCTTCCAAGGTCGCGTGCTCAGATCCAAGCTACCCGGGCGACCTTTTGGCCTGGGGAAGGGGGGGCAGAGTTTCTCTGGGAATCCGGTCTCTCTTCTGCAATGGTTACAACCAGATTCTGCGGTCGGAAGAAGCTGGTAGTGGCGCCAGAACCAAGTAGGCGAGAGGCCATTACAGCGGAGGCTCGTCAATTACAATTTTTATTGAACTACAAGCTTCTTATGCTATTTTTACGGAAATTAAGGCGTTTATCCACAATCGTTTCCGTCAACATCACCAGAAGTCAAGTATAAAATTTCAAAGGAAGTTATTACAGCTCTTAATGAATTATAGTGAATGCACTATCTTCTTGTATTTGAGTTTTCTCTTTGGTTCAGTCCTATTGAAAATGTAATCAATGTAGTCTTTTTTCCATCTGACTTTAAGTAATTATTTCGATGCAGGCACATACAGCCTGATATTTAAGGTATACAAAGAAGTTTATTTTTCTAAATAGACATAGCCTTCTTTGAAAATCACAACCTTCTATGACAATTATAAGAACAGAATATTTACATGAAAATGTTCAAGTGTCATCGCAGGCACTCCTTTGTGTTCAAGTATCTGGCCAGAAAGTAACACGCAAGATTAAAGGTTTAGATGTCTTATAATATCTATCGAAAATAATACGGGAGATGGTTTATCAGTCATTCAGACCTACTAGGCTGTTCAAACAATTAAGCAAGCCCTCTAGCCTAAAATACTAATTTGAAACAAAATTTTAATAGCTTGAAATAAACTTCTTAAATTTTGCTTTCAATTTTTGTATTACTTTGCTGTTTAGTATTGTTTACACACTGTAGAAAACGCAGAAGAAAGCGTAATTTATTCTTTGTTAACATTTAGCAGTGACACAAATTTTCCCATAAAATATCTGACTCATCTCACTCCCACTAATATAGATAATCATTGTAACAATATTAGACTAAATATACAAAACACAATAGTTTATCAGACGTGGAAATATATTTGTATATGAAATACATGAACAGGCTCTACAAAACTAAATCGGTGATGCAACTTTACAAAGGACGCTTCTGAAATACGTGGTTTCCCAAAAAGATGTATGTACGATACTGACATATGTAATGGTCGTGTGTATATATGATTTTGGGATACACTGCACCTTAAATTGGGAAAATATTTATTTATTACTGAGATATTCTGCTTCTGGATAAAACCAACCCGCTATTCAAAAAAATCTTAAGATTTAATGCATACAGTATTTTTTAGGAGATTTTTTGTTTCTTAACTTATTACGTGTTCTTGCTAAAGGAATGCAGGTTTTAAATAACGTGTTAGAAATTTAGTGTTCGCATGCATAATCTATGGTAACAGCAGACATTCATCTGTAAATCTTAAGTCTTCCTTTTAATTTCGCAAGAAAAAATCGTCCTCTGATGAAAGCATGGTGCTGAAACGTGTTTATTGGCGCCAGTATAAAAAACGTTAATGTGTTTGACAAGAAAAGCATTTTATTCAATAGGGCAGAATTAATAAAAATATTCATGTGTAACGGGCAAACAAAAATGCTATGGAAATTTCCTTACATGTCTCTAATGATGAAATTACAATGAGAACGTTTCGCTTTAGATAATCATCAGGAGATCATATTTGAATTTTGACAAAATACACACGGGAGCGAAGTGTTTACAAACTGTTGTCTTTTTGAATACTTCAATACAACCCAAAACACGAACGCCCTGTTTCTGCAAGAAGGAGAATATTCAAAATATCACACATACAAATCCTTAATATTGTACCTATCAGTACAGTCCATAATAAAATTTCTTTATGCAAATTTAATATTATCACCACATATCTACCGCAGAACATTGCAGTATGATAATCTCAGCGGGGAAAGATATGGCATAAACTGACTGAATTCGTCTGACACAACAGATCATCTTGGACGAGAGGTAGGACTGTCTGGTTTGGGGATTTTTTCTCTTTCGTAAGAACTGTCAGCAGTGTAATATAAGCTTCATATTATATTCATCCAAAGTCAAGAAAATCTTTGAAGCGATCCTACAATAAAAGGCTGTTTCTCGATAAATAATTCATGTTTGACACAGTAAAATAAAATACACACCGAAGTATTACAAACATAATTAAAAATAAGAAATAAGAGATTAATTTTTGTTATCGTAAAGTTTAATATTTCAGAATTATAATTAATTAGATTAAAATTTAATCTCTAAGATATATAATTATTTAGAATAAAAATTTTACTACAAGTCTCTCCATGTTACGCACGAGGTCAAGAATTGTTTTTCAGTATGGTTTCAAAATCCATGTTTCAGTCTGCAAAACACTAGATACACAAGGAGAAAAGGTGCATTTGTTATACATATGAAATCTCACGTTCATTTAAAGTATTTACCATAATCGATTCGCTCGTTTAAAACATTATTCAACACGTGCGTATTGTTTCTGAAATCACAAACTAATTTGATTTTATAAATCTGTGATAAATCTTTCATTTCTCTTCGTTGCCAGGTGTGCGTAGTATTTTCCACAGAAACCTTCGATTCAAAAGTACAACACGCAGCAAAATTTTCCATTCGTTGATCCTCTTTACAAAATAAAAAATCGGTTTATCATCCTCTGAGAAGATCAAAAGTATTCTTTAGTACTATGAATGAACACTCACGTAAAACATCTGTACGTTTGTAACTGCGTAGTTTTAAGGTGTTCTAACTTTCAATGAACTGTCTGCTCCTGTGAGATGCATTTGCCGCCATAAAAATAAAAGAAATTTGTTTTACGACGCATATTTGCCGATTATAATCTAGACAGAACAGAGTCGCCCTACATTCCAAGTGTTCATTCATACAGTCATTATCCTTTGCAGACAAGTACAGGCTGTGTCAGATTAAGAGTAGGCTGACTGAACAAGAGTTTGTAACAACGTGTAGTGCTACAATTAACTACAAAGTGACGAGAGCGAGACGGTACAACATCCATTCATTGATTTGAAGGCGTGGTCGCAATATTAATAATGATTGACAGTTTGAGATGACCTCTATTATGAAGCAGTGACTAACCTGTTTAAGTATGTATGTGTGCAGAGATTGGAAGATAGAGCCAGGTCGCAATGTCGGTGAGATTTACATTGAATTGAACACCTGTTTCTTTTGAAATGTTTCTATTATATTATTTTTTTTAAACACATGATTTATAGACGTCAGGTGGTCTACTTCGTTTGGCACTTGGATAGCCTCAGGTGAAATAATTCGTCTTGCAATGTGCCCAGTTGTTAACAAATTTTTTATAGTTATGTTGTAATCTGGCTAATTAAATATAAATTTAAAATTAGAACTATCGCCCTGATGATAGAGGCAGTAAGGACTAGGTAAATTTATACCATACTACATGACACAACATTCCAGAAGATAATAATAAACAACAAGATTTCTTGACAGGAGAAAGTCCATATGCTTTAACATAATCTGCATTAATACAGCCGATAAATGTCAAATTTTAGGTTTTGAAAATGAATCATGAACATCCATCTAGCAGGACAAGGGCACCGTGAGGACGTCCACTCGGAACTTTACATAATGCTACTTTACAAGGTCATCTTTAGTTTCGGGGCATGATGTTAACGCGTGGGAAATAAAACTTACCTTAAATACGGAGCTGTCGAAATCTGCGACATCAGGGTCCATGAGGGACAGAAGACTCAGGCATCTCTTTTTCTGGCAATGGCCGACGTCCAACTGGACGACTTCACCCGATACTCCTGCGAACAGAACATCGTCACACAAAACAGATTCTAGTCTACACATTCCAACCACCCAATTTAGCTCCATGGCACAAGATCTTACCTTCAGAATCAATAATTACGCAATTATTTTTAACGAAAACAAAAGTTTATTACTGTGTATACAGAGGCCGCCATTGTACGTTATTTCGAGTAAATTAAATCAAGCCAAATTTCTTACAAATTTTCTCCAAAATAAATTTTATCATTCTACAGTCTTAATCAAAGTCTCAAAACTGATTTATTTAATTTAGGTGTTCAGATCACGCCCGTACGTGATAACTCTGATATCGCTAAATTGTACCTATCTTTAAACTTTAATGGAAAACTCAGATACGAATGAAACTTTTTTACGATAACAGCGCTGAAGAGATGACTTCATACAGGAAAAGACGGAATAGACGTCTAAAATAGAAGTAATGAAGGCAGATGGTAGAAGGCAGTGAGTGGGTTCAGTTCCCGTTAGGTGCAGGGATATTTGTCACCACGATCCGACTGGCTCTGGACTTTACCAGCGGATACAGGGTCTCATTTACCGCGTATTTATGGAGTTATTAATTAAACACAAGGAAACATTAACCTTTTGGAAGTTGTCTAACCTGTCACGGCAAAACGAATAACACTTACTTTCGGATTGAATCTATATTTAAATGTAACAAAATAAGTGCAACCATAACGAATAGGCATAACCATACAGTAGACTTCCGATTATCCAGATTAGTTGGGAAATATATTTTCCCGGATAACCCGCGGACATAAAAGTAAAACACGCAAACGTAACAAATACACAAGTTTATTTAAATAAATATACTACTTAATTTTCTAAAGATTTACTAAAAACAGAAAGCATTTCATATAAATGTAGTACAGTGCATAACAGCTATTTAAACAAAGGATCCTGACTTATAATAATTACATTTCACTGTCGTAAACTTGAGGTTACAGCAACAATGACTTTATGTTAACACATTAAATAATGCCATTATTATATTTATTTATTTTTAAACGATTTAACTTTTATAGCAGATTGTCCAAATTAATTTTTGTTTAAACCAGATAGTCCCCGGATAATCGGGATTCTACTGTATTTTAAACATATCTCACTAAATATAGGCCTACATAAGATTTTAAAACGCTTTAGACAAAAACGGATATAATGCTTTATATAACATATTCTTTTCGAAATAATAACCATCAAATGCTAATTCCGACGTCAAATGAAGACACGGAGGATTAAAGTTGTAAGAAATCTGTTGGTTTTCAAGAATTGCTTAAAACTACTTCATCAGTCAGTCCTAATCAATGAAGGATAAAAATGTCTTATAAAAGTATGCAATTTATTAGTAGACTATTACGTAATGTCACAGAACAAATAGACCTATATCTAATTTTAAACGTCTGTCTTGTGGGATGTTACAGTGTGAAGTCTGGTAGAAATTTACCGAGTTCCATCATCAAGATGCACTCATCGCTTTGATAATGGAGACAGCGAGAACCTACAAGACGTCGATAACCTTATACCAAATCACATGGCGCAACATAACAGAAGTCAGACACCTTACTAAATTTCAAGCTCGGTACCAAGTCACTTCAAGAAATGTCTGAGTCACATGAAGGACTGCACATGAATGTGGCATTAGAAGATAGTGGCTGTAATCCTTGTACATTAATAAAAAACAAAATTAAGCTAGGAGGAGAATAGAAAATTACGATTATTTCATCTGTATGTTATCAGACTTCCCTACCTTCAATGGCCTCGACCGACTCAGGATAACTTCGGATGACATGGATTCCTATCCGAAAGTTTTTATCTCTGAGTCCCTCTATACACTCCTTCAGTTTGGCCCTAACCTTTTGAATCACTCTGTATAATGAGTCTAAAAATAAAACGTTATTAGTGATGCAAATAATTTGGACCTCGAGCAGGGTGTATATTCATATTAGGTTGTCGCAGAAATATTTTAAACAAGTATGCTTGGATCTAGTTTATTGGCAGAGGCCAAGAAAAACAATTTTAAATTAAAATATAAATATAGTTCAGAGATTAGTGGGTGTTAAAATGGGAGCGATGAGTTGGCCTGAGTATTTTCTGTGGACGTACTGTCAATGAGACGCAGCTAGCCTACATACCTTTCAAAATGTATAAATCAGTTTCTGTTAAGGGCAAATCTAGTTCATGATCCAAATACTTACAAGTTTGCGCTATTAGTAACGCCGACGATATTTCCACGGTATTTTAACTGCTATTCGGAAGTGGTGAAACTTGAGAGTGAACATAACTTAATAAAAATGTTGGTTTGTGAACCCAATTAAAGAATTTGGCATCATATCATGAATGTCTGTGATTCAGCGGTGCCAACATAATTTAATCCTTGGATAAGATTCTGCCAACAAAGCAAATATTTGGCAATAACAATTTAAAAGAAGGATAGTTATTTTCTTTGTCGATGGAAGATATAGCGTTGCGTGGATGGATTTAATAAGTACAGTACAGGAACTCCAGTTTATTATGAGACCGACGGCTTTGAAAACTGAGATCGGAAGGCCAGCTGATTCTTTCCGGAAAACTAAACCACAACTCCCTCGCTGGTACGTGAACAATCAAAACAGTTAATACTGGCCCACAGAAAATCACGCTAATCTTGAAGTGTCTGCACACGGTCTGTAAGTCGCAGGATGGCATGTAATCAGTGCAGGGAGAATATCAGGGCCATTTGTCTTTTACAAAACTATAATTTCTGAATGTTATTTTAAATTAATTCTTTTTTTGATCATTTGACTGAAGTGAAAATCGTATGGGAATTTCACCCAGGACAATTTAAGACCTACAGCCAATATTTATATGAATGTGGAAGCATTTGGTAAGCGAATCATGAGTGATGGATGTGTCCAATACTGTGGCCTGTCATTCAAACGATCTGAATCCTTGCAATTTTTATATAAGGATGACGCTAAGATATACGTGTGCGAAAAACTATCATTTACTAAAAAACTCCAAGAAGGTATTCGGAAAGAAAGTGCGTCATTCCAAGACAACAACTTCGCCGTGTGTGTAGAAACAAATTTCCAGGATGTTAGACCTGTGCGGAAACAGAAGTACTTCGAGACTCCACTCTGAACTGAGTTAGGTCATACTGTACGTGGAAAACGGGTAGCGATCAATCGGCTTCTCCTACTGCGCTCTGCGGCAACCTTGCCGTAACACCGCCCGGGATCTGAACTCATGATAAACTGGAAACTCTGTATTTTTTCAGGGATTTTACAAGAGCGAATAGAGAGAAGAACAGCAGAGACTATTTTGTCAAACCTCTAATAATGATGGATTTGACATGTATACTTCCTCTGCAGTTCAAAGTTTTATGTCGACATCTTGCCGAGACTCCTGAGTTCAGTACTAAAACAATAATTACGGGATTCTTGGTAGATAAGGTGACATTTTGTGTGTTTCATTTCGGTGTCCCCGTCTCCCTTTTCCCACGATTGTTTCATTTTCATTCACCGCTGCCAGTGAGACACGCAATAAGTCGATGTGCCCTCTTCACTTCTCAGCCGGTATCTGCTAGAGCAATGAAAATACATTTAACTTAACTCCCCCTGGCTGAGCCCGATAAAGAAATATAGTCTGTTTTTTGCTCCAATTAATGAACAAATTTTCGTCAAGATTCACAGTTTAAAATCATGTTTCTTGCTTAGTATTTGTAAACATTTTCTTGTTGAATAGCTCGAATGCATCAAAGGACGTGATACTCCCCATGGAAGGAAAATGAAAATGTAAATATTGACCCATACAACCTTCCTTCGTGACTCCATTTCGAACACGTGTTTTAAAAGCAACTGCGTCATAGTGAATTCTGGACCCGTACAGTATTGGAAAAACAAATACATCAACCTTATGAATGACCGAATTATGGAAGTACGAATTCTGTACTGTGCAGTACTTTATGAAATACCGACGACGTAATACTGACGCATTTACGTAGAGAGAAACATCAGCAGCTTCTTACGAACTTGTTGAATTCCTCCATAAAGAATCAAATTTCTCATGCTACGTCTAAATTGATATTTTTGTTTTTCAGATCTTTCCTGCCCTTGAAACTATTTCTAACGTTAAACCTCAGACAAAAGAAGAAATAAAACAAACATATTTACGTGGTTTCATTGTTGCAAATTGCCATGCAACCTGAAAGAGAGATACCAAGGTGAAGCCAGTAAAAATAAAACTAGTTCTGGAAAGAACTTCAAAGAATCCTTTCCTTAATACATTTCAATATACATTTTGAAGACTGTAGGGTATAATTTTAAATAACGAAAAACTGTAATATAATTTAAAATTTGAAACACTGAAGTCCAGTTAACCTGTCGCTTTGATTGTCATTATGAGTGAATAATGAAAATATCCACTGAAAGTGTCAGAGGCGAAGTTTGACACCACTGTCCCAAAATCACATCACATGCAGACGTAAAGAGAACACCATCTATATAGCGGTTAGTATGCAACGTAATTGGCGAGGAAATATTTAAAAGACGAAAACGAGAATGGAAATTGTGTTGGATCAATGTGATTATTACTTTATTGTAAGTAACCATGAAAAACCTCTTAGACTAACTGGTCTCCAGACCGAAGTTTCATTGATATTTTGTAGCTTCGATTTATCTATTATATTATTCGATTATGACTTAGTCGTTTAACTATCCTGGTATCTGCACTCCTGACTACGTACGGGATGAAATTAATAATCCACGTTCTTTTCATGTGAGCGCCCATAAAATATGTCAATACGATAATGAGTGATGAGACAGGTTTCAAGGAAAAATCTATCAAGCTTATATGAAGACATTGCCCTGTAATTTTCCTGGATATACTAAAAATAGACATGAAAGACGTGTCTTGAGAGTCGATCACGTTTCCTCTTTATGTTGAAGTACCATCCAGGTCCTGTAGAGAATGAGGACAATTCTAGATACTTGAAGATAGTACAGACGGCGCCGACAGACCTTCTGAGCCAGATACTACTTACCGAATCCGATAGAGACGAATTTCTCCTGTCTTCTGCAACAAGCATTCTCGATGTTCTTCACATCCTCCACGTCGGGTTCGTTTGTGGTAGATTCTGATAGCGTGTCCTCCGCGGTCTGCGTGCCATGGTGGTGGCGTCCGACGTGATCCGTGCTCCTGTGGTATTTCAGGTCGTTCAGAGACAGACCCGCAGCTATGCAGACAGAACAAGAGCCAGTAAGTGCCGATGTTGGTCTTCTGGGCCGTAACGCCTAGCAGACTTCGATCGACCTACAGGCCCACACAGAGTTACTACACGGAAGACCAACATCGAAGTCTTCACCGCTGTGAGAACCTCAACTGTCGTGGTGACAAAAAGCTTTAAATAGGAACTCATAATTTAAACAATTTCTGAGAAGAAATAACGCCTAAATTATTTTATGTACTTCAACGTATAAAATACATGAGCGCATTTGCTTCAACGTTTTCATCTGTACAAATAAATCAGAAGAGACAATACGAAATTAAATATGACGGTAAATAATTATCATCATTATATCTACATACTACAAAATATACCCCGTTACTATATTTACGATTTTTAGCTAAGAAAAACAGCCCTTCTTGAGAAGCAAAGAGTCACTCAGTGAAAACAATTCTCTGTGATTTATGACATCAGAAGGTTGACTATCGTGTCAACAATAACAAATGATCCCTGTTCTGTGTCAGATGTATTTAGTCCAGAATCTAATAGCAGTTTATTTTAAATTTATTTTTAATATTATACCCCCTTTACAGCTAGGTCTTCTAAGCGGCAATTTCCCCGACAGAATTTCTGAGTACAATTCTTTATACATTTGTACCAATATAAAATAAAAATTAAATTTATGCGACACAATTTAGTATAGAAGTCAAATACTATATTTGATCGGAATTCGTCGAATAGTTTCGAAATAAAAAACCAGACACAACGCCCTGAACCTGCTTTAACTTTACGAATTTCGTGAAGAGAACACTGACAATCTCTGAGTATTTACAAGTAGCATCCCACAGATGGTTTTACTACTGACTCTCTCAACAGATCTTTATTTGAAAGCCCATTGTGTGAAAGATTTAACTACGACGCAGATGGAATTATTGACATTGAGATCAATCAAACCGATCTCCTGATACAATGAACTTTCTGGTGCAGGACAACTGAGGTTTAAGTGAGATAGGACGGGAGATTGTGTTTATCCGTCCTTGGCTATTTGCGCAAGTCACTACGGCTTGCGAAGTCATAAGAAAAAAGGCCATTCAGCCGTAACCCTTTTAAAGACCAATGGTAACAATATGTACCACCTGCTTTAGCAACCAGTAACGCAACGTTCTGTATCAAAGTGTTTCGTAAGATTCTCACTGTGAACAGCGATAATTTCCTTCCGTACCATTAACCAGCTGGTATCTGCTGAAGATTTGCGTTTTCTTTGCGGTACGAACTGAATTAGGAGAAGGAGAAAAGAATAACTCCGCAATTTTCCCTTTTCTGGTTTATAGTTATTTAACGGTATGTTATTACATCAGACATTATATAAAGCAGATTATATTAGGAGCAATAAACATTGGAACAAATGGAAGGGGGAAATCCCAAAGGGAACACATTAAAAAAACAGTTTTATGAAACACAAAATTCCCGACCGACCTTGAAACATGCCATTATGTTTAGCATTATGGTCTAAGATGTTCCATGAGACTTCAAAACTTATTTATATTTTATATAAAATCTGATCTCGCCCACCATAAAACCTCTTCACTGAATCCTACCAAAAGCTTGTTAAATCCAGCTGAAATCTCCTCAGTCTATGTAAGATTAATTTTACTGTCATTCTCATAATAATATTTCGGTATCCCACGTGTCTGCTTTCCATTGGCTACAGTTTTCACCCACGCCGTCCATGCTTAGAATTCATGGCAGTCTGCATATAATAATATATAAATTAAGCTTTCATCAAAAGTATGTAAATTCCATTAAATATTACGGACAGCTTTGACACGAAATTACATGTTTCGACTTGCAGGAAATCATCACCAGGTTGTATTAACCTTTTCACTAAACATGAGAGATAAAAGTAAGTTTATACAAAGACATGTTTCATTCAATTTTTTATAGAGCTTTGATTACGAATGGTGCAGACAAAATACCTTTTGATTATACTTGGTTTATGACACATCATTACATTTAAACAGTTAAAATTATAGTAGAATTTTTAACAAAAATCATATCTACGTAACTAGTCTGTTGGCTTGTTTCTAGTAATAGCTTTTTAAACTGAACCATATTGACACTATTTAATGATTATACTTCGTTCTTTGGAATATCTTATTTATATGAACTCCTGAAGGCAAACGAATTTAAAATGTTTTTGTAACACAGAATTATATTCTATCAATGAAAGCATGTTCAACTAAACACATCCTTCGCCCTTTCCGTAAATAACTGGCAAGCAACATGTGGTCACTGCAATATTGCAGTTAATTTTATAAACGAAAAATTTATAAACGTCCAAATAAGAATATTCATTACAGTTTTTCCTAGCAGGCAAATTAGTATTGTTTTCAACTAACCAGCTCCATAGTTCAGAGTCCTTCTTAAGAAGCTAAAAGTTCCCCAGCAGGTTGAGAAACTCCTTGACATCTATATAACATGAAGGTTTGTTGCTATATTCAGAAGATATTACGTATTAATAGTCTTATTCAACATAATATTAAAATGCGTTAAATTAAATTAAAAGGTTAATTAATTCCTTGCTGTTTTAGTGAGGTTTTAAGCTTACCGAATTAATGAAAATTTTCTGCTTCATTTTCTATATATATGGGAAATGAACAGAGACAGAATTCAAAATCTTGCAAATTTATTAAAAGTTGGGTTATGTAGAGCCAAATTATATGACGAGTATAAATTGTAAATGGAACAAAGTCTCTTCTAGTTTAAAGAAAAGATAAAATTGAAATCAGCCCTATATGTGAAATTTAGAAACCAAATGTTAGTTGCCTGTCCCTTGTTTTAAACAAAGTAATTATCTTTATTAGTGAAATTGATAAGTAACCCATCATAATGCGTATACAGTTAATAAATATTTATGTAATTTTCACGAGATTTTATTAAATATAAAGAGAGCACTAGGTTTAAAGATAAAACGTGTTGTGATCTTAAAATTTGCCACATAAAATACAATCGAAGTTATGGGCAACACACCAGAGACCCAAATTTAACGACTCCTTATTGGCACGTTTCTATCGGTTCTATATTTTATGACGATAAAGTATAGTTCTTTTAATAAAATTAATTTACTTTCAAACAATTATCACAAAATTAATTTGTTTAAACTGTGCAAAATTTCTACATAGACAGTTCTAATTTTCACAAGCTTTATTATAATATTGCTCACGTGTAAATATATATGAAATTGTAGAAAACACTAGATGATTTACTATATAAATTATTATGTTATATTTGGAGTCAAATTATTATCAGTGGCTCTAGGACACTGAATTAGAATCTATGTTCAGAGTTAAATGTATTGGAATTTCAAGGTTATTGCTTGAATTTCGATGCATATTGAGCCTACACGATTGTCCCAAATATTCTTACAAATTAAGCAAAGGGAGGGAAATGTTGTCAGTCTACAAAAGAACTGTTCCTTATACCCAGCATTTACATATTTCCACATCCTATATGGGAAACCCAGACTTTAAAACCACATGTAGGATGACGTGACACCTTGTTTGGCGAAATTTAATGCCTACAATGGCCAATAATTTATCTTTTAAGAAAGTACAAATATGCATGCTTGTAAATCTTTAACACAAATAAAAATTCTTTACCTAGGCAGAAATTCCCAAGATAGGCGACTAGAAGATACGCTACAAGGACCCACCATCCCCTTGTTGAATGCATTGTGGGCCTCAGTGCTGCTATTTCTTTAGAGTACGGGGGACGATGGTGGAAGTCCTTCTTGGAGAGCCTCGGAGTCGATCTGCTGTAGATGACGGCGTATCGACAACTGAGGTCCGTAGAGGAAAGCAATCCTTCTTTAATTACTCCCGATGTTCTACACATACACACACACGCTTGTCACTTCGCCTTCTTCAACTTTGTGAATTTTCCTCCAGGGGATGTATAAGGAATATATGAAGGTGGTAGGGTTAAAGTGTAGGAGGGAGAAACAAAAAGAGAAATAAATAAAAAAAACTTAAGGAACAGGGCGGGGTAGAATTTCCAAGAAGAAAAGAAATGATTATCGTTTCTCGATCTACTTGTAGAGTCGGAGGTGGGGGATCGATCTAGCGAGTATATCGGAAGCCTAGTTGGCGTATGAGTGGATCGAACCGTCCAATGCGCGGTTGTTCGGTACTGTCTGTTTCAATTAACGCGCGAGTGTCTATGCAGTCGACGAAAATAATAAATCGACTCTGTTAATCAGTCTTGGCTGTCTGTTACTGTCGACAAGACAACTAAAAGTGGTAGTGGTGAACTCAGACTAGACGAGATTGTCAGATTACTACATAATTCAATTGACCGCATCTTTTAAACATGATTTGATTCTGCAGTCAACTTTCCTCCCAGTAAATGTCACTAACTTTACCATTCACTACTAGGAACAATTGCATCAGATAATTAACTCCTCTCTTTTACGTTACTTGTCTCGCTGAGCACTGTGACAAATTTCTGTCCCTCTACCCTCCAAATCAACGGTAGTTGACTTACATAATTCTGAGATACGTAATTAGTTGTCAACTGTAAATGAATGAGAGACAGACTGACAGTAGGTTACACGTAGCCTCGTATTTCATGGACAGAGTCCGTTCTTCCCTGGGCAACGGAGATCGAAGCGTAGTTTACCATTATCTAAATGCAGTGTCGAGGTTATGATGCGTGAAGCGTTTCTTCCATACACTTTACACACCATCGTGGAGTGGTGTTTAAAACAAGAACAATTTCGCTTTTGCATTTAATCTCGATGCACCTAACAAAATAGGCTGTCTGTTTGACGGTTAGGAGGTTTTAGTGTCCAATAAAATCAGAAAACAATTACAAACAGCAAATAAATATAGATCTGGAAGGAGACGGTCGTAGCCTATTTTACTAGTCCAGCATTCGCCTGGAGAGATTGGGGAGAACACGACAAACCTGAGACCACAGCAAATAACTTGGCCAAAATTAGAAATGGAAAACTCCCGAATGTAAGTCGACGACTTTTTCACTTCGTCAGCATTCTTATCTAATGAAGTATGTTTGGGAAAGAGGCTGTGGTCTGTTACCATGTTTAGAACAACACAGTCCTACCAGGGGCTCAGTCCCTACAAAGACATGAAAGCATACATGGACATAACGTGTTTTAATTCTGTTATTCTGGGTTTTAGAGAAGTGAAGATTCATCGGTTGATGTCATCAATTTTTGAGAGAGTCTCCATCTTCAGAGGCGATTGATCCACTCCCTCAGACTCCCTCTCCCTTCAACTTTCATAGAACTCTTCAATTCACAGCATCGTGGTATTAGCTCCGAAAATTGAGACGGATGTAATCTTTTCTCCGAAAGGATTGCATCTGCCGAGGAACGAACACGGCCCGAAACCCAGAAGAACTGAACCATCATCCTCACCGCCCTGAAAATCTCAGATATCAGAAATCATTTTAATTTGTTAATATCTCGGAGTTTAAGGCAAAATGTAAGCGGATGAGAAAATCTGAACAGACCTGAGCCACGTTCGGTAGTTCTAGCAAAAATGCAATATTGTGCAACACATGAAGATAGAACACTATTCGATACATTATCTCTACCCTAAGTAATATTGTCCCATCCTTCTTCATGATTAGGAAATACGTGATGCAATCAGCATGAATGTTGCAATCGTGAGTCATTTAAAGTAGCCCTAAATGATTCATTGCTTTACTACGTCTCTTTTATTCTTATTAACGTATAGAGTTCCGTTTACAACACGTTTTTCAAATTTCAGAACTTCATAAAAATTAGCTTATTCTGAGATCGTGTGAAGAAATTAAAACGTTTGTATTCTGACAAGCGTCGTAAATACCTTATACAGGCAACGGGTATAGTCGGGAGTCAGCAGTTAGGTGGTTAACTCGTTGTATCTCTTCGTCCCTTGATTCAGCTACAAATGTAATTAATTGTGTGCGTTTTAACTTAGCGTTTCTCAACCATGAATAATATTACACAGCCCATAAATAACATTTAAGTCTAAATTATAATATAATGAAATAATTCAAATGTTAATTCATCTATATATTTGGCTTAACCCATGAATTCAAAATTTTTATATGAACTATTATTCTTATCAAAACACTGACCGAATCATAACTTTCAAAATTTTAACCCAGATGTCGGTTTATCGTTAAAATTTAGCAGTGTGGATTTAAAAAAAACTCAAAACTGATAAAATTGTATTCATGGAAACAGAATTCGGTTTACTGTCATGTGTATCAGACTTGTTTTCAATTCACAGAACACCTTGAACTGATCCCATAGACCATCTGGTCATTTCCGACACCTCAGTGTACATTCTAAGAAAATGGTGGAGCCATTCTACAGCAGTGATGGAGGAGGGCGAAGTGGGTAGCCCAGGGCCTTGGTCCAATAGGTAGGGGCCTCGAGTGCCCCACTCCTGTACCTGTATGAATCGCAATTGCCTTTTATATACTTGTATTGTTGCAGCAATTTTCGATAAAAGCCTGTGGAAAGTTTTCATTATGATAACGACTTAACCTAACTTTTTGACCTTGGTGGACAATCTCTATTGAAATACGCCGTTAACGAAATAATAACCCACGTTAAGATTTGCAGCGGAATCAACGGAAGACTTGCATGAATTGTAGGAGTCAGTTTTCAAATAATGAAAACTGTAACAATTGAAATCACCTGAAGTGACTGAATTCCACTGTCAGTGACACACGTCTTCAACGATATTATCAGGAAGAGCTATCGGCCGCACTCAAATCAATGGGGTTATCCTGAAACCGTCCAAGGACTTCTTCGAAGATGCACATGAATCAGTAGTCAGGGGCTGCTGGCGGGAGATCGATCGGATGATCCAAGGCGATCCATTGTCTTCCAGTACCATGAACTCGGGCGTTACTCAGCGGAAACGGAGCCAAGGTACATAGCCGTACCTGTCTTCTTCTTATTTGAGTGTGGAAACATGCCTGTTCTAGAGAGAGAGAGAAAAAAAACGGCGACAGGAATTTCTCTCTTCTTCTGCACCTCCATGTCTGTATTTTAGCTGTCTTCTTATATTATTCATTTATTTTATTTTACTCCCTATCCTGCTTCTCATACTTTCTGTTCAATCTTCGTTTTATCCTGTCTCCTTTTCGTTTCGGTCACATTCTTCTCCTTTCTTCATATATATTCCTTCTCTTCCTGTTCCTTCTCCTCCTATTGTTTCTATTTGATCAATTTAAACATAAGTCACTGCCCAGTTCTTAGTGACCCTGTTTTTCGTAAAGAAATATTAGAACACATCGATGAAATCGTTTATTCTTCTGTAAGTTATAATTTAAAACTCGAAACTTCAAAAGAAACAAGACTGGAAAGGTGTACACTTCAGAGTACAAAGAATCTCTGAATGGCGACCGTAACGCTACATCCTATGGATGTGGATGAAAAGATCATATTTCTACTTATAGATGACGGCACTGAATTGCAGACCCGGAGTTAAAATGGCGTGGCGAGTCACCGAAGCTGCGGGCCCAACTCAGTGGGCCAGCGAAGTACCTTCTGCCGTTGCCATGGAGATGCTCAATATGACACGGAAATAAAACCACGGATGACGAAAGCGTGTATGACGAGAGTTAAATATTCCCTCTGGATATTTAATGATGCTTTTTCACCTGCACCACACAAAGTCGTGAATAGAAGGATTTGAAGGAAGTAAATCGTGGAAATTTCAGAGAATTATCCGTATATTTACACGGATAATCTGAGAAAAACGGAAAACACCAATTAGGAAAATCGTTAATGCCGTGATATACGAACCGGAAATCCTCCGACTACAAATACGGAGCGTCAGCGCTACTCCAACCTGTTCCTTACCGGACTCAAACCTAGATATTCTTAAATACAAGTCAAACAAGTTATCGTATGATCTAAGAATTAAGGTAATTGGAGGTGTATTGCTGTGAGAAAACACGTGACTTTGTTTACGCAGAAGTTGAAAATGCTTTGTGTTCATTAAGTCGAACACTGCAACGGTTTGCGCCATGCTGAAGTTCATGTCCAAACTTCAGTGACTGACATACATCGTACAGGCATAATTGATTCTTTCCTGACTTTTGTCAGATGATTCCTCATATTTGGTATAACTCTCTCAGGACTAAAACCGAGACATCCCATTTAATAAACATTTTCCCTTCTTTCTTTCATCGTTTTTATTATTTGTAAAATAAATCCACTGTTGACGTCTTCAAGGTTTTCAGACTAACAATTTTGTGAGTATTTATGCTCACCATGGGGATATGGAAACACACTGAGGCACTGATATTTTAAAATCTCAGCATGGGCAGAGCTAAGACAATGTACATACGGCTATTTAACGATAGTGGAAGAAGGAGCCTTATATTTGGAATTTGCTGAGCTACAACGCTGCGGTTTCATCAAATTTTTTTCTGGTGAGTTCATATCCTGTTCGTCTGATAACAAATTCAAGCACACAGTTGCGCAATTTGTACCAATTGCTTCGCACGGGATTAGTGGAAGACGAGTCACGGTCAAGGGAATTGTGATCCGGTGTTGCGTAATGTTATGAAACGATTCAGCGATCAAATCATGACTCGTCTCATATTTGTGATTTGCGAGTGCTTAATATGTGTTCTTTCACAAAATTCTTAAAGCCGATGTATAACTTGAAGACCTGTCTGTCTATCTGCACGATTAGTTTTCGAAACTACTGAAGGATTTCGATTAAATTCATTCCAAAAATTCGATTTAGATTCGTATTAATAAAATAAAAAACTTTTATTTTAGAAAACTTAAACGATACATAAATGCCTTACTAGAAATGATTTATCCTCCGAAACTTTGTAACTTCACATAACAGAGATCTACAATTTTATTTAAAACATTCTTCACTTAGAATAATTAACGAAATTCAATTAAAATAATTTCTACCTGGTTTTAGGCAGTGCATTAAATAAAGAGTAGTAGGCCAACGAGATGACAAAACCAAACAAAACGCCTGAATAAGATCTCAATGCTGTAATCACACTTTGTAGATTACAGTTAAATGTATAGAAACGCATTTTAACTCAAAAGGTCGCGACACGTGGTTTGAGAAACACCGGCTGAGTGGTAAGCCGAGTTATTTATTGTAATACTTCTTGCAACAAACAACTTAATTAGTATTCGAACGAAAATGCAACACCTAACTAAAACGTAAGCGGTTTGTCTGACTTGCAGCGTGTCTTTTCAATAAATGACTACTTCAGAACTGACAACAGACGGCAATGCATCTGTTACAGCCCCGTCTCCTGCTGTATAATGATCACAAAAAGTGCATCGTACAGCTGTTTTTCGTTAACCAAACTCCGATAGAGTCGTAGTCTAGATGTGTGTTCTTTCAACAGCTTTGGAACACTTTACTAACAACAATAAAAATACCATGGGTGCATTTCGGTATAAGAAGGCAGAACAGGCTCAAACAGTTATTGAACTACATTCTGTTCAAAAATAAAGTAACTTATTTCACGAAAAAAATAGACTTTGAAACTTTTATTCTAGAACAGAACCATCTATTATCCCATTATATAGAATACCTGTGTTTGTATATATTTGTAGAAGGGTTATAATAACATCCAATTTGGACGAGTAGCAATTTCATAAATTATTCTAAAATCATAATACGTCTCTGAAAACAAACAGTCTTTTCTGTCATATATTGTCGCTATTCTGTAATTGTTAATAATATGTTGACATGTTAAATAAGACCAATAATTTATAAAATAACAAATACCAACTTAACGCTCGGATATTTAATCTTGAAATTAGTTTTTATTATTATTGTTTTATAAACATTTCGAAGATTTTCTTTAAGACGTCCATATATCAGGTTATATGTGTATAAAACTAGAAAATGTATCCGTCAAGAATGGTGGTAAAATATATACTAGTAAACACGCACATTCAGAGATATTATCACACAAGGCTCAAAATCCCCAAAGAGCGAACAATCACCAACCAACCAACCAAGCTACGAACCATCACTTGTTCATTGTGTAGACAGATGGTGTACAAGTGTTCCAATGTGAAACCAAGAAGCTCGTTTTTTATTGTCGATATCAGAACGAACGGACCAGTAAGCCTGATGTCAAAACATCTGTACAATTTCTGCAATCGATGTAACACAACTGACCACGGAAAATGCAGCTCTAAGTATTGCGACGCCAACGATATTAATATTATCACTGGAATTAGACAGAACAAACGTGAGACATATATTAATAATTTAAACATTCCAACGATTTCAACAGCCTTAGTAATTTACAAAAATTATGATAACGGCCAAGCTGCTGAAAACACGTGTTGGTTTTAGTTGGGAATACTCAAGGAGTATAGTCGTAGAACAAAGGAAACTATTAAGTTTAATATATACATTTGAGAAATAGATAATGATGTGGATTGGACTGCACAGGTTCAGGATGATGTTTAATTGAGGGATTTTAAAAACACGGTAATGAATTTTCAGGTGCCCTAACAGAAGAGAATTAATTTCTTGGTCGGCTGAGTGACTGTCTACCTTTTTTAAGGGAGACCCTGAACCTTGAAGAAATTTATGGTCTCTTTCTAAATGTTCGTGGTTTTTCATATGCCTTTACTTGTTTCACCACTTGTTTTGAAGATTTATGAGGGCGTCAGTAGATTTTACGCTGATTACTGTGTTCAACATCGATATCTTCCCAGCGCGAATCAGAAGCTTGACTGCAAAAGTACCCTTAAAATTCACCGCTAATACCATATTCTAGGAGAGGACTAGTTAGTGGCTAGTATTCCACGTTAACTATTTGCCTTTATCAGATGTGTAACTTGAATGCCATTCTTCTGAAGACAATTATAAGTTTTGTCATTTAGTCCATCCAATTTTGATAATAATACTGTCGTATACATCCATGCGAATCATCTGGTACTTGGCGAGACATTTTCTTTCTGAACACCTGGTTTCACCAGACAGAAATGAAAGATCGGACATTTACTGAAAGCTGATTTAGACCAAGCTCCTGTTCTGACAACTCGTTAGCAGGCGCTTCTTGTATTTTATTAATTCCTTAAATAGTTGTAGATTAATTACTTTAAAGTCTAAGAGCATTGCTGCTCCATCATCCTACTTATTTTATCTGTTTATTTTCCTCAACCTCTGCTCCTTGTTCCTCTTTTGTTTTGACACTGTCTCCCATTCCGTACTCTTTGTTGACACCATTCGCCCCCCTTTTCGTCCCCCCTTAGGCTTCATCCCAGTCCCCTCGTTTTTGAAAGTTGCATTTATTGTGCGGACGGGTAAGATTTGAGCTGAATTTTTGTTGTTTCTGTATGTTTTCATTGACTACGACAAATCCGTCCTAGAAACGTATATTTTGCGGGGACAGTACAACTATTGCATATTAATGGATAGAACCTCGCAGAAAAGCGCCGAAAAATAAGAGGGCAAGACAATTTACTGACGTGCTATGATCAAAATTTCTGATCAAATTTGAATCGCTAAAGTGTTTAATTCTATATACTGCTTACCCTAGGTCGCTTGTTGTAACGAAGAGTGTTATGTCGTAGGACAAACACGATTATAATTCCTGCTTCGTATTCGGGAGGTCCCGTGTTCAAATCTCGGCTAGGAGACCGGCTATCCCGACTGGGTATTTTGTGGTTTTCCTCAATCCCTCCAGACAAATGCCGGGATAGTACCTTAAATTATGCCAAGACCACTTCCTTCCAATTCATAATATTGTCAACACCGTGATAAAGGGAGTAATTTTTGTTCATTCAGGTTATGATAGAATTATCGAGGTCTTCAATGCTGGACTTGTATTCTTGAATCAGACAACTGGAAAAGTCTCTTAAAATTTACGAATTACAACGTTTCGCCTGAACAGACTTAGTATTGTATCCTGAAGGTCATAAATTTGGATCTGATCTGGGGTCATTATTCCACCGTGGTATCTCAAGGTTTTCTTCACTCACAGAAGGTAACTGATCGCTGGTTGCGTAGTCTACACGAACCTTCACATACCCAAGGTTAAGGTCACAATGAGAGAACATTACGAAACTTATGCCAGATCGAACACGAAATTATTTCACAGGATTTGCGGTAGAGTTTCAGGCAGAAATTTTTTGCAAGTAAATCGACATCAAAAAGTATATTATGACTTGAACCACAGCTGTCAGAATAGATACTTTAGGTGGATCATGCATGTGAATTCTAGTTTATGGCTTGTTATATTCTCTATAAAGAATGTCTTAACAAACAAGTATCTTATTGAGGTACTTTCAGATACAGTGAATATGCTTATATGTTCCGTGCAACGCAATTACTTCGATGTGGCCTGAATTCATTCTTTTGAACACGGCAGAAGGGCCGCGAATTTTCGAAAACCTGAGCGATCATTAGCATGAGAAGGAGGATATTGCTTGCTTCTGTTTTCCTCTATTACCTTCTATGAAAAATAAAAGATGTTTCTTCCCCCAATATCAAACTAAAATCGAGACTTTATATATGCGTATACTTAAGACAGTTCTTCAAAAATAATATCATCACATAAAAGCAACTACGCTGTCATTTTGTAAGCAATTAAGTGTCTTTTACAAAATCATGGCTGTCTAATTATCATCTGCACCATATCGATGATACCATGCACATAATAAGGCTTCTTTATAATACAATAAATATAAATCCTTACTATCACCCTATCACTGAACGCCATTGTACTTTCCGCCTGAAAACGATTAATTACAAACGAAAGGGGAAGCTAGACGGTTTAATAAGAGTCTTCCTTACGTCTTTATCTCATTTTAACTTCTATGAACTGTAAAAATCTACAATTCTACTCTCAACATTAATAGTTTTTTTATAATAATACTAATACGTGTAAAGGTATTATAGGCCACTTTGAGCCTTGGCCTGTCTTAAAGATTTTTTTGTGACAGATTTTGTATCTTCTTGTCGACACGCGGTAGGATTCGTTTGACCTAGATGGGGACAAGGCTTCTGTCTACACAGGACAGTGCAACACAGAAGGATATATATACACACAACCATGCTTCTAGTGGGTTTCATAACCACGGCCCCAGTATGCGAACAGCCAAGATCGATTTTAATGGTGCCCCCTCACGCGGTCAGTATCCCAAAAATCTTATTTTCTTTGTGACTTACAAATTCTGATAACGTACCGAGCAAGTTTTTTTCGAGAAGAATCTCGTCTGACATGTGTTCGAGAGGTACCCGGTTAAAGCCTTGGCCAAAGCAAAACGTGTCCTAACAGAGGTTCCACGAGTTTAGGGTCAGTCCTTCTACAGTCCTGCTGGGATTTCATGATCTTTCGTTTCAGCGCTCAGCTCTGACCTCCTTGAAACATCAGGGGTCAAGCCTGGTGTGCATTCTAACTGTTTGAGCTTGAGACAGCACGCATCGCCGTCCAATGATCAAATGAAGATTTGACAACAGTGCTACGTTATTCAATTCTTGCTGCGGCTTGCTACGTCTCACACAGGTGGGGTTAGGGATCTCGCGGCGTTACTCGGACTACATGAAAGATGGTTTTATGCTGCTGTTACGTGCTCAGTGAACACTGGATGATAAGGAAGTAAGCTGTAGTTACCTGTTTCTGGGAAACGTCTTGACATTTATCTACACTGCACGTAACAACCCCGTGATCCAGTCTGATTACAAAAAACCGTCTGTCGTCGAAAACGAATTTTTAAACAAGCTACAAACAGAACCATCGAAAACATATTTTTAAGCAATATTAAAACATGTTTTTTCTTTACCACGCATGTTTCATTTATACTGGACAGCTGTAACTTTAGACATTACAAATGTTGTCAACAAATTAATTTAGTGTACTTTTATAACTTAATGATTTTAATCAATTATACTTTCTGATGGAGTTGAAATCAGTTTATGAAGCAGTCTATAGAATTCCTGACAAGTCTGTATAACCATATGTTGTCATGTTGGATGAGAAAATAATAAAAAAGCAAGGCTTGTATTCAACGTTTGAAAAAAAAAATTGCAACCCGGATCCTGATTCTTGCACCCGAAATGGAGTGCTGCATGTTTGCATTTAAGGGACCAGTATATTTGTCATAAACACGTACTAGCGTCTACTTTTTAACTTGGAAGGGTCCCTCCTACTTCCCTTTCCCTGAATCCAAAATAAAAGTCTGTTCTCAACAACGTTCACTGCAAAGTCAATGAAACTTTGAGTACTTCATATTTCTCTTACCGCCCTCAAGTTCAAATGTGCAAAGTTCAAGGACAATATCCTCTGGACGGCTGAGAATGTTATTCAACTTCTTAAACAGAGTAAACACTGGGGGAGTGCGGTCTTTAATACGAATTACCCATATGATGGAAGTTGTTACACCGGACAGTGCGTATGTGAAGTTCACAGTTCCAAAAGAGTTAAAATTAATTATTAGTATGGTATTCTACATCACTGCTTCAACTGCTGAAGTTATGAAGCAGTGAAATACCGAACTTATGTTAAATATTCTTAGTTAATATTTGAGAGGTTAAGGATTCTATTCCCGCTGGCTGTGCTGACGACATTTTTAATGAATATTCCCCACGGCCTCCTCAAAATTGATGGAACATGCCCTTTATCTAGTCCACAACTACTTCTAGAATCTTATTATTTATCGCTCGCAATCATACTACTATTGAAAGAAAAAAATAACTTATTCAGGTCAGGAGGGATACGAAAGGAAGCAGTTTATGTATTAACTTCAATAAAATACGGATTCGTCCTTAGTGCATAGAAAATATTTGTACAGAATTTATGGAATATCGGTCCTAACCTATGCTGATGAACTAACATTTATGTTTTGTAACGAAGCTTTCTCAAATTTATTTGTTTTGTAATATCCAAATTCTTGGATGATTAAATGATTAATTTGAAAGGATAAGAAAGCGGGTCTGGCTATTTTAAATGTTGGCCAGCGCAAATCAGGAACACAGGTTGAGGATGGCTGAGAATGGCAAGATGAAGAAAGTATTTGGACTGAAAGTGAAGACGCAATTGGAAACAAAAGAAAACTGCATAACGAGAAGCTTCACAATTTGCAGGTCTCGAGTGTTGAGTGGATTCATCTGGCTCAAGTTTCATGTCTTTAGTGAAACGCTATTGACTTTGTAAATATCTGTGCCCATGGTTGATTCATTACTGTTCATTTATGTTGAATAATGCCCGTTATCGGAGGCACACAGCATATGTACACGAGATTTAGAAACTGAATCTAGCCCAAAATTTAGCTTAGTGGTTCCAATGAACCCGCTGTTGATTACTAAATTTATTGTGATCACTAAATCGCAAACATTTACCACTAACATAAACGGAGGGTCGGAACGAATTGTGTTAGTGAATGGCAACCATTCAGCTGGAAACTGCAAACAGGCAACTTCAAAAACATCACTTACATTTAATGTACTTTAGACAACGGACAATGTCTAGCGTAATTATGGCGTTAACATGTACCACTGTTATTATTTACTTCAGGAATAAGTATATAACAAACATGTTTAAAATGTTTATCAATTTTAACAGTTATTTCTAGAAAAACGTATTCAGAAAACTGAGGTTTTGACCGTCTATAAATACATATTCAACCTAAAATATTCAAGCTAACAAGTTAATTCCTATCTGAAATTTTGCTGGACTGAATATACTAGGTCTGTACTTGAAACCTGTTGCCTTCAGAGGTCTGATACTTCTGCGTTCCTCATAGATCATAAACGTGAGACTATTACAGCTAAGAAGGGTGATATATTGCCATTATAAAAAGAGACTAATATTAAAATGTATATGAGTAAGAGAGAGACAGATAATAGTTGTAAGATAAAAAAAAAAAGAATTACGACCTCCTCTCTGTTTAGGACGGGAATACTCGACAACATATCATGCACCTAATGGCGACACGAAGTCATAGAGTTTTTAAAGTCAAAGCAAACGCAGCAAAATATTCTCTGTCTCGTTTCATCTCTTACTTCTTCATCTCAAAACATATTCCAGTTGGCATCCTTCGCCCTGTGCAGCCCACATCATACAGTTTAAAAGACACACACACGCGCAGTGTGTTCAAATATGTGACGAGGTAATGTGAGATGAAGAGAAATGAGAAGAGGAGAAGACGATAACAAGAAGCAGAAGGAGGAGGTAAATATGAAATGTGAGGGGGAGTTTTAACTGTCAACCAGGTCGAAACGCCATGATATTCCTATCATATATCTCTCAACCCTTCCAGAGAGACTTAGTCGATTCCAAACGCTTGATAAGGCTGGTCATGTGGTGCTAGAGGGACCGTTTGCAAAGTGACAAGGTTCAATTTGGTCAGACAGAAGCCATTAGTTCAAACAGGGAAGAAACCAGCAGCCACATGCTAATTAAAACAGGTGTCAACATATAAAAATAACAAAATAACTTTGCAGAAGTTTCGTAAAATTTGTCCATATAATTCAATTGATTCCGAATTACTCAGTGGTTTTATCGGTGATTTTACAGCAAGACTTTTACATACTTCGCTGTTTATGAAACCATAGTTCTGTTGAAGAAATCTATATACTTTCTGGAGACAATAACAAATCTGACAATACTGAAAGATGTATTTTGGGCATTTCTGGTATTAACACTAATTTCTTTGACTATTTATTACTTTGATTTGTTTAAGTTTATTGTCACAGTGTTAAAATTTTTAACTTGTGAAAATGGCGAACTTATCATGGAATGTGATATTACGTTTGATGATAGCGCTATCATCTGTAGCTTGCGGTTTCCTGACAAATGTGATTGATGACGTCGTTAAAGAAGATACTGGAGACTCTCATCTGTTTGAGGAGAAAGAGAGAGAAAGAGGAGTCAAAGAAAGAGCCCTAGAGAAGCTACAAGAGGTAGGTGAAGAAATTGTAACAACGGAATGTTTTTAAGATTATTATTACCCAGAACTCAAGGTAAGAATATCAACACTATCGATTGAGGGTTTGTCTACTAAAACCAAACTTACTTGACGACTGTTATTTCCGTTAATTTTAACACGCTCAATATTAAACTAATAACAAGTGTTGGTTTTGCGTCAACTACATGTTTCGACCTAATATGGCCCTCATAGGACGTCTGAGACATGGAATTCAACTCTGTTACGTGTCACAACAAACCGTAAAATCAAAATACAAACTTAAAATAAAATATCGTGATATTGGGTGACAGTGGTCGGTTGATGGGCGAGATGACAGAATAATTACGAACGATGAACTGGGAAGTTTAACAGAGAGTTGTGGAATAGGCTTTCCTGAATGTACTACACAGCCATTCGCCGGGAGTGACTCATTTAAAACACTTCATGAGACTTTAGTTTCTTATGACAGCGAGAATGAAGATGAATGTCTTATGGAATGTCGCGCAGTTTACGATCCTGATGATGGAGGCAATAAGCACCTCTGAAACGTCGGTAAACTTCTACCGGGCCGGTAATTTATGAACGGGCTGGCTGTTTTTTACACGGGTATATTCTCCCCTTGCTCCATTGCTTGTATATATTCATCTGTGTGTTTGAGAGACAAAACTAATTTGCAACGCTGCCATCATAATACCTTCTAAAAGTTCCATTGCAAAGCCACGTATTCCATAAAGTTTTAGTGGAATTTCGTCTTGAGAATATGTGGATAAGTGATGATGAGTATGCAGGAAAATTTCACAAATATTAATAATGAAAAATGATGTAAAGAAATAGCAAACCCATGATGGACGTAGCACAATGATTAAACCATCCTCTTCGGTTTCAATAAATGCCCCATGATGGTAGTACGTAGTAAAAATAACACAAAATCCATTAAATTATGCAGGCAAAAGCCCGTCTAATGTAAACAATAAAGATATGTGGACGTTTAATGTTTCTGCCAGCTGTTTCTAATGGAGGTGAACCGTGGCACTTCGGCCTTTGAGGAAAATAAATTACAAGTTTCTTTTAAAACAAAGTGTTGCAGGAAAGTATCTGTACCCACAAATGATAAAGAAGTGGAAAATTTCCGATATTATATTATAATAAACGCTGTGATTTATACAAACCAATTAGTTTTGTAAGGATAACTAAATATAGGTGACTGAGTATGATTTCAGGTTTTGACAGCGGTGAGTATGAAGATTTCTGTCTTCTGGGTTGTTGCGCTGTGTAGTCTGGTAGACCTTTACCAACGTTTCAGAGGTCATACTGCCTCCGTCATCAGGGCGATGAATTCAGAAATCTTCATAGGTGACTGAGTTTGGCTGCATGGGGAAAATTATAAATTTATACTGAATTTTTGCAAAGAAATCTCTTGGAAAGCAAGTCACATTGATGCTCATGAATTGAAGGAGTGAGGGCAATGGAAGACGCATCTTTGGAGCCTAGGATGTGACAATGATAGATGGATGGTACAATCAGAATTGTGACGGACATTGGTAATAATATTGCTGAACTTTTGGGTTCAATTACCAGAGTTGATTGATGATGATGATGGACCTAATAATAACCTTTCGATTAAAAAATTTAACGTGTGAATGTATTCATCTATTTGTTCAGGTTTTTGGTCTGCCAGATCTAGGAGAGAAGCGACATCATCAAATACCTCCACAGTTCATGACCGAGTTATATAATAACATTGCGGACGAGAGTGGCGTAACGCGCCGAAAGAATCCCTACAACGCCAAAGTCGTGCGTAGCTTCATAGAGAGAGGTAGGTAACTGATGTTTATATTATAGGGTAAGAACGACAAACAAAATAAGTTGCATTTACTGCAGAATTACCTGTCTGCTATACTGTGTGTCAAATACATGTGGAGTACAGGCATCAAGGTGTGCCACTAACAGAGATAGTCGCGGAACGCCTTAACGTGAACCACTGTCTTTCCTCGTACATATCTTCAGAAAATATTTATTTTCCAAGTACCTGTTTTCCCAGTTGTTTCAAGGTCACATTAATCTCACCACAACAGAATTCATGGGCTGGATCCTCATGATATGACATAACTTTTCTTTTTGATACTGATACACAGAAATTAGCGAACTCATGAAGTACTCTCAAATGACATTATCGAACACGTCTCATGTACTATCATATCACTTCTAACAAATATGTCCCTTCCCCGTCCGAATTTGCTTAAAATAAACTGTAATGAAATAATGAAATTTATTACTTATGACAATATGAATCTATATTTCAGTTGCCCAAGAACGAATAGAAAATAATAATACAGCTTTATCACAAACGCATGCATTTCCCCATGAAAACCTCAGATTTGTAGTTCATTTCGTGTGGTCTAAATAACAGTAAGAGAACACAAGTCCTGGAACTTGGAATAGGACGTAAATGGAGATTTTGTTAATACTGTGACGAACGTCATATTTTACAAAACCAGGGATCATTGTTACCGGTTTTATGGATATAATTTGCAAGAATATCTTAATTTCAGCAAGGTGGTAGACACGTCATGCCGCAAAACTATTAATAAATTATAAGTGAGTTTAACTTTACTTATAATATTTCAGATAACTCACTATGCCACTATTTCTACTTTAATATCTCCGGGTTGGATGCTGAAGAGAGCGTTCTGGAGGCACAGCTACGCCTGTATCGGATGAGGACACCGCCAAATGAACTCCATCCCACTTTCTTCACGTCGCCCAGTCTCATCGTGAGTACAACACACCTACAAAAAATTTCGCCAGTTCGCCGACTGTGTTTGCGGACTGTCGGCAAACATTATTTCACGCGTATATATTTCTGTTGACGAAGAAATTGTGGACGCCGGTGGACTAGGGCCTTTCTCAAAGTAAGTCATTGATCTGGTTTTAGAAATTCCAGAATGTTTCGTTCAAAAATATTAGGTTTTAACGTATTATTGCTTGTCCACATTCTGACTTCTTGGCTTGGTGGTAGTTAACGACAGATTGAAACTGAGTTCGGAAACACAGAACACCGGGTATTTATTTGCGGACTGTCTGCAAAAAAAGAGGAAACTTGTTTGCTGTTTCCGGACAATATTTGTATTGCGGGCAGTATTTCAGTAGCTCATAATACGTCGAATGAGAGGACAACAGTGAATAATGAATTAGAACGGATGTGGAAGGAAGTGGTCTTAGCCTAATTTAAGTACTATCCTGGAATTTGTCTGGGGAGACTGATGTAAACCACAAAAAATCATCAGCCAGGTTATCCGGTTTCCGGGTCCATATTTGAACTGGGAATCTCTCGAAGATGTAGCAAGACGGCTTACCTCCTGACTTCGACGTTCAGTTGAAGACACGTATTTACCACAAATTAAAGTCTACTACGTTAATAAATCGACAATTAGATATTGAAAGTGATGTTTCAGACTTAAAAAATACAATTACCTTAGCAGTGCTAAATCAGACTACATTCAGATCATGATCTGTTAGAATTTTCCTATGTAAATTATATTATATTAAGGGCACATAACACTACTCTAAATGCAGATACGCGTGTACCAAGTGTTGGACGAGCAGCAATTGGGATCGCCGGATTTACACAGACTGCTCAGTTCTCACTCGGTGGGGGCTCATTCTCACGGCTGGGAGGTGTTCAACATTAAGGAAGCCGTGCTGGACTGGATGGAAGGCCGGCGCCCCAACAAGGGGCTTCTCGTCACATGCAGTACGCTTTTTGAACAGAGCGTAGACGTGAGATTCGCTCGTCGTAACGAGCATCATAACAGCAAACAGCCCATTCTCGTACTTTTCGACGACGAGCTTAAAACACACACCCCACCAGCATCTCCGATCACCGATCCTCGAACAGGTAAAATCAGTCATGTTATTTCCATCGTAAAATTATAATCTAATAGGACATGATTTATAATTGGAGAGATGACCACGCACTTTTCAACGATTAATTTAAAAAAAAACTTGCCTGAAACAAACCCTGTCTGATTCCCTTTTAACACTTCTTTAATGTCCTCATTGGAACATGTATTTCTACCAACTCACAGACATTTATTTTAAAAGAAATACCATTACCTTGTCAGCCAATGGATACTCGTTTCTTTTTATTCATTGAAAGAGGTCACCCGGATTACTACAAGTATGATCCCACTAACGAGGTACGCGATTCGTCTGCAGAATCAGCGATTGTACGGGAGAGGCGGTCGCTGTCCGCCGTCTCGGCTGGCGGCAATTCTTCCACTTTCAACGGCCTCGCTGCTGCACGCAACAGCTCCCGAAGAGCCAACACCTCCGGGGAATGCTCTCGGTTGGAGCTGTTTGTGGATTTCGAACAGATCGGGTGGTCGTCTTGGATAATTTCACCGAAAGGATACTCAGCGTTTTACTGCAAGGGTCACTGTAATTTCCCATTAGGCCAGAGTCAGCGGCCGACAAATCACGCTACAGTTCAGAGCATTGTTCACGAGCTAAATCTTGCGCCGGATGTAGGCAAACCTTGTTGCGTGCCGACAAGTCTACTCAATGTCCCCTTACTTTTTTACGATGACAATGACAATGTTGTTCTTAGGATGTATGAAGACATGGTGGCTGACAGCTGTGGATGTCTGTAGAAAGGGGTTCTTAAAAATATTTTGGAGTCTTGGCCTGGTATTGCACATTGTTTCAGAAATTATTTTAAAACTTCTAACATTCCCAAGACATCCTACTTGGTGTAAATCTATGTGTAATTGCTTTTACGATGTCGTATTTGCCCAAATGTCATGGACCCTCAAATAAAATATCCGCCCCAATTTAAAAGCCTCAATTAAAGAAAAGTAACTGTTTAAACACCAGTTATTCAAAACGTATTCTACAACTTCTAGGAGTAAATACAGAGCACAATTATTCCTGTTTTTTACATTTCAGGAAATGTTTAAGTGATTTTTTGAGCAATAAATAGTTTCTGGAAGCACTGTATTCGAGCGAATACGATAATTGATAAAGTTTGGTGCAATATACTGCCTCCGTAGTTAAGAACTGGGACATGTTTGTGGGATCTAATCCAGGCATGCGCCAATAATAGATAAACAGTAAACAAATTCTCCAAGTTTAAAACATGTTTAACTTATAAGCCTGGATCTTTAAATTATGGTTCCATTTTTAATGCCTTATAATAATAAATGGAAGAATACAGTAGGTTTCAAGCCGATTCACATCCATGCTGTTAATAATTCAGTTTAATTTATTTAAATTACAATAACTATCTACTGCTAAGGTCTAATTCGTTGCTTCTAATGCTGTTAAAGATGATCAGTAATAATTTCTTTAAATATTATAAGTCCAGAATTCTTCCATTCCGTATTATAAAATCGAAATCAGACAGCACTGACCAAGTGGCCCTTGTGCTAATGGGAAAGGACAGGAACTTGGGTCAGTGGGAGGAACCGTCTGAGAAGAGCCGGAGGATAACATTTCTGTCTGACCAGTATCAAGAAGGCCGGGGGTGAAAAAAATCACAGTTCACAATTTCACAAAAAATAATTTCGTATCTGGACAATATTTTATTGTTGCCTCGGAAAAGTCCTGCCTATTTTCACAGCCCTGGCTACTGACCTCGGTCAACGATCTCAAAATGTACATCAAGCACTATGTTTTTGCTTTTGTCTTGTTATCAATTTTTTGTGTGTAATATATAATATTGTTTTTACCTGTATCGTATATTCATAATATTTAGACAGTTCAAGATCCTATCCATAATCTTTTATTAATGTGTGTTAAGATAGATATCTCTTCTGACTCTCATCTCTGGTGGCAACGGCCTGACAATTATATGTAAGAACAAGCTATAATAATACTTTTAATCTATATTGAAAAATAATTTAATAGATGATTGTGATCAATTTTATATAGGCCCATAAATGTACAAAATGTACGTTGTTTTATATCTAAAAAAACGTGATCTGCATAACTGTGTAATCATCTTCAAAAACTAACTTTTCCCGTTTGGTTATTTTGGTATCACATACAAGACAGCAAGACAGTAACACTGTGATCTTTATATAAACGCGTTTTAACATTCCTCGAGGCATTGTCTTTTTTTCTGTCTCATATTTTTGTTGTACATTTGCATACTTTTTTCCCCGAAATGTCTTGTAGTAGTTGTCGGTGTTGATAAATTTTACCCAGTAGCATCTTCCAGTAGCTAAGAGAACGTGCCAATTTAGAATTAAGTATAGGTTGGCCCATAAGCACTGTACATTTGAAGATGAAATATGTTTATCACAAGACCAGAAGAAAGGTACTTGATTCACTCGCGAGTTTCTGTACTATTAACGATGTACTATATTTACGTAACACCAAATAAGATGCGAAGGCGATTATGAACAGTAAATAGCGAGAAATATTGGATGCACTCTCCTGGTGAGTTTCAGATGTAGAAGGAAACGGTCGTGGTATATTTTAAAAATAGTATCCCATCACTGACCAAAAGGGAATAAAGTAAGCCATAAAATATATTTTTTTTAACTGAAATTCAAAATCGGGATCCCTTGAACACGAAGCAGAAACCTGATAACTAGACCGCAACATTAGTTAACGCAATATTTAGAGGAAGACTAGCTTTTCAACAATGTTTATGCCAGTAATAAAGTAGTTTAAGTACAATGACGTCTGAAAAATAGCAGTAAATTGTGTGCGCTACGTTGGAACACAGGTTCCCACTCTTGTTATAATTATGGGGAAATTTACGGGCCGTACTGTGACAAGATTAAACGAGAGGGAGTAGCTGCAGACCGGTAGCTGGAACACCGTACTGCAAAGTAACAATTTACATAATTTATTAGGTTCCTGTCTACCAAGTTCGATAACATTATAATTACTACTTGGAAATAATAAACCAATGTATTATTAAATGTGTACCAAGATAATTTTGCAAGTAAACAAGAATCACACTGACTTATTTTAATAAAATTAATTCATTACAAAACTACTTTTTAAAATATTTATTGTGGTTTTTCCTGAAAATCTCATTTCCAAAGAATCTCCTAGTACACATTCCTACCATAATGAAATTTCATTTAAACATAAATCTAAGAAATTATCACCTAAATCATGAATTGTATCTTAGACAATTTCGTACATCACTGAATATTATGCCTCCAAATTTAAGGAATTAACAACTCAATGATAAAAGATAAAAAAACGTTCTAGGTTACTAAGTCCATCAGTTTCAAGGAAAATGTGTAATTATAACTACTTTCTAGAGTATTTTTCTTGTGGATAACTCTTAAAATCCCCAAGCAAAAATTCTTAAAGATTTCACAACCAGATTAAAGTTAAATGCAAGGATATGATCAACAAAAGAACGACCGCTGATCAACGAAGCATAATATAAGGTCCAGGCCATTTCTCTGGAAGATGGGTTTATTGAGTGAGTAGTCTGTTCCACTGTCACGTAGACAATTTTAGGAAATAATCGATAATTACAACAGAAGGGCTTAATTTACAAGATGTCAGTACTCAAATTTGTCTTTTTATTCCACGAATACACACGACTTCAAATGGGACGCTCAGAGAAATGAAACAGCCAAGATACGTAATGTTAAAAATCGATAGAATAAGTCTAAAGGTGAATATCGAATCTTATTCTTATGGTCACTCTAGTTAATGTTTTGAGGAATTCAGAGAACGTTTAAACATAGATTTTATAAAAGTTAGTTTATGAAATTTAGTCAATCTAGATCTAACTTTAAACTAGCTGAAAATAACATTTGGTATGTGTTTAATATCTGTCAAATAAAACTTATTTTTAGACTCGTGTATAATAATAAAGTAATGGAGTTTGTCGGTAGAATTTAGCTTAAAGCCAGCGACAGCCATTGCCCCAAATGATGACACGTGTCACCAGTTATACAGTAGGAGGGAGTGAGCCTCTTGTAAACTTGGCTGATTAACTGATAAAATAATGGAAGGAGACTTTTTTTTAAATTTGGAGAATATACACATACTGAAACTTATCAGGAACCATACGACTCTAATCCACATTTTCTCTCCATTTTAATAGTATCAGTATCCTGCAAAACAGACACTCTCCTTCAGAGTTTCAATTAAAACTGTGTATGCATTTCTCATTTCCCCATGCGTGCTACACCCCCTCCCACTTCAACCTTGTCTGGAGACGTAGACTGGCGGTGAAATGATTGGCTGTTTGTAACTGCTACGGAAATGCCAGATGTCTGAAATGTGAAGAGGGTCTTCAAGGTCCATGAGTCATTGAAATTCTTAATATGTGCGCCACATTGTCAAGTGTTAACGTATTTCTTTCTTTGTGAGCAATTTTGTGTTATTATTTAATAATCACACAAAATATGTTCCGTTTAAGACCCCGCTCAAATATTGCCCCTATCAATTGTAGCAGTTAAGTCCCTTGGTAAAACAGCTGACTAAGCAAAAACACCAGTTCATTCAAACGTTTGTAAGATTAAAGTCGTGTTTGAAGGGTAAAAGCAACGAGTAAGAATAAATCCACAGATTAAGATGAGTGACAAGTGTCATGGAAGGTTTCTTATTTACTGCCTTGAATTAATGTAATAGTCTGCTGTTACATCGTTTTCATTTACTTGCAAAAATATTTTGAATTTCGTGATAATATAACACAGTTTAGAGCTACGCGCTTTGCTATCTGGTTTCGAAGTCAGAAAACACATATTTTTTCCTTTGTCATCCAAGGCCATTCCACCTCCTAAGCAAGGGGCAATGCAGAACTGCAAACAAAACATTAGCAAAGTAGCTTATAATCTTTGGGACCGCAAACGATATACTGATGCGAATCATGGTGTCCTCTAAAGGGTTTTCGGGTGCCTGCGAAAACTTACAAATATTTATACAGGGCGACATGATTAGAAGTTAATCAATTAAACAAAACATTCCCTTCTCAAATACGGAACTAACCCACTAAACTGAAGTATGCTTGTGTAGTAGATTCAGACGTCTTACGATGTTATCTTAGCAGCGTAACGGGATATTCTTGTTATTAAGACACCGTCACCTTTCTCGGTGGACAAGAATCCTTTTATAAATAATTACTTAAAATCTGCCAGATCTATCAACCGTGGCGCCAAAATGTCCCGAGTTCTACACAGCTACATACTTCAAGAAATTTTACGGAAAGAGAACGAGAGTTCATAATATTAAAACCATCGGTCAAAGCCCCTGTTCGTGAGTTATCGGGTTATTAGACAAGCGACGGAGACGTCCAAGATTATAAATAAGATGGAGATATTTTTTTTTTAATTTCCCCGACATAAATTATATATAATCACATGTATATACCTGCTAGCGATTGAAATCAAGTCTTAAACATTTTACAGGCTAAAGATGAAATTACTCCTGCTACTAACGGTGAGATTGGCAAATCAGATACAATGTTATAATGTCTGCCAGCCCGGATTTCGCGACGAGAGAGTCCTGTCTTCACTATAAATAATTTGTGCCACTGGCTCTAAGAGGGGCAATTTCCGTGTTACGTGATCATTATCTTCATAATAAAATAATTACCATGAACTTGGTGTGGCGCCATGTTCGCGTGACAGGTCGTGTTTTCTTATCCCCCCATCTCGTCTCCTAACCTTGGTTATTTTCGTTTGCAGGTCACGTTCCACCGATATGCCGAAGGTATTGGATTTATCTGTTCTGTTTAGTTCTCAAAACAGTTACAACCGAAAATTCTGGAGCCTATTAAGGAATATCTATTCAAGTATTAAACAACCTGCGATTCACGGGTCATATGTGACTTACCGAACTTGAAAATGTGCCTATAACATGCTGTCTGCTGTTCAAAATCACTAATGCCAAAGTTAATAGCCTCACTACCTATCTGCCTTGAAATCATCTATTATCTTTACCATCTGAAAGACGGAGTTTCTTTCTAGATATTAAATATAAACTGTAAAATATATCGACCGCTTGTTTAATAACTTGACTTATTTACCTGTTTCCACCACCCTATTCTAGTGCCCACACTTTATTGTCGAAAATCGGGGAGGGGAGCTTATACTAAGGCTTATTTTAAAGTTTCAGGCAGAACAAATAATGTTGCTTTTCTATTACAATTCTTACGTTGTTAATGTTAGTCTATAAATTTTGGAATTTATAAAACAATGGATTGTAACTTAATTCTTACGTTGTTAATGTTAGTCTATATGTTTTCGAATTTATAAAACAATGGATTATAACTTTGCTCATGGGACAACGTACTGGGTTCGTGAGTACACGGTCCTAACTCATTTGGGTAAATTTCTTTATTATTGATTAAAATTGTAAAAATTGTAAAAATTTTACAGAAAATGTTTACTTTTACCTTCATTATCAGTATTTTATTTTATACTTAGAACGAATTTCGTACTTCAGTACAGATTCTGTCTACAATACCTTGTCGGACATAAACACGTATACACAAATAAGACACAGGCTGACCTGGTCGCGAACCCGGTGTTCCAAGATAAAGTGCCGGCATTTAACTGCTTGAGGTATGGCACGGTGAGATTACGATAATACAGAATCAACTGTTAGGTTGCTCTAACAACGACGTTTGTAGCAAGTGAGATCTTAGGTTCTCTCAGTGGCACGTACAAAGATAGCTGTCCTGAGTACAGTCCGATAGACGACTATCGACGTTTCACAGGTTCTTATTGCTTCCATCATAGGGACGCCCTGACGATGGAGGCAGTAAGGACCTTTGAAAGGTCGGTAATCTTCAAAGTTTTTCTTGGGCTACGTAATTTAACTGGTCCCACCTCCCGACTTTGAGCATCCATCACGTCGGTATTACGCAATGCAGGAAATAATGTGTGTGTGTGTGCGCGTGCGCGTGCGTGCGTGCATGCGCGCGCTTGGAGTAATTTCCAATGGCAGTACGTCCACCCTTATTTCATTAAAATCCACCAAGCCTTAGTCTAGTTATTAAATGCGTCCAACACAACTGGTCACAGTAGATACTGATGAAGCTTTTAACTTGTTAACAATAAATAAAACTATTTAAAGTGGCAACATTTAACACAGAATCACTTATTGTTATCTCTCTTCAACAATAACACTCGAAGTGCATTTAGGTTTGTCAATTCATATTCTTCATAGAAAATTATATTTTATGCTAAAGGATTGGTATTCTGTAAGACTTGAGGTTCTCACAGATGACGGAGGCAGTATGACCTCTGAAACGTTGGTTAACATCGACCAGACTACACAGCGCAACAACCCAGAAGACAGAAATCTTCGATTGGTATTCTCTTTTTGGACCGCCTAGCGCACTGCCGTGCTTTGGGCAGCCCTGGCTCCTTTTCCGTAAACCAGGCCATTGCGAACACGACACACACACACACAAAAACAACTTTGAGACAAACTTACCGATTCGGAGGTGGCGTTGAAAATATTCCCGCCGTGGTTGTGAACATGCACTGCAGTACAAGGACACGATGCACCTCTGCTGGGGAAATCCTGTATATTTCTTCCCGAATACTTTCTCGAAGTTTATGCAATGTATGGCGATTTCTGCTGTACACTTTGTCTTTCAAACTATCCCACAAATGAAAACACACTGCACGAGGTCAAGGAAAAGCGGTGTCCCTACGCTTCCGACTAATAATTCAATCAACAAACACGTCACTTATTATGGTCATGCAGTTACCTACAGTTACCGGTTGTGTGCACCGTTGCTGAGTCCTGTTGAAACAGACCGTAGTATTTCTTTCTATGTTAACTCTGGGATAAACCTGTTCAAAATCAGATTAGTATTCCCTTCTTCGTCTTATTATCAACAGAAAAATGGGTCAATTATTCGCCTTGCACTGATTCCACACCAAATACCAACTTTCGAATCGTGAAGTGCGGATTCATTATGAACGCTAGGGGTTTCCGGAAACCAATAAGGGTTATGGTACGTGTTCTCACGCAAACATAAATAAAACAAAATTTCTCCAGTAAAAACAATAATTGTGAACCAAGAATTGCAAAAATTCCTTCTTGTAGCTCGGATTCTTTGTTGCAATTAATACACTTCTGAAGATCGCTTCTAATAGGGCCTGTGGCGGGCAACAACTTTCAGTCACAAGGAACTAATACAAAACATCATCATATAACTTTCATTATCGATATAAAATTTCAATGGCTATCGATTCAGTTACCGAATCAGACCAAAGACGTATAAACGAGAAAGAGTAAACATAAATCTCAAACTGACAAAAGAATAACAGTTCGTTGATAATACCAACTGAACCTCCTGTTGCTTCCTCCTTCCTATGTCCAAATATTCTCTTCGGTACCTCTTACTGAAAATTTCAGCATGGAAAGGATTGAATTCAGTAAAATATTGTTCATCCACATTTCACATGGGATTGCCTGTAGAAAAAATGAAAGAACCAGTTGAATGTATCTATGAAAAAAGTAATATTCTACTTTATTACTCAATGTTGAAATACATTACGTCTCTGTCATGGCAAATATTACAAAGGATCACACTACTACATAGGCATGTTCAAGGGCATCAAATTCAGATTTTTGTTTTGTATGTAATAAAAACTGACACGTAGGCTTACAGTTGAATCTCTTGGAAAATTATGCAGATTCAGTAATCTTCCTTTTAACATTAAACACGTGTTTTAATTCCTTTCCAAAGAAGAAATGCTATATATAACAGAAATGTAATGATAAACTAAGCATAATCTGTTTGCCTTCACAGTCTGCTGAATTTGTCAGTGAATCATTTAGATAGTCACAAACTGACACAATTCTATATACTAAGCTTTCAGCATGTTACATATCACATTTAAATGTATATTTATTGCTCTGGACCACCTCACATTGTATGCAATGAGTTAAATTTAATATAAATGTTATATATATTTAAATACACATTTGTTTGTTACAGCGAGTGAAATTAATAAAAAAATATTAATGTGTCTAACTGCAGAGAAAACACCATAGTCTGTAATGAATATCATCAGTGGTGATTTGTAGATCACATAGGCCATAATCAGTGTTCATAAAAAATAAAATCTCACTTTTCCCTTGTGTTAACCAAAAAGTTACTTTTCCTTACTTGGTCATTCTCCACCAAACACCAGTAATTTTAAATGAAAATATGTGATACGCTATAGCCCTAAATACTCATTTATTCTTCCTGTCAGAATGGATGTGTAATATTATATAAGCAGCCCATAAATACAATTGATTTCTGTGCACAGTGAATGAAGAAGCAGAGACATAGATTTGGAGGTTATGTAGTCCTGTGATATGGGAACAAACTTTGTCATAACCTTAACAAACCTCATTATTGATCTTGAGTATACCTTTTATAGCTCTGTAGGAGAATATACATCCAAGTAACATTTAAAAGTCTAGTTCCTTCTTGTATTACACACATCGCTTCTCCGTTACCAACACTGACATTTTTGAAGTTTTGCAATAAATAAACACTGTTTATTTTGGGAACCAAATAAAATTCACATATTCAGAGGAAAATTTGAACAGTCATTAAGAAAAGTGATACATATGTGCCAGGTTAATTACTACAAAATTTTGTTCTGATAACCAGAAGAGAAGAGACTGCTTATAAAATGTAGGTGCAGACAGAAATATAATGTTAAAATATAAGTGTGAGGATGTAAAATGAAATCATCTGACTCAGGACAGAGATCAGTGGCTACCACTTGTGAACATGGTTATAAACCTTCAGTTTCCATAAAAGACTTGTGAAGTTTTTTAATGAGGTGGTCTTTATAGACCACTAATACTTTAAAATGTAATGAGATAATGCATAACCATAAAGCTGGCGAAACACAATAAGCTGCTATATCAATATTATGTAATTTCATATACACTGCATTTTGGCGCGGTCAATAATGTTTAACACTGTGGCGTATTATTATAAGTGATCTGATTCTGACTTTAAAATACTTGAATAACTGAGTAGGATGTTTCAGGATGAAAACTTACCCTAAGTAACTTAGATCAGCAATTAGAAGCTTAGATGCACTTATTGATAAACATAAAAAAGGAAGACAGAAGTTTCAAGTTTATATAATAAACACCATCAATACTGAATTTTCCTTTAAAAAATGTAATGAGTTTGCAATTCTAGAATATACTGATAAAGCCAGGATCTTGTATTCTGCTTGCCAAATAATTACAACAGCAAACCGTCGCACGTGCCTATGCATAACAGTTCTTTCCTATTAATTTTCTTCTTTTATGTAATTGTGATCACACTTTTATCAATGAAACTTGAACATGCAACAAAAATACAATGCACTTCAAAACAACAACAAAAGTAAACATTGAAAATATTAATAACTCATACAAATTTAAAGTCTTTAGAATCCTTCAATATGATATGGCATGAAAATTATTACAAAGGATTATCATTGTTCTAGGTAATTTTAATTAAAGTTATAAAGAGAATTTTTTGGCACTAATATCATTTAAGCAAAAAATACAAAACTTATGTTATTGCAGCTTTGTATCGCTAAAACTTTGTATATGTTACATTACTTGGTTGAACAAATAGCATTTCTACAATGACATGCAGATATCAAAAAATGGGATATATCTGAATTTAATTAGACCTTGAAATAATGCATTCCATCATGTTAATATAACAAGAAATATAAAATACTGTGCAGAGTAAACTTGTAATTTCTTTGTGTGACAAGTAAATTCATATATTAATTTCTTAATTTTATTTTGGATAATTCGACAGTTATCAAACTTTAATATGTATCTGTACTTTCACATGTAATATAATATATGAAAACTATTTGCCATGTTAATAAAATATTATTAGAAATTATTCAACTACACTTGCCTTTTTAAAATAAGATGTTCTGTCAAATAATCTAAAATATTTATCTCGAAGTTATGAACACCAGTTTTTCTGTCATCACTTTTATAAACTCTGCATCACACACTTTTTACCAAACTAGTATTACCGATGTGAAAAATAATCATTATTACATAGGATAGAAAAACTATTATGTATGGTCTTAACATGTTACAAACCAACATTTTTTTTCAGTACATAACCTAAAATTTTTAAAATATTTGTCTCATTAAGTGAAATGTTTCAGTTTTAACTGTGAGAATCTAGAATGAATGTATATCATAAATTTTCTGCTTCATAGCCCTGAAATATTCACTTATGAAACTTTACTTATATTTATATTACTTCCTTAATGTGAGGTTACTTTATAGTTTATGGTTTATACTTTTGTCTCTTGTTTAGACTTCTATATTACCTATAAAATATTTTTAAAAACTTCGTCTCTTTAAAATTATTATCAAGATGGAAATTTAATTTATTTTGGTTCATAAAGTGATGAAAACTTGAAGTTATCCATGCTACATACTCCCACAAACTACCAGTTAACAACATAATTTTGGCATGTTGGTCATATTATGGCAACAGATTTACAAAATTAAATAATCTATATTTTTAATATTTCATAATTTATACCCATTTTATAAATATAAATTCACATAAACTGGAAATAAAAATCAATCATGAAAAGTGGAATCACAATTATGAATGCGGAACTCAAGATAAATTATTATTACAGAAATCCCAACGAGTGCATTCAGTCATTAAAAGAAATATATATAAAAAAGTCTTCTTGGATGAAATATGGTATTTGATTCCAGAACATTTGAGTAAAACCAGTCATTAACAAATATATTATTTCACATTTTATGTAGCTATAAATTTTATTTGCAATTTAGGAAAATACTATTCACCAACAAGAGACATAAAATCTTTAAAGTCAATTTTACATAGCATAATAATTAATTAAATGTATATATAATAAAATATTGTAAAACATTATTACTTTAATATATTAAATGTTTTTTAGAAATTATAAAAAGTATATATACCAATTCTTTCAATAATACACAATTTTCCATCATTAGTTACTGATCAATTTTAGAAAATTGCCCTTTCTATATCAAATTTCTCCAGACTAATTCAATAATTACCCTACACATCTTTTAGCCATGTATATAACAGAAGATGGCTTAGTAAACAAAATTAATGAAATGCTTTCAGTTTATGGAACGCAATGTTCTCTTTTCAGTCATGAGTGAATAAAATAATTTCACAGATATTGTGAGTTAATTCATAGACGTAAATTAAATAATTAGGTATTGCATTTTTGAGTCATGATCTACAGGAAATTATCAGTTGCACTTTTCCAAGTTATAAAATAGAAAATTTGCTGAATTAAACCTGATACTGATTAAACACTCAAAAATTTATAATAACCACAAATTAGAAACCTGAGCCTGCAGGCTGAAACAGCTTCTTTCCTATTTCTGTCAATTGCTATTTTGAGAAAACCAGCAATTTCCTCTGAACTATAATGACTGATAGAAAGTATAGACAATGAGATTAACAATAGACATGATACAGTAATGTGCTCTATCAGCCTACATTCTTTTCGCAAATTTAACCACATTCTTTTATGCAAAGGTATGTGAGTAACATGTTTCTTGTGGTAATATTCGTACAGTACTACTTTCTGATACAGTAAATGCATACTAAAAGTTGAAACTAGGAGTTTTAAACACAAATTTAATGAGATTTATACTAAATTATGTAATGGTAAAATAATGGTGGGGTAACAAACAGTCATAATTTTGGAACAAAGCACGATAGAGATATGAAATATACGTCAAAATAAAGAGAAACTCTCCACGAATTTTACCTGTTCAGTAGATTTCGATATGCGCTGCAGACATCACGCGGCTATTGACCTTGTAACACAGCGCGCATGCGCTTATGCTAGAACCTGTTTACGTATCGAAATATTGAAGAGTTTCTCTTTATTTTGAGGTTTATTTCATGTCTCTATCGTGCTTTGTTCCAAAATTATGACTGTTTGTTACCCCACCATTATTTTACGGACACACTGTATAGATGTCCATTTAACTTAAATGTGGTGCATTTATATTTATTGTTAGACTGACATCAGAAATGCTACAAAAACAGAAACGTCTAAAATTATATGTAAATGGCGTAGTGCCAAAATGTACGTGAAATGTAAAAATGTATTTCACTCAGAAAACCCGAAATATAACTATTAAAAAAAATCAAATTTTTTGGCAAAATGTTTTGATTTAAGAACAGAATAACAGACTCAGGTGGAAACATAATTCTTATAATCATCAAAATATACTCAATTGTGAAAAGAAAATTATTTTAAATTGCCATTTTTACTACTCTAATAGCCAGCCGTGTCAACATTGTCATTAGAACTTTCTGCGTGCTTCAAAGTCTAGACAGTTTTAAATAACAATCAACATTATTGATTACAGTATGTCCTTTGCTTTTTATAATCAGAAATCACAATGACTGGAGTATAATTTAATACTATAACATCACAAATTTGAACATTCGGTATTTCTTTTCTTTAAGTAATTGTATTATTTAAGCTGGTACAGACAAGACAACAATTAACAATGATTATCAGCACGGGGTTCTAATGATTAAACTCTTCTGTTAATTCAGGATGTTTTATTGAGTATTTGTTACCACCTGTATACAACCAACACAGATCTAATTTGTAGTTGGATTCTTTTATTCTTGTAATTAAAACGTATTAATATAACTTCATCCAGTATTTCTTTCAATGCAGAGAGAAAACATTTTTAAACTCTTCTTTTTTTTCAAATTCTATAATAAAAGAAAACGTAAACCTCAAGCCACAATGCGTTTATGATAAACATATAACAGCATTTCTTAAATTACAATTACAAGGTTTTTAAATCTTGTCATGAATCTGTTTACAACTGAATGTAAAATCATGCTGTGTCATGATGAATACGTATGTTTCACGCAGTTAAGATTTCTCCTTTCTTTCTCCATGCTAATCAAACATGGACTGAGTTGGCGCGACTTCCAGCAGCAGCTGAAGGAACACTGTAACAGAATCTGCAAAGCAATGAAAAGAAAATTCGTATAATACTCAACACAAACCATCCCAATGTTTCCGTAGTAATGATTTTATAATTTAGATGATGAACAAAGCTCAAATCTTGTTACTCAGAAGTTGGCAATCACCTTCACCTGAAAACAGGATCAAGATCATGGGCAAATTCCGATGTTGAGATGCGTACGTACCCATGAAAGAAGGTGCGATGGCATAATGTACAAACGGCACATAGAATATGAGTCCGGCCACGATGAACAGAGCCGCGTACAGATACTCGATCTGGGGGTTTTCTATGATCGGCGCAGCGATCAGATAAATGGAGATCACCAGCACCACAACTGGAATGATGAGCGGAACCTGCAACAAATATGTGACAGGCGTTCTTTACGAAAGACTTGACACATGCGCCATATTCATTTTCATTTGCCTAGGTAAAAATCCAGCTAGTGTGGAAATGAAATAAGAGTGGATAATTAGGTTTGATAGATAAGTAGGTAAGTGTACAGATGGACAAACAGATAAGACAGATAAAGTGACAGACATACAGTGAACTGATTGAAAGTTATATAAGCTGATTATACCAAATGATAAGAAAAGCATAGGTAGACCATACAAAAGATGGAAGGCCCAATTTTGGATCGAATATCTTAGCTGGAACAGTTTCATAAGACTAATCAGTGATGATGATGACTACTTTGCTAGGTATTTTTTGAGACACACTGTGTCAAATTAATGGTTTGGAAAATGTCTTGTAAGAATACAAGGTGCAGTTATTTCTATTAGCGTATTTTTTGTTCAGTACATTCAAAAAGTTGTCACATTAAATTGAAGATTTTTCCGAATTTCCCAACACCTGTAAAAGATTGATTAACAGTGGTCTCATATATTTTGTATAATATATACGACTTTCCTCCGGAGATGATTCTAGTACCATTTTCAGGTGATTAGTTGTAACTATACTGACAGAAATTTTATTATTTTAGAGTTTCTGACCCAACCCTGAAGCCTTTCAATACCAAATGAAAGCCAGTTACTTGAAAACGAGAGATAATTCAACTCTCAGAACGTCGTGATTATTATTTTAAATTTACATTGTAACGACCATTTAATATTACAAAATTTTGTCATCTTCAAACGTTTTTTCTATGTCTAATGGACCCTTACACTACAAAGACGACATGCGTAAATATATTAATTATATTTGATACCATAAAATATGCTAAACGAAATGCAAATGTGCGTCTTTTGGAACGTCACGAGACTCCATGAAACATGAAGACGGTGAATGAATTTAGACTAGTCTTCAATGTTCGTTAGACACGTATTTATCTCGTCACTATAGCCGTTCCTTTCGTTAATTCATTTTTTCGCATCTATTTTTTTCCGTGATGTTGAGACACGTTTGACACGAGTCTGCTTATCTAATAATAGTAGACAACTTGCATGTGATTAAATTGCTCGTTAATACCCTACAGTGACAGCTGAAGTCACGAGACGCTACTCGGCGTATCAACTCGTAACCTTGCTGTCATCTCTTAACGAAATCTAGGGTTGAATATTAATAATTTCTGTTATAAAAGATTTCTCGCTTACGAATACTGAATATTTCTTATCTCATTTGACATTAGCAAAATTTGTGGTTTTCACGGCGGTGAGTCAGAAGATGGTTGACTTCTTGCTTGTTGCTTAGTGAGTCTGGTACAAGTTTACCGACGTTTCAGAGGTTGCTGCTGCCTTCACAATCAGGGAGATAGCCCTAAATAAATTGGATACGTTTACCATATAAAAAAAGAAGGGACGTATGCTAAATGAAATTCAGCACTGAAAAGGGTTAATGTTATTTATGCATAGGCGTAGTCTGCTACACGTCTAGCAGAAAAATTCGACAATTCATCACTTAGAAAAAAGTCAGTCACTAGGCACAATCTTGGCCCAGTTTCTTTCACCCCTGAAGTGTGAAAATGAACTGTTTATTCGCGAATGTTAACAAATTAAATAACCCACTCCAACCAAAAAATAACTTACAGTACATTCGTTTTTTCACTTCTACCAGATCAGAAGTAATGGTTATACCGCCGTGACTCGATCTCCAAGCCTTGTTTGTGAACACTTACCACGTGAAGATGAGGTCATCAGTTCTGTAAAAGATCGTTTCCGTAACGCAACTTACAACTTGCAGGTCATTCCGATAATCTGTCTTCTTATTCTAATTTTCCTCTCCGTATCCTTTTACAACCGCCACGGTGGTCTAGCGGTTAGAACGCTGGTCTTGTAATCCTGGGGTCCCGGGTTCGATTCCCGGTGCCCAAATTTATAACTTGTGGTCCAGGTATCACGGAGTTTTCCTCCGGGGCTTCCCCGGTTTCTCTGTGGCATCCCAACAATTACTTCACATTCATCATCATTTAAATACAGAAGAAGGCAATGGCAAACCACTTCTGAATCATAATTTCCGACAGAACACTAAAAATAAATAATAATCCTTTTACGATGACCACTATCTCAGCTTCTTACGTTTATCTGTGTTACCCATTACGATAAGAATTATGGGGAGCAGATGTACGTAAAACATGTGGACTTTGAGTTACGTGTACTCGTGGGCTATTATTAGTGTTGTTGACGTCAGAACATCTCGTGGTCTGTTAAATGAATGAGCCCGGTTGTCACTGAAAGAGGCGATTAAAAAATAGCATTCGTGTCGTAAGTAGTACACGTGTTTCCCGAAACTGTTTAAGATAACCTTGTTCTAAGGACAACATAACAGCAACGAAATAACAAAGTACAATTTATGTATCGAAATTGATTTGTTCACAATGATAAGTCACCGACATGCTACAACGACACGAAAGACCGATAATCTCGGAGAAAATATTTTAAACGTCTTTTGAGTGTCTGACTCCGTGTCGTTTCGGTGTGAACAAGCCGACGGAATTTCTTGGGCAAGTGAAATGGACGCAGAAAAAATATATAACGCGTCCTTTAATACCGAGAAATTCATATTCAAATTTTTGGACACAGTACGAACTAGCAATTAATGATCGTGTACTTTCCAATTTATTAATGTACCGTGTCGTGGCATTTTGTATCAATTCTTACTCAGCAGAAATTCCCTGTTTTTACAGTACCAGAAGCGTCATCATTCTTAACAATATCACTCCAGTGAATCTTGTTCTGAGCCAGTTTAAACACAGTTCAGATCTTCAGAGTTAATTTCCGTAAGGCATATAATCTTTTTAGTATTATCCTCCCACCTAGGCTCCTAAATGGCCTTTTTCCTTCATGAGTTTCGCGAAAAGAAATCGTTGACAGATGGTAAGACACCTTTCCTTCACGGCGTTTACGAAAAACCACACAAAGACAGACCAGAATGGGTAATGCTTTTAAGCAAGATACCTCGAGCATACCGCGGAAAAGTTATACCGCACAGGGGCCCACATACCTTATACGGCCGTGGGGCGTTGGGTTTGGTGCGTCGCATCACGATCAGTGCCAGCATTGACCCGCCATAGAAAATCCATGCGGTGAAGCTGAAGAAATCGATCAGGGAATCGATAGTGCCGGACATCACCATGGCTACCGCAATAAGTGACTGCACAGACAAATGAAAATCCAGTGACTTAATGTAAGATAAAAATTGAATTAGCAAAAGCGACAAAATGCCAACTGAGTAGATTAACCACATTTAGTTTCAAATGTTTCTGTTTGTTCATGTTTATTTTCCATTTCTTTATTTTCTATTCTCTTCCCGTTAATATTTTATAAATAGTTTGCATGAAGGGTATACAATTAAGACAAAAGTAAAGATCGTATCTGTCTGTCCCTCTATCATTTCGCATGTATCATATCTTACAACCCATTGGACGAATTGATATTTATTGTTATATTTCATTGCATTGTTAGCCAGCTATACTTTAAATCACTTTAGAACAAATACTTTTTGCTACGGTACCTCAAAAGTCCCGCCATATTTTTTCTACAAAAAGCACTGCTTTAGATAGGCATATATTCTTTTGAATACGAAATTTCTTGTGCTCAACTTTGACCTCAAAATGTATTCCTTTCACGAATTAATATCTACAGATTACAACTCACGTGGAATATGAGTCCTGGTGCAGGGGTGAACCGACGCACGTGTACATACGACAGGATGTCCAGGAGGTGACCCTCTCGGCTGGCGGCGAAACACAACCTGCGAGCCGAAGCCCTCATTAATGAAATGTTATTGTCTACTGGTCCCGATATATTAATGTGATAATGCACCGGTACATTAAAAGAAAATCTCGGCTATCATTCTCGCCTTTAAATTTTCGCGGCTGAAATTCTATGAAAACCTCGGCTTTCGGTGATGCGCAGCGTAGAGTGTTGTAAATTTTACGTTTTATATAGTTCCTCACCCTGAAGGTAGCATTTGCATTGTTTCATGAATCGATCGAATATTTGATGCGGCATATCCCTGAAAGCCGGAGTTTTACACTGTCATTTTTAGACACTCAAACAAATTAAGTGACTTTTTAATAAATTAAATTGTGATTTTTAACAAAAATTTTTGTGATTAGACGGACCAAATCCGAATAGTTAATTAAAAATTTACAACAAAAACAGCCATTTACTATTTTATTTAAACTCTCGGCACAAAAGTGTTATCCCAAAACACGCAATATGCTTCTGGTGACGTATTTGCAGACGGCGAAAGCCAATTCAGATAACTGGTGACCTCAGGTTTCTATGAAAGCTAACAAATTTCTTCGAACTCATTATCCAGGTCTCTACCTCGAGACCCTAGGGGCATGCTCACCTTCCCGCAGCGAAAAGCGTTCCGTTAGCTGATCCGAATGTTGACACTGTGACGGATAGGGGCATCAACCAGGCCATTACCCCCAAGATGCGTTTGCCGAAAGTCTGCGAACACAGACGCATGATTAAAGGCTCCATACACGATCGATTAAAACGTTCAAATTAACTGTGTCACGTTTTAACTGTGATAAAATAATGAATAAACAGCGCATTTCACACACTTTAAAAAGGAGTATTTAAACAACTAAGATTTTCAGTTTAATTAATTTGTATATTTATTTAACACAGTTTAAATTCGAATTTTAACTGATCGTCTATCGACTACAGGACGCTACGACCCAGAAGACAGCCATCTTCGGGCACCGCTGTGAAAACCTCAATGCTTCAAAGCAGTATGTTCCTCCAAGACGCTGGTGCCAAACTTACAAGTCCAGAAGACGTCACATTCCACCGACGACATTTGAAGGTTGTGTTTATCAGAACACGAGTAATATTTTTTAGTTTTCTTTAATCAAAATCGTACGTTCTGTACGGCGGTATTTCATATTATGGAGTCGGTCCAGAGAGTCAATTTCATTCTGTTACTTACCACAGCCACTGCTTCTGATTCGATGAGCTCAATGCCAGACATGACTGTCAGGTAGGAGATATTGATGAGAGCATAGCACATCGTCACCAGGGGGATGCCGATTATGATAGAGCGAGGAAGGTTCCTGAACAAAAACCATTCAGATGGCTTATAATTGCGAGTCTCCTGAACAAAATATTATAGCACCCAATACTACATCAACTCCCACTCTATTGCATTACAACAGAAAAAAATCTCCATTCAATCAAACATTCTTTTGTTGTTAATCATGTAAAATATTTCATGTGTTTTAGTTCTTAGATTTATTACAGAAACCGGCAAAGAGATTATCTGCTGTTACAAAACATTACCAAACATTGGCGATAAAATACAAATATTTATAAATTAAATCCTGATTTAATTTGTTTACATATAAGACTTCCTCGAAGTAATAAAACGTATGTTCAATATCACAAGGGCCAAAATATTTATTTTGTAATATGAGGTAATATCTTAAACAAGTGGCTTCCTGAAACGATATTCTGCATGAAACAATGTTATAAAATTATTACACTAAATATTAAAGTAAGGAATATAAGCTAAAATTCCCTCGGATAATAAATTCCTCAACTTCCATTGAATCCGAAGGAATAATACCCTTTTCTGAGTAAGATGAATCCAGTACACACCCAACCCCCCCAACTTCTTTAGGAAACATTTTAATATTGTCCTCCCATTTACGACTAAAAATACCATATAACCTTCCATTCAACTTTCTGAACTAATATTCTGAATTTAACATCTATCGCAAGCGTCCTACATGTTCCACCCATCTTATCTTCCATCATGATTTCATCATCATAATAATCTGATCAAAGAGAAAAAAATATTAAGATCTCAAC